>CM041731.1:18498727-18636227 GCA_023373845.1 Nibea coibor | reverse complement strand
TACATGTGTATGCTCTCTGAGGTGTGACCGGTGGCGCAGCGGGTCGGGTTCAAACCTCGGCTGCTCTCCTCAGTCCAAACACACGAACCTGAACAGGTGTGTGCTGTGTGTCCCTGTGGTGGCCCCGCCTCTCGCCCAGTCAGCTGACGATGGATAATTAATAATCACTAATACTGAAGTCACGTGACGCGCGTCACCGAGCCAGTCAACGTTCAGGGATGAAAAGCTGCGCGTGCATGTCAAGGTGAGAGCGCCCCCTGCTGCTGATTGGTCAGCTCACACCTCAGTGCTCTTTGTACTCCATTACTTTTGACAGCTTTAGTTACTTCCTCTCTCAGTCATGTCATCACAACAGAAGTTTGTTTGGCAGCATGAAGTTAATTTTTAATTTTCAGGTTTTAAAATGTTAAATTAGAAAAAATGTGACGTCATTTCAGAATAAATTAAACCCCACAGGTGTGTTGTACCTGTCAATCAGCTGTACCTCTTTGACCTTCAGCGGGTCGTCTGGGTCAGGTCGTGTTCTGGTGGGTCGGATCGGGTCGTGTTCTGGTGGGTCGGATCGGGTCGTGTTCTGGTGGGTCGGGTCAGGTCAGGTTCTGGTGGGTCGGGTCAGGTCGGGAAATGAAAACAAACTCAAACGTTTCTTTAACGTCTGTTAAACTTTAATCAAACCTTCAGCAGTGCAACATGAACAGAACACAAGACCATCAGTCCATCTCTGATTCGGTTTTAATCCACTTCCTGTTTGGGCTCAGAGCTCACCTGAGACTGTTCTGGTCCAGTTCACGTCAACAGGCTCCAGTTTCATCATCGTCCAATCGGAGAGCAGCTCTCTGAGCTCAGTCTGTTCACGTCATCACATCGACGGCGTCCATCAGAGAACAGCTCAAAGACTTCAGCTGAGACCAGCACAGCCCGGCACAGCCCGGAACAGCCCGGCACAGACCGGCACAGACCAGCACTCAGCTGCTTCCTCCTGACCTGAATCAGTCACATGTTCACAGGATCAGCTGCATCAATTATCACCATCATCGTTATTATTGGAGTCAAACTGAACGAGTTTCAGTTTATTTATTCATGATTCTAAATGCTGAAACTCAGCCGGCCTCGTCTGACTGTGCGAGCTGCTCTCTCGTGTTGGAACGTTCAGAGTTCTCTTAAACAAACATGATGAGAACGTAAATCCAACGTTCATGTAACGTGTCAATCAGTCTTCTCATCATGACGACTCGTTTAGTCGACTGTTAGCTTAACGCCAAAACAACCCACAATGCAACACTCTTGTCTCAGGATCAGGTCGATGCGGCTCTGCGGTGTCTGATGTGTGCTGTGTTGGAGCAGGACCTCAGGACCAGTCTCAGTCTCAGTCTTAGACTCAGTCTCAGGAGACCTGGATGACCTCCATGCTGCCGGTGAAGCTGGCCTGTCCTCCGTCCTCTCCTCTCCGGCTGTCCGTCATGCCGTCTCCAAACTCCATCTGGCAGCTCCATCTCTTCAGCTGTTTCTCGAAGCTGCTCTCTTCGTGCCAGCTCCGCCTCGAGTCGCCGCGGTCCGCTGTCTTCTGCCGGCTGCGCCTCCGCACTGCCTCCAGGCCGTGACCGCAGCCGTACGCCGCGAAGCCACCGCCGCCCAGGATGGCCGAGGTGGAGTAGAAGCGCGTGGAGTCGGAGGAGAGGTACCAGCCGCCGGCCAGCGAGGAGGTGGAGACAGTGACAGGGCCCAGCAGGATGTCTGAATGCCAGCCCTTCAGGGCGCCGCCTGAGCCCGGCTTGGCGAGCTGCTGTTGGCTGCGTGACAGGCCGAACAGGAAGCTGGTGGCGCTCTCCTCCATGCTGCCGCTGCGGTGCAGCTGGTGCGAACAGTTCGGAGCAGTGGGTGGAGGTTTGGTGAAGCTGGCAGAGGCTGGCAGTGCGACCCGCTCTGGGGCGTCAGCCTCCTCCTTGTCGGGGCTCTGCTCCGGCGTGGACTGCTCTGAGACTTCCTCCACCGGTGAGAACTGGCACGGCTTCGGCTCTTTGAAGTTCGACGGTTTGTAGAAGTCGCCGCCGTCTCCTGGCGCTCCGTGAGGGACGAACACACGGTGAGGAGCGCTCCCGCCCGGCTCGCCGTACGACTTGATGTCCAGAGAAAAGGAGCGCTTCAGTCGGGCGTTGTCTTCGGGGCCGTCGGCGAGCTGCAGGCCGCTCAGTGCTGCCGCCAGCAGGCGCTCCTCAGGGGCGTCGGCTAACACACAGGGCAGCGTGAGCGGCTCCAGCAGGGCCAGGCCTGGCCCGCCGCAGGCCTCCGGGCAGGGTGGAGGCTTGGGGTCATCGGGCGGAGCAGGGACCTCACTGCTGGACTCCGGGAAGTGCAGGGATTTCAGTTTGGACTCAGTACCATGAGGACTCTTGATCTTCTTCTCAAAGTCCAGCAGCTGACCCAGGAAGTTAAAGTTTGGAGAGATGGTTGGCCTCTTCTCCTTCACGAACCTGAGACACAAACAATGTGGACGCCAGCGTGAGGACGAGGACAGGAAGTCAAGAAGGCAGGCATTACAAAATAAAACAAAGACTCACCTGTACGCCTCGTCCAGCGACATGTCCATCCTCTTCATGATGTAAGCGATGGCGATGGTGGCCGAGCGAGAGATTCCAGCGAGGCAGTGCACGAGGACGCGAGCGTTGGAGGCTTTGGCCTTCTCTGAAACACAAACACAGGTTGGTTTATTCAACTCGTATGGACAATGGCGCTCCGATGATGTCACAGAGGAGGAACACGTGCTGACCAATGAACTCCACCGATCGGTCCAACCACGGCAGGATCTTCTCACAGAACGAGTCATTGACGGGAACTCGCAGGAAGTGAGACTCGGGGATGAAGTCCGGTTTGGGACATGTGTTGCTGGCGTTCAGGACGTAGCCGATGTCGTTCTGCTGCATCAGGTCCTGCAGACGGAAACAAGACCCGGGTCAGAACAGACTAACAGTGTGCTCTTATTTTGAAAGGCTGTGTGTGCTCTTGTTTGACAGTCCCTGTGGCACCTTGTTGAGGACGTCCCTCTGGCAGCCCAGGTACAGGTGAGGCAGGATGCGGGTCGGTCCAATGTTGGTGACGGGCAGGCAGGGCTGAGAGATGCAGGACGGAACCAGAGTAGACTTCCCCTCACACAGACCCGGAAACAGGTGAGAGAACTCTGAGAACCCACCTGAGAGGAACAAATGGACCAGAACCAGGACAGGATTAGTCTGAGAACATCACCACAACATGACATCACCAAGACACCACCATGACACCACAACATGACGTCACCATGACATCACCATGACACCACAACATGACGTCACCATGACATCACCATGACACCACAACATGACGTCACCATGACGTCACCATGACATCACCATGACGTCACCATGACACCACCATGACGTCACCATGACATCACCATGACGTCACCATGATGCCATGACATCACCATGACACCACCATGACGTCACCATGACATCACCACAGAACAGGTGTCACTGAACAAAATCAACTTTACTTCTTGTAAGCTGTTAGCTCGTTAGCTCGTCTGCTGTTAACTCTGTCTGTCTGGACTGTGAGTATGTGAGCGCTGTTACAACCTGTCTGACTTCCTGTCTGACTTCCTGTCAGCTGTGAGCTCATCGGTTCCTCCTGATGATGTAATCTTCACAGACACCTTGTAAAAATATAAAAAGCTGAATCAGCTGATCACAACAGGAAATTGTGTGTTGTTAAGCCATGTGTTGTTAAAGGGTTAAAGTTTGTCGAGTGATTTTTGTGTTTTTGAAGTTCAGGGTGGAGTCGTCAGTGCAGCATGACATCATCGTTACATAACAAACCCTCAGTGGAAAGAAGGGAGGACGCCTGCCGCTCAGAAACTTATTCAACCAGAGACCGAGGACACTGAGACTAGTCTGTGAGACTGTCCTCAGTCTGTCTCACAGACTAGTCTCAGAGTGGTGGAGGTTAAGACTCTGTCTAGTCTCTGAGACTGACCTGAGAGCAGGTGAACGGAGGGGAAGCTCTTCTCCAGTTTGAGCAGCAGGACGCTGAGGAAAGACTCAGAGCCAAGAGACGACGGATCAGAAGAACTCTGATCGTACACGACGACTTCCTGATCCACCTGCAGCTCCAACTACAACACACACACACACACTTTAGACAGGTGATGCACACACATTAACATGATGATCACCAGGACAGGTGGCACACCGACAATACAGTTTGTTTCAGTACCAGCCCCCTCACCTGTCCCTTCACTCACCTGCCCCCTCCCTCAGCTGTCCCTTCACTCACCTGCCCCCTCCCTCAGCTGTCCCTTCACTCACCTGCCCCCTCCCTCACCTGCCCTCTCCCTTACCTGTCCCTTCACTCACCTGCCCTCTCCCTCACCTGTCCCTTCACTCACCTGCCCCCTCCCTCACCTGCCCTCTCCCTTACCTGTCCCTTCACTCACCTGCCCTCTCCCTTACCTGTCCCTTCACTCACCTGCCCCCTCCCTCACCTGTCCCTTCACTCACCTGCCCCTTCCTCAGCTGCCCCCTCCCTCACCTGCCCTCTGCCTCAGCTGCCCCCTCCCTCACCTGCCCTCTCCCTCACCTGTCCCTTCACTCACCTGCCCCCTCCCTCACCTGTCCCTTCACTCACCTGCCCCCTTCCTCAGCTGCCCCCTCCCTCACCTGCCCTCTGCCTCAGCTGCCCCCTCCCTCACCTGTCCCTTCACTCAGCTGCCCTCTCCCTCAGGTGACTCTCACCTTCTTCTTGGCTGAGTGCTGCAGCAGCTCGTTGATCTGGACCTTGTCCTGCTGCAGCCTCCTCTTCATCAGCTTTGAGCAGTTCACGTTGACGGCCTCTAGGATGTGCGAGGCGTTGTAGTCCACGAAGGGCCGGCTGTCGATCAGCACCACCCGGTCCAGACCGCCCTCCAGCAGCGCCACCAGAGCCTCTGCCCCGATGGGCCGCACCGCTCCCGGCCTCGGCAGCCCAGACTTGGACCATGATCCCGGTCCTACGGGATGCTCCGACATGTCAGGCCCCACCCCCTCCAGCCCCGCCCTCCCCCCACCCCCCTCCCTCCCTCCCTGCTAAGAGTCCCCCTCCCCCTCCTCCCCCTCCTCGTCCCGGGCCGGCGGTCCAGCGCAGTGACGCAGCCTGGCGAGGAACCTCAGAGGATGAAGAGATCCATTGTGTCGGCCCGGTATGATGTCATCCTGATGGCGCTCAGCGAAGAGAGAGAGAGAGAGAGACAGACAGAGAGACAGAGAGAGAGACAGTGGCTGGTAGTTAAAGTGTTTGGTGGGGTTCAGGCTGAGGGTTCTGGAGGTTCTGGAGGTTCTGGCGTCTCATTCACAGGACAGCAGACGAGCTCTTGGACTCAGCGCTGATGACATCACTCTGGACTTCATGCCGGAGAGAGCTCAGACTGAAACTACAGAAGAAGAAGGAGAAGAGTCAGATGACACGGCCACTTCTTCGGTCATCATCTCTGCAGAGCGCCACCTACAGGACAGTCTGACATGCAGCAGGCTGATGAAAGTGAAACAGTCTAATAATAACTGAGTCGGATTAAAGTTCAGCTCCTTCACTTCCTGTTTCATCGTCTCTGAGTCACACCAGGAAATTCCCTCATGTCGTAAAAACAGACGAAAATCCCCAACACACACACACACACACACACACACAGAGTTCAGACTGAATGAGTCGATGACAGTCACTGGTTCATTCATCAGCTGTTTCAGCTCTGTCATAGTTTTTACACTTTAGCTGCTGAGCTAACATGAGCTAATGTGAGCTAACGTGTGCTAATATGAGCTAACGTGCATATGCTGTTTCTCACTTTCTGTTAGCATTAGCTGTTCATCACTGTGCATGCAGCTAATGGTGGCTAATGCTAAGTGGGCTGCCGTACACAGGCTTCCTCTGTGTTTGTTGTTGAGGGTCTTGTTAACAAGGCAGCCCCCTCGCCTCACCCTCTCCTTCCTAACATGAAGGATCTACGTTCAGCAGCCAGTTTGTCCATCCTGGGCTCCTGTAGAAACATGGCAACTCATTCTGAGGTAACAGCTGATTAAAGCTGCAGCTTTCAATGATGACTATGAACTCACAGGCAGTCTGTTGTGATTTAATAAATCATATAAAGGTTAAAGTTTGAGTCGGTCCTCACGATCCTGGATCACTGGTCCACGTTTGACTGTGATCACGGTAACGTAATGAACAAACGCTGAGCGAGCTGAACGAGTTAAAGACGAACAGCTGCAGCCCGAGGCAGCGTCTCTAACGTCATGTTTCACTTCACACCAGAACAAATAAGATTCACTGTGTTTCTTCAAGCCGGGACATTCCTCCACAGACACATCACCAGCTACAGATGCATCATGGTCTATACGACGCCCGAGAGCAGACAGCGAGGGGGACGACTTCTGACACGAACAATGAATATTAATAAACCAACAACATCATGACAGTTCACCTGCTGCTGATCCACACTGACCTGTGATCAGGTGAACATACGTCTGTTCTCACACTATGTAACTTTGGGCTCCGGGTCGGGAGAAGTACGTAACAATTTAAGTCCCACACCACCAACTATTTCACTGAGTCACTATCTGCTGACGGGGAGCTGTGCCAGTGTCATGACAGAACAGGAGCTGGGCGAGCGGGGTAGTGTAACTGAGCTGGGCAGAGGAGCAGAGAGTGAAGAGGACGCTGACGGAGGAAGCTAAGAAGAGAAAAGGAGAGAGTGAGCGAGCAAGAAGCCGCCGGACAAGAGTAAATCTGGGACTGACTTTTAGTGGTTGGTGAGAGCTTGGTGAAATAAAAGGCTGAAAGACAGACGCCGAGCTGGGCTGACTGCTGCTGGACTAGTCAGTGATATTAGCTGCTGCTGGTGATCGCACCTGCAGCAGGTGTGTTCAGACCGAAGGTTAATAACTCAGCTGTGACAGCCAATCAGAGGACTTTAACCCCTCGCTGACATCACAGACACACCTGAGCCAAAACCAACACAGATATAAAAAATGATTTCACACACAGTGAAGCTCAGAGACAGACAAACAACCACGACCGCTACGGCCAATCACGTCTGACAGAGCAGTGACACGTTGTCACGGAGAACTGCGCTGGTCTGAGCTGGTCTGGTCCGGTCTGAACTGGTCTGAGCTGGTCTGGTCCAGTCTGAACTGGTCTGTTCCAGTCTGAAGTGGTCTGTTCCAGTCTGAAGTGGTCTGAGCTGGTCTGTTCCAGTCTGAACTGGTCTGAGCTGGTCTGGTCTGGTCTGGTCTGGTCTGGTCTGAGCTGGTCTGTTTCAGTCTAAAGTGGTCTGGTCTGATCTGAGCTGGTCTGTTCCAGTCTGAACTGGTCTGAGCTGGTCTGGTCTGGTCTGAGCTGGTCTGAGCTGGTCTGGTGTGGTCTGGTCTGGTGTGGTCTGGTCTGAGCTGGTCTGTTCCAGTCTAAAGTGGTCTGGTCTGGTCTGGTCTGAGCTGGTCTGTTCCAGTCTGAACTGGTCTGAGCTGGTCTGGTCTGGTCTGGTCTGAGCTGGTCTGTTCCAGTCTGAAGTGGTCTGGTCTGGTCTGGTCTGAGCTGGTCTGTTCCAGTCTGAACTGGTCTGAGCTGGTCTGGTCTGGTCTGAGCTGGTCTGAGGTGAACATGACAACACACAGACTGTATCTGTGTCTTTTCGTGTGCGGACCGGCTGACCTGAGGTCAGCATGAAAACTGAACGCTGCATGTTTCATATTCAGACGTTAACGAGCTTCACATATTAATTAAATATCTGGGCTGAACGAGTTTGTCTACATGATTATTGACGAGTTATGAACTGAGCAGAGATGATAAGCTGATCATCCATCATCACCATGGAAACGCTGATGAACAGTTTCTGATGGACAACCAGCTGATCGAACAGATGAAGACGTTTCTGATTGGACGTTACAGTCTGCATCATCTGTCTCCAAATACAGGAAATTATTTTAATCAATCATTTTTTAAAGTCCACAGTCATCAAAATGTCTTCAAATGTCCACAAATATTTATGTTTATTGTCAGTTTTCTATATAATGAAGTGATTTTATTGTGAAAATCTAGAATAAATGTATTATTTAGATTAGTATTTACTTAATGACTTTAATTTATTCTAAAGTATTTAGACGTCATGTTATGATTCATTAATATTCACGTAACTTCAACGGACACTGTGATGTTTCACATACAAAGGGCAGTTATTGGAAAATAATCAATAATGTGTTGAAGCTCATGCATGTAACAACAATGATGATAATAATAATAATAATAATAATTATGACGGCAGTGTTCGCTGTTCATGTGATAACTGTGTATAAACTGTTAAAAACTTTAATGTGAAAATCAAACTGAAGTTTTTTTTCATTTATTTAAATTAACTTTGCAGGTTTTCGTGATGAATGTGGAATGTTTCCTGAATCTTTCCTGAATCTTTCCTGGTGTGTCTGACGTCAGTTGCGAGTGTCGAGATGTTTGGTCGACATTTTCAGACGTTCCGTTAACGTTTGTTTAACGTTAGCTCGATGTTTTCTGACATTTTGTCGAAGAACCGACATTTTCCTGCTTCGGGTTCCCGCCGCTGGCGGTCCACACTCGGTACCGTCCACACTCGGTACCGTCGACTTGAACACACATGAAGTCCGCTCTAACTTTAGGCCGTTAACGGAACTTTAGCTGGTGCTGGTTCACACTCACACTGGACGGTTCGGTTAACTCACCGTTTGAAAACTCGACGTCAAAAACTCCAAACGGCTGTCTGACCGTCCGGAACCGGGTCGCGGCCGGACTCTGGGCCGGGTACCGGGCAGGTGTGGCGGGTTTGGGTCGGAAGGCGGAGGAGCGGTGAAGTTGTAGCTGAGGAAGCTGCTGCCATCAGAGATGATGTCACCGATAAAAATAACAGCATGGCGTCATCGAGCGCGAGCAGCATGAACTCAACGGGCTCTTAAAGGGGCAGGCACGCGGCACACTGAGCCGACACTAAAGACCAACACACTTTAATTCTAATGTACGGGAGACTAAGACGTCCCACAGACTGTCTAAAACCTGGACGTAGTCTCCGTGACCACGCCCACCTGTCAATCAAAGCGTCCACGCTCTGAATCCTGCATAACTTTAAGCCTTAATATAATGTGAACAGGTGAGTTGTATATAAATTCACCCTCAGTACAGTTGTCATGAACGGGGAAATTAGCTACAGAGACCAAAACTGTTTTTGTACCAGGCTGTAAACATGTTTATTTCTGCTGTCTAACATGGGGACTTATGGAGACTGACTCACTTCTGCAGCCAGCCTCAAGTGGACGTTTGAGGAACTGCAGAGCCGCCACACTGTGGCTCTTCCGTGGGCAAAGTTCAGTACCTTCACTGGTCAGTGAACGCATCACGGCTCATGAGTCTTTTAGCGTGCAGCGTTCAGTGTCCAGCCTGAGCGGCTGCAGGACGGCGAGCAGAGCGAGGACAAAAGATGAAAGAAGAAAAGTGAAAGGTTTGTCATTCTGGAGCAATTGGCATGCGTGGCTAACTCAGACTGATGAATGTGAAGGACACGATCAAAGCTCAGTCTAATGACAGCGTCCTCGAAACACAGTGTCCAAACTGTCCAACTGTCCACTGGAATGTTTTAATCAGTCAGGAATGAGCTGCATGTCACAGAGACGTCCTCGTGAGCTTGAATGGATCCTGTTGCCATCATCTGAAGAAGACCATGTTATGGAACTGAAAGCTCCAACACTAAATATGATTTTAAAAAAAACACCTGATGAATGATTCAGTATTTGTTTCATCAGCGTGTGCTGGTGAATATACTCTGATAAAGAAGTCTGGTCTCTGCTCTTTAGACAGACATTTTTCTTTGTTGGTTTAACGTCTTAGAATTGATGATTTAGGATCCATTAAAACAGTTCATAACTTATTTTATTGTTTCACTCTCTGAAAATTATAGTTATATATTATAATTATAGTTATTGTAATAAATATAAAAAATATAATAAAGATGTTTTTTAATAAAGCTGTGTGTTGTTTTAAATGTTTATTTTCCACATAAAATAAATTATTTATTCATATTTTTTAGTTTTGTCTGTTTGCAATAAAAACTAAATAATTTAATTAATTAATTAATTTACATTAATTTACTTTATTCAGTTTCAGAAACGGAATTTTTAGTTTTTTTTTCCATAATACAACAATAGTTTGAACCACTGGCTTTGTTTTGAATTTAACACGCTCAGACCTATAAATGCGTTTTCATACTGAAGTTATGTTAATGTTGTGTTAATGTTGTGTTAATGTTATGTTAATGTTATGTTAATGTTGTGTTAATGTTATGTTAATGTTAAGGCCCAGCAATAAAAGCTCAGGATCCAATGATATTGATAGATTTCATAATTAATTAATTAATTATGCATATTTTATTTAATTGTTTATTTCCGGTTTGTTCTCGTTGTGATTGTCGAAAAGACAAACATCGCGAGAACAGATGACGTCATCGCGTCGTCACGTCAACAGGAAGTAGCACGATATAAACAGACAAACAATAACATCCGCTCGTCGTGTCGGTGAGCTCGTGTCTGTTCTGCTTCCTGTGAGCTCACTGACTGACTGTTTGACTCATCGACACTCTGTGATCAGAACCGACCGAACCGAACCTTTAGCTGGCTGAAGCTAACGGGAGCTAGCTGCCTGCGTGGTGGCGTTCAACAAGATGGATGAAAACAAGGTGAGCTAACGGCTACCGGCTAACGTTAGCGTGATGCTAAGAGCTGCGTTCACTAGCTGTGGAGCTAAGTTCAGCTAACTGTAATGTTAGTTAGGCTGGTGTGTTCAGTAGATATGAGTTCCAACATCAGCTAGTTAGCTCGAACAGTTTGATACAAGGCCGATACACTGATGCTAACATGCTAACATGAGCGTTCAGGCTAACTGTCTGATACAGCATCATAGCATGCTAACGGTCATGTTCACTGTTTAATTCAGTCTGTGCTGTGTGTGTCAGCTGATCTCAGACTGTCAACACCTGTCAGCTTCACATTTAAACACACACACACACACACGTGTTGAGCTCACAGACGTCTCGTGTCCGTCATCAGATGGTGGCTGGTAAAGTTAAGAAACCCGGCAAACGCGGCCGAAAACCTGCAAAGATCGACCTGAAGGCCAAACTGGAGCGGAGCCGGCAGAGCGCCAGAGAGTGCCGGGCCCGGAAGAAGCTCCGGTACCAGTACCTGGAGGAACTGGTGTCCAGTAAGGAGAGAGCCATCTGCGCCCTGCGGGAGGAGCTGGAGATGGTGAGGAGGTCCACAGCAGCTTCAAGACACTTAAATACTTTGAAATGTGTCAGTGTCCATGTAGAAGTGTTCATGTCGTCCTCACACTCACCTGTTCAGCAGGTGATCCTCCCTCCATCACCTCTGTTCTTCTTCTCCTCCTCAGTACAAGCAGTGGTGTTCGGCCATGGATCAGGGGAAGATCCCCTCAGAGATCAAAGCTCTGCTGACCGGAGACGAGCAGAAGACGCCTCAGAGCGGCAGCAGCACCAAGACGTCCAAGAACAGCAAGAACATCAGCAGCAACGGACAGGTGTGAGGAGGCGGACCGGACAGAGACTAAAGGTTCTGGATTCAAAGTGCCGGACAGTACGCCACCTGTACGTGGGTCAGAGGACCCCGGGGAACACGCATGTGCTTATTTGATGTCATACTTCTGTGTCAGCTTGTGTCGATCAGCTGTTTGCTCCACCCATCCTCCATCAGAGCTCTGAGCTGGTTCCTGCCAGTCCGTCAGTCATGAACCAGAACCAGAACCACGAAGCCTTTTGGTTTGTGGAACGTTTCTGAAGCGTTTGTATTGATTCAGACTGATGGACAATAAATAAACTTTATTATTTAGTTTTTCATGACGTGTTCGTGCAGCAGCGTTAACGTGTAATAATCAAAGACGCCTTCCTGTCGTAGCATTGATTAACAGAATGTACAGTGATGTCATGGATCTATTTTTGTATTTTCTATCAGCTGTTTGTGGAGAACAAGTCAAACTTGTTACTGTGTGAAAGATTCATCCTGAATGATGCCGAGCTCGTTAGTTCATTTCAAATCTTTCCTCAGATGAAATTTAGTTTGATGTTTTTCTGTTTGTGAGACGATCGTGAAGCTTTGCATCAGTTTCTGTCTGAAGACAATAAAAGTTAGTTTGACTCACACCGACTGAAGCGCTTCACTCAGACAGGCAGCAGGGGGCGCTCTGAGGAGGAGAGGGTGACGTCATCACTCATCAGTCAGGATGGATCAGCTGATTGGTAACATGAAGGACACACACACACACACACACACACACACACACACACACTTTAAAGCAGGGGTGTCCAAACTGTTCCACAAAGGACCGGTGTGGCTGCAGGTTTTTGCTCCAACCAACCAAGAGCTCACAGTTTGACCAATCAACTCTCTGAAGACTGAGATCAGCTGATTAAATGAGTCAGTCTGCTGTGCAGCTGCTTGGTTGGAAGGAAAACCTGCAGCCACACCGGCCCTTTGTGGAACAGTTTGGACACCCCTGCTTTAAAGCTTTCTCAACATTTCTTTGATTTTGGTAAATGAAGATGATTCAAAGTTTTTCAAACAAACTGTCAGAGGAACAGGAAGTCTGTTGGAAATAATCTTCTATAACTGTAGAAAAGATTAAAACATGAATCAGATTCTGTTGTTTAATTTCACCTGAATGTAGTTTTATATTTAATTCTAAGAGACTTTAAATGAATTCAGTTGAATGTTTAATAAAATAATAAAACTGTGTAAATGTGACATGGTGGATGAAGACAGAGCACACGCAGACGTTTGGTGTCTTTTTGCTGATTTTACTAAGTATATTTAAAATGATAAAAGAATAATTTATTTTTACATTTATTTGCACATTAAATTCAAAGTCGCGTGTTTGAACTGATCTGATGTCATAAAGCGCGGACCTTCATGTCCAGTTCACAGAAGGACGTTTCATCACAGCAGGTGTCTTTTTTTACAAGCAGGTAAAGCATTAAAGTGACCAGAACCATCTTTGGGCCGGTGGACCGGGCTCTGATTGGAGTCACATTAACCAGAAAACTGTACATCCTCAAACAAAGCTCTGCTTGGGGTAAAGTTCTAAAGTTTGTCCTGAGGGTGGCGCCACAGGACTTTTACTTAAATGTTTCACCATTTTAAAACATCAAGACCCGGTTCTACAGTCATCAATCTAAGCTGGATTCTGTCAGGCTCAGCTGTGCTTTGAGTTAAAATGTCTCCCTTCTAATATATGTTACCATGTTAGCATTCATGCTAAATTAGAGTTCAGATGAACTGTGCTGGAAACGGCCCTGTGTAGTTTAAGGTTCTGGTGTGACATGAATACAGTCCAGGAGGTCCAGTTGGAGGAACATTAAAGCACCGCGCAGACGTCTGGCTGTGAAATGTGCCGTGTGTCACATCAAGCCCCCCATAAATCTTTGTCATTGTTTGTACAGACTGCTCTACCTGAGTAATCCTTTAATTTACTTCGTTCAGCTGCTGAGCCGATGTTTGTGTTGAGCAACCAAATCTGAACAAACCAGAGAAACCGAAACCTGTCGTGTGTTTTAGTGAAATCAGAGCGAGCTGATGTTACTCAGAGAGTCGTCGGTCATCTGCAAAGAGTTGAATTCCCGCCACAATTTCAGGCTAACTTCATTTAACAATGTATTTCTGCAAACTTTCATTGTGACCTGAAACACGATAACTGATGAACACTACCTGGATGTACTGAACCTCAAAGTCCCCAATGGTGCACACATGATTAATAAATATTCCTTGAACCCCCCTATAAATGCAAATTTACTTCATCAGAACCTGCAAACAGAACTCCTAACATAGTTACTTTTTACTATTTTTTACACGAAGCTAACATTTAAATTTAAATCTAGCATGGCTATTCATGTTAGTGCCTGGCTCCTCAAAGGACTCCTTGTTAGCTTCAAAGTATAGTTAAAAATAATGAATGCTAAAGGTGCTAAAGGGTGAAACTGTTTTGTCAACTATTGTTTCCAAAGTCAAGAATGAACTTGGAATCCCAAATTTTGAGCTGACACAATCCAGAAGTTCTTACAGAGGCTCAGACCTTCAGGTCACGTCAATGTTTCTCTAACCTGAAGGGTTTCAGTTGCCTAAACATAACTGTACTGTAACCTTTAACATGAATGTTTTCCCACCCTTAAACACGTCATAGTTGTGCAGATATTGTAGTAGGCATTGAGCGTGAGGCGGTCACAGAATATAATCCAGGGTTTGCTGATGACATTCATCCAAAAGTGTTTCAGAATTTATCAAGTTTCAAAGTAAAATCTGAAGCTTGAATCTTCTTTGTTCACAGCACACAACAGAAGTTTTTCATGATTGGATGTTTCTGACTGAAAGGTACCTGGAGGTCTCGTCAACACTCTTTCTCCTTCAGTTTTATGTCCACAGGCTTCTTGTATCTTTTCATGAATGAAAGTTTTCTCACACAGGCGGTGATGATTCACTCAGGAGAGTTTTGTCCATCTATCTCTCAAACTCTCTGAGCTTTTCTTTAACATGATCAGCTCCGTTAACCTGAACAAACTGTAGATTTATGGATTTGTTAGCTAGACAACTCACCATGACTCTTAATGTAGCAAAGCAGATGATGTTAACATTAAGCTTGTAGCCACTACTAGCGTTAGCTTCTACCACGTACATTACTGCAGCAAATAAGATGCATTTACAACAGGTCACCGATAGATGGCCACAGACTATGGTTAGCTAGATAACGAGCCGACATATCAAAACACGAGATCTGGTGCATCAATGAGAAAACAACCCATCAAAACACGGCACAGATTTAAGTTATGGTTCAGATTTGAAGTATAAAAACAGCTAGCTGTTCACAGTTGTTGAGAACTTCCAATATGGCTGCCAGAAGATGTGTTACATCAGAAAGAAGCCCTTTGTACAAAGACATCTGTGAGCTTTTGTCTCGGTCGAACACAGAGGTTAGCATGTCCCAGCTAGCCCACCTGCCAACTTTGACGTTGTGCTGTTGAAGAATAAAGTTTCAGACGAGTTCATTTTTTGTCCACAGTTTTAAAACACGTTCAAACTCAGACAAAAGTATTCGGAGGGTTAGCGTTAGTGGGCCAGGCGACCTTCTTTTCCTTTGCCTCTCGGTCGAATGTATCGTAGACGGAGTCCTTGGTGACTGTCTTCGCTTGCACCGGGATGTCAACCACCCCGACGTAGTTCTTTTTGGCCATCCGAGAGCTTGCTGTGATGGTGTACGCGTTACTGCGGTAGCATTTCATGGACGACATACAGAAGGTCTCCCTCATGCCCCTTCTGAAGTTCGCATTGTAGACGGAGTACAGGGTCGGCTTGGACGCTGTGGAGCTGAAGGAGATCCAGGCGATGGCCGTGAAGAACAGCAGCCGCTGCCGACCGGGTCCATCAGACTCCTTCGGGTGCCACAGCTGGGCGATGAAGAAGGGCATCCAGGTGAGGAAGAAAACTGAATTGAGCATGAGGAACATCTTGATGGTCTTGACTTTAGTCCGTGGGACGATGTTCATTGTCCGCCGTACCGTGTGACCATCAGCGCTGATCCTCCAGATGTACCGGACCACACGCTGGTAGAAAGACATGATCAGCGCCACCGGGACCAAAAACCCAACCAGGAGGTGGACCGCAGCATAGGCTATACTGCCCCAGCTGTCTGGAAGGAAAAAGTCACAATGATTGTTGCCTGCAGATGTGGAGCCATAGAAGAGGAAGCAGGGTGACACGAAGGCTGCATCAAACAGCCACGAGGCCAAGATCATCTTCTTTGCTTTCTCCCTGGACACCTTGAAGCTGAGCGGGTAGACAATTGTGTAGAACCGGTCTACAGAGATAGAAAGCAGGACATAGACCTGCACACCTGGGCAGAGATGCTGCAGGTAGCGGACAGCCTTGCAGGCAGCGGCACTTAGTGGCCATCGTCCTGAGGCGACCTGCAGAAGGATGAAGGGGGCACAACCCAGACTCATGAGCAGGTCTGCACAGGCCATAGACACCACAAAGTAGTTTGTGGTGGACTGAGTCCGTCGGCTCCGATGGATGACCAGGCAGACGAGGGCATTTCCCAGGATGGAGACCAGCCAGAGAACCCCGAACACCAAGCCCAGGACGGCAACCTCACCTGAGGTCAGCTCATAGGAGACGGAGGTCCTGTTCAGCTGGCCGGAGGGCGAGCCCTCGAGGCTGCACAGAGGAGTTGTGGGTGAGGTTGCCAGGACAGTTGAGTTTTCCCTCACAGAGAAATTAAATGACATCTGATACGTGAAAGCTGGAGAGTAAAGGGAGGGAATGACGCCCACTGTGTTTGAGGACTGGGCATACACCATCGTTATACTGCTGCACCAGAGCGGAGCTGTGGACACAAAGACAAGTCACCATTAGTACAAGCAACATTCACAAAGACCTTTCAGGGCTCGAAGCGTAACTACTGACTAACTGACAGCGAGCTCTACCATGTGCAGGTGGTGAGCACAGATTTTGGTTGTAACCTTGACACGATGGTACCAAACCCCTCCAACATGCAAGTTTGGTACAAACACTACTGGTTGGTTGGTTGGTTGGTTGGTTGGCCTCAGCTTGCTGTCAGGACTTTAAATAATGAAGAGAAACGTGAAGACGAAGTTCGCCTTCATAAACCTCTGGGGCGGTGTTCAGCTCCGCTGGTAGAGCAGCCGCCCCGTGTACCAAGGCTCAGTCTTTGTCAGGGTGGCCCAGGTTTGAATCCGACCTGTGGCTCTTCCCGCATGTCATTCCCCGTCTCCACCACCTCTAACCAATCAGAGCAGCCGGGTCAGGCCTGTGTTGATTTCATTAATCCGTCACAGAGATCCAGTTCAGAGTCCTCAGAGATCTGAGGCTCCTCTGAGGTCGATCATTAAGGATGTGAAGGAGTCCGCTGGGGAACAGTTTGTGATTACTCTGCTGGATTTCCTCCTTAGCAACCGGATCCATCCTGACGGACGATTAACAGGAGAACCAACGAAACACGACGCTGACACGGACCTCCAGACTGAAACTGAACCACCAACGATCAAATCAAAGGTATGAATGTTTGGCTGCTCGAGGCTTCCGTACGTCTCAGCTCTACAGGGCTTTAAACTTGATCACCGATTGGCTGATAATCCAACAAGTATCACCCAATCAGAGGCAGAGCAGGGTGGCTCAGTGTGAAATATTCAGAGTAAAAAAGATTAAAAAGGTAAAAGGTAGTGTGCTTTTATCATCATAGTACTGCTGTCAGTACTTCATAGTACTGCAGTACTGTGAGGCGTTCACTGGAACTGAATTTAATGAATTCTCCTTTAATATAAATATGCTGAACTCAAATAAAACATCTTTAGTATTCATTTAAATTAAAATATTACTTTAGTATAAAATCATATTTTATCTGTATAAATAATGAATGTGAATATAATGTAAATATATATATATAATGTAAATAATTTGAATATAATGTAAATAATTTGAATATAATGTAAATAATTTGAATATAAATACTTTGAATATAAACGACATAATTTAATGAGTTCAAACTGAAATCTGTTTGACTTCATTAAAATCAATCATTTAAATTTTAAATCTAAAATGAATAAAATGTTTAATGAGCTTCATCATCATCATCATCATCACATGAAGGGCAGTACTCGAGTACATGTACTCTGTGTGTACTGGATTACTTTGATAAACAGCTGATCAGCTGGTTTGATGAATATTAAATATGAAACATCTCTTACATGCTGCTCTTCATCACGGCTCCTCATCTTCATCTTCATCCCTCCATCACAAACAAACATGACGCCTCGGCCTGAACAACATGTCTGCTCCTGACTCTGAATCACGGCGATGATGGACTGATGCGGACCCGATCACAACAGAACCATCAGAACCGACAGCAGCTGGTCCACAGGTGACAGAGCCGCACACCGGAGCCCGAACCCGGCGACGTGTCGGTGATAACGAGCCCCGTCCGTGAGGTGTTTTTCTGGGGTTAGATGTTGGTTTGGAGAGGCGGATCAGAGCCGAGCAGGAAGAAACGCTTCATGGTGCTTTTTCCGTGAGTCAGTGCGGGAGGAGGAGGTCCGTGAAGGCAGCACGCATCATGTCTGTCTGTGTGTGTGTGTGTGTGTGTGTGTGTGTGTCTCCACAGAGGCTGAAGGATGAAGCTGCAGCTGATGAAGAGGAGGATGGATGTTTTCTGACAAACAGGGCCGGACAGAAGTGGAGGATCATGGGGCCAGGAGAGCCTCCACCCACCACCAACATCCACCAACATCCACCAACATCCACCCCGCAGACTGTCTAAAACCTGGACGTAGTCTCTGAGACGTCCCCGCAGACTGTCTAAAACCTGGACGTAGTCTCTGTGACGTCCCCGCAGACTGTCTAAAACCTGGACGTAGTCTCTGAGACGTCCCCGCAGACTGTCTAAAACCTGGACGTAGTCTCTGTGACGTCCCGCAGACTGTCTAAAACCTGGACGTAGTCTCTGTGACGTCCCCGCAGACTGTCTAAAACCTGGACGTAGTCTCTGAGACGTCCCCGCAGACTGTCTAAAACCTGGACGTAGTCTCTGTGACGTCCCCGCAGACTGTCTAAAACCTGGACGTAGTCTCTGAGACGTCCCCGCAGACTGTCTAAAACCTGGACGTAGTCTCTGTGACGTCCCCGCAGACTGTCTAAAACCTGGACGTAGTCTCTGTGACGTCCCCGCAGACTGTCTAAAACCTGGACGTAGTCTCTGAGACGTCCCCGCAGACTGTCTAAAACCTGGATGTAGTCTCGGAGACGTCTAAAACTTACATGCTAACATATTAACTGTTGCATGTTACATGACGTGGCGCCCCCCAGAGGCCAAACTCTGCAGAGCAGCTTCAGTCTGCTGTCTGACTCGTTTAAAATAAAATAAATACTTTTATTATTACAAATAATTATGGATGTGAATCAGCACTCAACAGGTAAACCTTCATCATCATCATCATCATCATCATTTGGGATGATTATTCGCTTCCTGTTTGAGCTGCTGAACACATCAGGTGGATTAATGAATAATTAATGAAGGAGATTGATTACTGATTACTGATTACTGAGCGATGTCGGCGTGTTTCTGACCGTCGACCTTCACTCCCTCTCTCCGCAACATGTCTGCTCTATAAAAGGAAATGATGCCGTCCATCTACAATTATTGGTCTGATGCTGACGGGGTTGCTGTCGCAGCACGTCGCCATGGCAACCACAGCGCCAAGGAGACAGTGATTTTCCAACAGGCCGGTTGCTATGGGAAACCAACAATGGTGCTGATGGGAGGGAGGGAGGACGACAAATGGGCTGAGAGTCGACATCAGATTTTAATTTAACATTTGAAAAGCTTCAGATGTAAAAATGTACGGAGGATCACTGCTGCCAAAAAATGAATTAAAAATATTCATGGTTATAAAAAAAACTTTAACTGAATATTTAATACTTTAAAATCAAGTTTTGACGGTCAGTCCAAATTATTTTGATTATCATAATTATCTCATTCAAATCTCGACTTAAGTCAAATAAGTAAAATTTAATGATGAAAGAAAAACGTGGAGTCTTTATGGATATTTTTTATTTACAGTGTTTGGAACATGAAATGTTCTGTTCATGTTCTGAAGACATGAAGAGGTATTTTTTATTTTCTGCATTTTAAACTGACCTGGAGAGAAAATGTGACGCTATGACGACAGAAGATGAAAAGAACTGTTACTGATTATTGATCGGCCTTTAAGTAGAATAAATAAACATCAAATGTAATCAGCATTCAGATTTTCACTGCCCTCATCTGCCCGGCAACAATAAAGTGAGTAACATTGATTAACATTTTTCATGAAGACCTTCAGGGACATCGTTAAGGTCTTTTAATTAATCACCTGCATGTTTAAGGTTTCTTTTTTTTCAAACTCGTTAAAATTGGGACAAAATATTAAATTCACCAAATTCAGAAAATCTCCGTTAAGGTGGAACTTTTTAATCATTTGGTCCATTTTAAGAGATTTTTTTAACCCTTCGGGCTCCGTCCAATCCATGCAGAACCCTTTTGTTTGATCCAATCACTCTCATAATAACACCATAAAATACATTTAATTAACCCTTCAATTATGAAAACACCTTTAATCCAAACCCCTTAAAAACACACTAAGTAACAAATGAAGGAGATTTAATTAAATCTAATTAAGATCAGTTAAAGATTTTTAGATATTTGAAATTTAAGTTCAGACAAATATTTTACCATCACAGGCCCCTTTAATTACCTTCACATGAGTTTAATGATGTTAATTAATAAATGACATTTAATTAAAGCTGTTTAATTGAACGATCTTCATTAAAGTTCTTTAGCTAAATAATTTGTTTCTTTGGCACCATCCTGTGTTAACTTGGCATGTTTCTGTTTGAGCCCCTTAAAATCAACTTAAACTGGTTTTTAACATTAAAACTGAATTAAAGGAAAATCTGAAAACTCATTAACGCTTCAGCTCAAAGTTAAAAATCAAAAATCTGATTCATTAAATATTCATTTGTTCATTGAGTGTTTTTAAGGTTCAGCTCAGTTTTCAGGTAAATTTAAGGTGTTTTCTCTCCACTCACATAAAAATATCTTAAAGTCTTTTTACTGAGAGTCCATGACCGGACGGACCGGACCGGACCAGACAGAACGGACCGGATGGAGGAACCATCGGTACAAAAAGCTTCATGTCACAGTCGTCACGTTATTTACAAGATAAACACGCGGATATTTACAGAACTGAAGAACCAATCAGATTCTCCGTTTGTTCACAAACTCAACCTCTCAGACCTCCGTCCAACGTCAGAGTCCCGAACCTGAAGGAGACAAACACGCTGCACGTTAACACACATTCCATGTCGACACAAGCTGTTTGTAGTGTGCATGCTAAGCTAGGCTAACGGTGCGTTCGCTGACCTCTCTAAGAAGTGGTTGTTCTCTGCGAGCTCTTTGACGACTCCCTCCATCTCCTCCTTTAACTTCTTCATCCTGAAACACAACACGGAGACGCTCAGAGACACAGAGTAATCGAGTACTGTGGTTTGATGATGATGATGATGAAGAGTCTCACCCCAGCGTCATCTCCACCAGCGTGTTCTGACTCAGGTACGCCTGAGACTTCATCCCACTGGACACCAGAGGAAGAACCTTCTGAGGCAGCTGCTCCTGCAGCTGGACACACACACACACACAAAGTGATGTCATTGTCTGAGGTGTTCTGATTGGCTGTCAGTCATGTTTTGGGGTGCGTTTGTTTTGCTCACCTTGATGGCTCGCTCCATCAGCATGGTCACTTCCTTCTCGATGCTGATCAGCTGACCCGACAGGCTGAGCAGCTGCTTCTTGACGTGATGAACCTTCCTGAAAACCACGACGACAACGCGTCAACACACGCACACACGCACCCTTCACACGGTTACTAAGCAACAGAGAGACGAGGTCCACTTCCTGTTAGTGTGTACAGGAAATGACGTCACGCTCACCTCATCCACTCTTCACTCTTTGAGATGAACAGTCGATACTTCATGGCGCACTCCTCAGTGAACAGAGACCTCGCCTTACTCGCATGAAGGACCAGCTTCTGTCTGAAACACACACACACACCTGTAGTGTTCATGTATGCTGAGCTAGGTGTGTGGTTCCCTTCTTCCTGATTGGCTCCTTTCTGTCTGAGTCGTGACAAACATCTGAACTGGTTTTATTCACTTTGATATTAAAGTGACTCAGAGTCTGTTTCAACAGATTCAACGTTTCTGTCAAACTCACTTGTCAAACTTGTGGATCTGCTCTTCGTTGTACGGCAGACCTGCAAACACAAAATCAAACAACTTCTTTCCAAAAAGTTACAGCAGCACAAACAGGAAGTCAGAGCAGAAACATTTAAATGAGTTTTATTTCTGTTAGTGTGTGTCTGTGGACTCACGTCTCTCTGCTTTGTCCTTCTTGAACTGTTGGTAGATTGCTGTGATGGCGTCCAGCAGAACTTTGATCTTCTCCACGCTGCAGAGACGAGCTCAGCGTTAGCGAGTGTTCAGACAGGATCAGGTCCCGGCGAGCGGGAGAAAGGACGACCCAGATTCAACTTTTGGGAAACCGGAGCCCCACGAGCCAATCAAAAACCGGCAGGCGGACGGACGTCAACATTCTGCATTCGAGCAGCGATGATGGAGAGACTAACCGCTACAACACACACTCCCCCACCACCGGCTACCGGAAACCCTGATCCTGTCTGAATGCGCACTTACACACACACACACACACACACACACACACACCCCGTCACGTGTCCTACGTGTACGATAACACCGACTTACTTCCTGTCCTCGGGGTGCGTCCCCACTTGTTGTGTCCAGCCGTCGGTCAGCAGGCCTCCTGGGATGAACTTACTCTTGATGTCTTGTGTCGTTCGTTCGATTGGCTCCAACGAGCCTGAGATCTGTGAACACACACACACACACACACACACACACACACACACACAGCATGTTAATACACGACGCACCACAAACACTACAGCAACCAAAATACAACCAGTCACAGTGTTAGTAACACAGTGAAGCAAACACTCACTCTGAGGACTTTCTTGTGCATGTCTGAGATCTCGTCATACTCTGAAGACAACATGTTGGCCTGCATCAACACCTCGAACCTGCACGGGACAAGACAGGAAGTCAGGACGACAGGAAGTCAGGACGACAGGAAGTCAGAGAGCGCAGAGACAGTTTAAGTCACTCACAGCTGTTCGGTCTTCTCCAGGATCTGAGTGCAGAAGTTACAGAGATGGAAAACTTCAGACTTCTTATGGAGGATCTCGCTGTAGTCCTCCTTCATCAGCTCACTGCAGGATGAAGAGCATCATCATCATCATCTCTCGTCACAGATACACATTGTTCCTTTTTGTTTTCATTCAGCGTCTGAGGAGGAAAAATTCAAACTGAACTTACATCAGACCTCGAACTCCTTTTCGAACCAGCTCCTGATAAACCAGCAGAGACTCTGAAGTTTTCCATAAATGTCCGACATCACCTGCAAAAGTCTGAAGGAGCCAAACAGGACACGGAGAACGAGACATGAACTGTTAATGAACCACAGAGATCAGTCACACCAGGTCATCAGGACATCGCGTTACCTTTGCGTAGCTGGCGTCCAGGTCGAGGTCGTAGCGAGGCTGAACTTTAGGAGGACTGGCTGTGAAGACAAGTTTAAGACCTTTCAATGCATCCTGGAATTCAAGGTAAATCCACAAACAGGTCTGATTGAACGTGACGAACAGGAGGTGACCTACGGTCCTCAAAGATGAGTCCCACGGTGGCGACGGACTCGCGGCTGACGAGCATGATGGGATTGTCTCTGGAGGTCTTGGGGAAGGTCTTGGCCTGGCGGTTGGGGTCGAGGACGAGGCGGCGGCCTTCGTACAGCAGCTCCTGGTTGTGCAGCGGGATGCTGGTCCTCCGGGACAGCAGCTCCTGGAACAGCGCCGCCCTGTGGACACATTAAGAACAGCTTTCAGTGCACACTTTACATCCAGGGAGGAACATCTGGCCCAGCACACACGGTCTTACGTGTTGTACTCGTGGATGTAGACGTGGTGCAGCGTGGCCTGCTGCAGACTGAACACGTAGACCACGGTCCGGTGCAGGATGTCGTTGGTCTCAGCAAAGAACTGATCAAAGCCCCAACACTTCTCCTGATCGGCCTCCAGGATGTTGGCGAGGACCGGAGTCAGGAGGCTCTGAAGACCCCTGAAACAGACCAGTGAGTCAGCATAAGCAGGTTCTTTCAGTCCCGTGGTTCTGCTGATGGTTCTGCTGATGGTTCTGTGTTCTTACTTGGACAGACTGCAGGAAACCGGCATCTCTGTGCTCCACTCGATTTTCCCGTTCTCACACTTCTGATGTCCGGAGATCGTCCCGGACGGTTTCTCCGTGATGATTTTATACCTGAAACACAAACGGCTCGTTCAGTTTCATGTTCCCGTGTTTGGATCTCCTCTTTAAGGTTCTCATCTCGCTCTTACATCACTTCCTTGTTCCTACGCGGCCCTTCAAACGGTCTGAACGGGAGGCTGCCGGTGGCGGCGTGGTAAAACGTGACGCCGATGCTCCACAGATCCACCGTGGCTCCGTACTTCTTCTGATGGTCCTTTCTGAGCACGGCTCGTTCATACATGTCGGGGTGCTGCACAGGAAACACACGAAGAAGAAGAGTTCACACACACACACACGAAGAAGAAGAGTTCACCGGGTGTGTGTGTGTGTGTGTGTGTCTCACCAGGTATTCCTCGGTGCCGTACAGTGACACAAACTGCTCGTCGTCCTCGAGCTCCCTCGCGGCCCCGAAGTCGGTCAGTTTGTAGACGGAGCATCCGTCCTCGCCGATCACTCGCATGATGTTTCCTGGTTTGATGTCCCGGTGAACGATGCCGTACTCTCTCAGGTGGTTCATACCTGCCACTGAAGACAGGACAGCCAATCAGAGAACACCTCACAGTCACATTATGGACAGGAATCATGTTATCAGACTGTCCCTTACCCACGTCGTGAAGAACTATGAGGAACTCGTCCTCAGGAAGTCCATACGCGTTGGACGACTCCTCTAAAACCGTGTAGAGACTTCCACAAGGACAGTACTCCATCACCAGGACCTTATGACGAGTGTTTGACTGAGAGGACGGAGGCCAGAGACTTTTTTAATGATTTATGGACACCAAACGTTCATCAAATGTTCAGCTAACGTAACTTTGTCAGGCGCTGTGAATGTTAGGCCAACGTTTCCTGAAGCTTTGTCACTGTCATCTGCGTCGTACTGACCTCTTCCTCCACGGCGAACAGCTTGACGATGTTCTTGTGGTTGAGTTTCTTCAGGACCTCGAACTCTCTCATCTGGACGTCCAGCGGCCTCAGGAAGCTCAGGTTGTTGAACACTTTGACGGCGTACAGGTCGCCGGTTTTCTGCAAACACAGATCAAAGTTCAAAGTTCAGACTCTGAACGAGGAAAACAGATCAGAGCGCGTCACTGATCAGCACAGATATTTACACCATTAAACAGATTCTGGACCAGAACCAACACAGACACTCGGTCGGTCTTACCTTGTGTCGGCCGCGGTAAACGTTGGCCGTTGCTCCCTGACCGAGCAGGTCTGAGATCAGCCACAGGTAGTTGGTGGTGCTCTGCATCCTGACGGCTGCAAGTGATCCTGGAGAGACACACGATCAGCTGATCAATGTCAGCTGATCAATGTCAGCTGATCAGTGACAGCTGATCAATGTCAGCTGATCAGTGTCAGCTGATCAATGTCAGCTGATCAGTGACAGCTGATCAGTGACAGCTGATCAATGACAGCTGATCAATGTCAGCTGATCAATGTCAGCTGATCAGTGACAGCTGATCAATGACAGCTGATCAGTGACAGCTGATCAATGACAGCTGATCAGTGACAGCTGATCAATGTCAGCTGATCAGTGACAGCTGATCAATAACAGCTGATCAATGTCAGCTGATCAGTGACAGCTGATCAGTGTCAGCTGATCAGTGACAGCTGATCAATAACAGCTGATCAATGTCAGCTGATCAATGACAGCTGATCAGTGACAGCTGATCAATGTCAGCTGATCAGTGACAGCTGATCAATGTCAGCTGATCAGTGACAGCTGATCAATGACAGCTGATCAGTGACAGCTGATCAATGTCAGCTGATCAGTGACAGCTGATCAATAACAGCTGATCAATGTCAGCTGATCAATGACAGCTGATCAGTGACAGCTGATCAGTGACAGCTGATCAATGTCAGCTGATCAATGTCAGCTGATCAGTGACAGCTGATCAATGTCAGCTGATCAGTGACAGCTGATCAGTGACAGCTGATCAATGTCAGCTGATCAATGTCAGCTGATCAGTGACAGCTGATCAATGTCAGCTGATCAATGTCAGCTGATCAATGACAGCTGATCAATGTCAGCTGATCAGTGACAGCTGATCAATGTCAGCTGATCAATGTCAGCTGATCAGTGACAGCTGATCAATGTCAGCTGATCAATGTCAGCTGATCAATGTCAGCTGATCAATGTCAGCTGATCAATGTCAGCTGATGCACAGCATCTAAATCTAAATATATCACGTGAAATTAAATGTTTAATTTAAATATTGTAATTTAAATATTTAATTTAGATATTTTAATATTAATATTATATTTTAAGTTACGTGACATAAAATTGTTTGGCTGTCCTTCCGTCGTTGACTACGTCATCACGTCACGGTGACGTCGCGGTCCGTCGGTGGGAAATTCCCGTTTGAGGCCTCAAACAACAAAGGTGAGGAGCGCGCGGGCCGTGACGTGACGTGTCGGTGATTCAGCGGATTAACGAGTCGTGATTAACGTTAATTAACGTGAGTTGACTGACGTCATTTCACGAGCCGCGGAGACACCGACAGACGGCTAACGAAGCTCAGCTCACACATGCGCACAGACGGCGCCGTCAGCCGGTGACCGAGCGTGTTTACCGGGCTGGGCTCGGGCTCGGTGTCCGTGTGTGTCGCAGCTCGGCTCGGTTCTTGTTTTCACTTTCTCCGGCTGTCATGGAGGCTCCCGCCGCGCGCAGCCGACGACGTGTAAACCCGCGTCCTGCGCACGAGCCGAACCGATTCAACGGGGACAGGACACCGGGTCCGGCAGCTAACGGGTCGAGCTACCGGACGGTGCCGGTGACCGAATAAAAGCGATGAAATGGGTCGAATAAAAAGAAGTTCGGTTCTGTTGTTTATTTCCTCACCCTTCTGTCTGCGGCCGAGCCCTCTTCTTCCGCTGTGTCCCCGGTCATGTGACGGGCCACGGCCAATCAGAGAACAGAGCGAGGAAGGGGGCGTGTGGTAGAATTACCGTATTAGCCAGAATAGCCGCGGCGGATTAAAGCTGTGCGCTCCGTTTAGAGACTTGTGGTTAAAAAAACAATTAAATGTAGTTTTTATTTTTGATTCTTCTTCCGGTGCCTCCGGCCTGTAGTGACGTCATTTATCAGCGGATCAACAGTTTAACTAAATGAGCCATCACTGTTCATTACTCATCACTGTGAGCCGTTATTACGGTAACTACAAACGAATCTTAATGAGGAAATCAAAAGAGAAACAAAATAAAAATGTATCCGCGAATTTAAAGTTTTAAAATGAGTTTTTAATAAAGCTCATTTCAAATGTTCCGATTAAAATATTACATTTTATTTTTCATGTTTATTTCTTATAATCAAGTTTCATTAGTGCTTCATCTTTTAGTAATTAACTTCTAAGATTAAAAACATTGAGTGACATCATTCATCATGAAGTCAAACAACAAATCAAATTAAAGATTTACTTTGTACAATTAATACGTAATATATACTCACATCCAAATTTAAATAAATCTGCAAACTTGAATTTTCTTTAATTCATTTGAAGACTGAAATTTTAAAATTACAATTTCCATTTAATGTTTAGATTTTTTAAAATTTCAAATTTCTTTGTTAAATTCTTATATTAATGTTACATTACACAGCAGACACACACACACACGAATCACAGACAGACTCTGGGTTTAAAAGTTCACACTTTATATTTAACAAAAAGAAAAAAAATCAGCATCATGAGTTACAACAGCTTATGGTGGCAGCTGATGGGCTGTACAGGTCCATCGATACTCTGCGTACACGCTCAGGTGTACGTACTGTGTACAGGTAAAGCAGTCATCGGAGAAAAACGGAGAGTTGGTGGAAAATCAACGAACACGACGAACCAAACGTTGTTTGTCGTCTCCACAAACGTCCTCGTAAAAGCACCATGAGAGCAAATCAGATGAAGGACATTTCAAAATAAAACGACGACACAAACTTCCTGTCGAGAAAACCTGCCAACAAAAGTGCTTTTTTTAAAGAAAAAAATCTGACCTTTTCAACCTTTTTTTACATTTTCAACTTTCTTTGACCTTTTTCACCAAAAACGACCTGAAACGAACGAACGACGGCTCGGAGGAGAAACGTTCACATTTAGCACGAAGAAAACTCTCAGGGTCGACACCTTCAGTTTAGACCCTCGTTACTTCATTAGTACTAATTATTGAGTCATTTGGAGCCTTAAAATATGAAATCAAGTCCTGGAATGAGTTCATTTATTCTGATTTTGGTCATCACAGATTATAAATTCATCTGCAGATGAATCCAGAAACTTAACGAGCCAAGTCTGATTTATTAAACTGAAGTTCAAAACTGAAAGTTTCCAGACAAATCAGCTGATCGATCAGCTGACTGAAGTCAGATCTCCTCATCACAAGTCAGTCGACCTCCAAACACACAAACCAAACATCTGCCGTCACGACTTCTTCCAAAGTTTTGTACCAGAAATCATTAAAAAAATAAAGTCCTGTAAAGTGCAGCTTGATGAGAACGTCTCCCATAAGTGTGTGTGTGTGTGTGTGCGCGCGCATGTGCAGGTGGCTTGAAAACACACCTGATGTGTGATGAGTCATGATTGTACCACAGGTATCTCCGCCTGCTGACAGGTGTGGACAGATGCTGAGGATGTACGGAGGCAGCAGGGAGCCAAAAATATGTTTTCACGTCTGAGACGTTTTGATTTTTTGGTGGTTTCAGATTCAAATCTTAATTTTTCTTAAGAAGTCAGCGGAGTCACGTCTGAACATCTCGTGCAGCGATGATGAATGCGTGTGCCACTTCGAGTCATCGTCTTATCTGCACAAGATACAAAATGGATTTTCTTTTTGTCCTGCTCGCCTCGCTCGGCCCGAAAACAAGTCGATTTATCTCGTTCCAGACGTTTGGACTCGCGTCGAGACGTTTGAAACGATTTCTGTGATTTGTATCGTCGAGTCGAATCGTCTCAGCCTGATTTTAATGATTAAAATGCCTCGTTAAGACGGATGAATCTGTTGTGCTTTCACGTTAAACGTACAAACAGCTGCGATGTGTAAAGCATTAGATTGTCAGGTTCATGCTGGTGTTATTTTTCCTCTCGACAACAAAACGCTGTGACGTTCAGACAACGTTCAGACAACGTTCAGACGATGTGACAAAGTTTTCTTGAAAAATAGATTTCTGGTTGTCACGACAACAAAAAGACAAAAAAAAAACAAAAAAAAAACAGATTTACAACAATAAAAGCGTCAAGGCAACAGGATGGATGCCGCCTCGGTTTCTCTTCTGGTCCCAACTTTTCTGCCTCCACAGATTGATTTGGCACAAACAGTCCTTCAACATCAGATTAACGTTACATGAACAGACACTGAAACCTGGATATGTTCTTCGATTTGACTGATCTGAGATTGTCGCCGTACGTTTGGAGTGATTCTGTAGAAAAATAGAATGAGGCAATATAAAAAAAGACGGAATGAAAAGTTCAGCGAGAGTCAATGGAGAGATTTACAATGATTCTATATAGCTTATAAATACGATATCTACACAATATGTGGTACAAAAATACTATAGAGCATTTAGTGGGCTGAAAAACAAAAGAGGGTTATGAAGACGTCAGCTGGTCAGGCACAAGGTCGTCGTGTTGGCGGGAAACGCTGCGCCGTCCTCCGCGGCGTGGAGGGAAAACGGTGACCGGGTGCAGCTTTGGGTCAAACACAGAACAGAAAACAAGTTTTGGTTTCGATCCTGTCCGACGCGGCGGACGTGAGTCATCGAGCCGATTGGTTCATGGAAACACGTGACGAGCGGAGGACCCGGAGGGGGGGGCGCCGGGGGCGGAGCTTGGAGTCGGTGACGGTGGATTGTCTGTTTGCTCTGATCCCTCCGGGCCTCCGTACACTCTGACTGGTCAGATCCCCTCCCCGTGGCTCTCTGATTGGTCGGTAATAAATATGTGCCTTACAGTGTTATTGCTTCAGCTCGGAGCGTCACGTGACTCACAGCCCGCCGCGCTCCTGCGAAGCGCTTCGTAACATGACGAGGTAAATTCAAATCAAAGAGCCGGTACCACGATCACGGACAGCGGGCTGCTTCTTCTCCTCAGCCAGTTTCCATGGTGACTAGAGATGGCTGTCGAGCCGCGGGGTGGGGGGGTGGAGCTCTTCCATCGTCATGGTGACGTGGTGATGTTTTTCATATTTGGCATCAGATAAGTTAAAACGTCCCGCCGTCCGTCCGTCCTTCAGCCTCGTCCTCCTGGTTTAAGGCAACTTATATTTGTGATGATTTTAATAAAACCTTTTCTTAAAAAATGTACAAATTTCTTAATACAAACCTCTATGGCATCATCAGTAAACACTGTATAGAAAATATATAAATATGTTTTTCTCTTTTTAATGTACAAACGTTTGTTTCCTTTTGTCCTCCTGCGCGGCGTCGCCTCCTCTTCAGTCTCTCGTTCCCATTTTTAACCTCGAATATGCACAATTGCTATTTACAGTGAGGGGGCGGAGCTGTGCGGAGGGGTGGGTGGGGGCGGGGTGGGTCAGGGCGTGATGCCGCTCACGAGGAGTCCGTGCAGGGTGACGGCGGCGGTGGGTAGAGGTGGTGGGAGTAGCTGCGCTCGGTGTAAGGCGATGGCGGGCAGCTCTCACAGTTCTCCTCCGCCGACAGGTACTGGCTGCGGGGCGTCGGCGGCGGCGGGAAAGGCTCCGAGTCGTAGTTGAGGTCGCTGGTGTAGCCCTTGGCGGCGGAGGCGGTGGCACTGGACTTCAGCGGCGCCCGGCGTCCCGGTGTGTAGTCACTGTCGCACACATCAGTGCTGCAGGGCGTGGTGGGAGGGGCAAAGTGACGGTAGGTGTAGGGCCGGTAACTGCGAGACAAACACCACAGAAGAAGTTTATTCACACACACACACACACACACACACACACACAGACAGCTGTGAGGTCACTTCCTGTCTCTGCTCATCATGTGATGATACAGAACAACCAAAAAACAATGAATGAGGATGTGTGTGTACCTGTAGGATGTGTGTGTGTACCTGTAGGATGTGTGTGTGTGTACCTGTAGGATGTGTGTGTGTACCTGTAGGATGTGTGTGTGTACCTGTAAGATGTGTGTGGTGTGTGTGTACCTGTAGGATGTGTGGTGTGTGTACCTGTAGGATCTGTGTGTTGACGGGCTGTTGGACGAATAACCGAACTCCATGGTGTACTGCGAGCGGACCGTGGCCGGGGACGGCGGAGGGTTGAGGATCTGTGAACAGAGAGTGATGTCACTGACAGGTAACGTTAACGGTAACGGCGGGTTCACGGACTGCGTGGTGGCCGAGGCTCACCGGGGGAAAGTAGGTCCCTTTGGTGCTGGACGAGCTGCTCGACGACGCTCCGGTCACATGGGCGCGGTCGTACGGCGGCCCGCTGCTCCCGCCCATGATGCTGAGGGAGCCAATCACAGACTTCCCTCTGGACATACCTGTTAGGAGACGAGTGTCAACGTCACATTCATGGAATAAAAACACGAGGTTAAAAGCGCCACGCCGTGCGTCCCACCTGGCAGCGAGCTGGACAGCGAGCTCGGATGCGGCACGTATCCCAGTGGCACTGACGGCCCGTGGACCACAAAGTCGTTGGTGACCGTCTCGCCATCATCCTTCATCTGCGGGCAGAGGACGCGCTGACACACGAAGTACACGGCGCCCACCACAAACAATGCCATGACCACGCCCACGATGGAGCCGATGGTGGTGTTGGGCGGAGGAGGCGGCTCCTCTGTTGGATCTGAAGCAGAAGAAGAGCGGCGTTAGAACACAGCTGATTGGATCAGACCTTTGTGTTTGACGTGACGTCAGAGCAGCAGCGACTCACAGCAGCTGATCTCGTCCGAGTTGTCCGTACAGTCCATGTTGTGGTCGCACTTCTTGTGTTTGCCGATGCACTGACCGTTCGAGCAGGTGAACTGATCCGGAGGACAGCGCACTGAAACAGAACCATCGATGAATTACTGAGATCAGCAGCTTCACCTCGCTGTCACTCACAGTTTCTGCGGAGGTGCGACTGAGTTACCTGGTTCTCCTTCACACTTGTTCTCGTCGGACCGGTCCTGACAGTTGATCTCTCCGTTGCAGCGGAGGCTCAGGTCAATGCACTGCCGGCTGTCGCACTGGAACTCGGACTCGGAGCAGACGGGACAGTCCTCCTCGTCGCTGCTGTCGTCACACTCGGGGTAACCGTCGCACCTCCACGCCTGAGGGATGCAGTCCACCTCCCCGGACGTGCAGGAGAAATGCTCCGGGGAGCAGGTGGGAGGCTCTGAGGAGGAGGAGGGGACACATCATGAGACGGGTCGGTCCTGACAGAACTGCTCACAGGTGCTCAGGTTAAGATTATGTTGACTCACCTCCACAGGAGAGCTCGTCCTGCAGCAGAACCAGGTGGACCGGACAGGAGCAGCGGGTCGTCCCGTCTCCCTTCACGATGCAGATGTGGGAGCAGCCGCCGTTATCCCACGTACACGGGTGTTTACCTGGAGGGACGGGAAGCTCAGGTGAGACGAGAGCTGGACGGACGGTGCACGGTCTCTATGAATCAGACATTCATCGTGTCCTCTGCGGACAGTCTGGACACTCACTGTACTCCCTCATGTCCAGCTCGTGGACGGCGTGGATGTCACTCAGGTAGGTGATGCGGGCCTGGATCTTGGTGCGTCCCTCCCTCGTGGTCTTGTCGATGCGTTCGATCATCTGCTGCTGCTTGTCGATCCAGTACAGGTGATTCTCGAACACGGTAAGCCCGACTGGCTGCAGGATGTTGGAGTCTGCGATCACGATCCGATTGGCTCCTTAAAAAAAAACAAATAAAAACAAAAACAAAAAGACGGTTGGAGGGAAAAACGATCAGAAAGAAGGAAGGAAGGAAGGAAGAAGGAAGGAAGGAAGGAAGGAAGGAAGGAAGGAAGGATGAAGGAAGGCAACAGAACGGGTGAGAAACTGAGGTGAGGCAGGAGAGGGAGAACAGAGACACAGAGTGAGCTACAACCAAACACACACACACACAGCTGGTTCTGGTTCTGGTAGTCAGAAGCTGTTATTCATAAAGTGTCCTGATGGGGGCTCCACCAGCCTCAGGCCTCCGTCAGGCCACATTAACCACACAACAGGGTCAAAGAGACCTGACTGAGACCAGAACCAGCTTCAGTCCTGCATGAAGAGGAGCTCAGAGACTGAGACCAGGACCAGGACCCGGACCCTGTAGCAGTTCGTTCAGACTCACCTGACAGGTCGCTGCTCTCGATGCGTCTCAGGTCCGAGTCGACCCAGAACAGTTTCCCGACCTCGTTGTCGATGGCCAGAGCGACGGGTTTCCCCAAACCGCTGAAGAACAGAACCTCCCGCTCCGTCCCGTCCAGCGCCGCCCGCTCGATCTTTGGAGAGCGCTCCAACAGGTTGGTGAAGTACATGTACCTGCAGGCGAGGAGCAGGGCACAGTCCGAACATCAGACCAAAGACTCGCTTCTCTTTCACGTCATCTTTAAACAAACCGGGACACTGACCCTCTCTCCGGGTTGACCACGATGGCTCTGGGTTTGTCGTGCTCTCCTCTCAGAACCACACCGACCCGGCTGCCGTCCGTCCGGGTCACGTTGATGACGTTGGTGACCTCGCTGGTCCAGTAGATGAAGCGGCTGTAGATGTCGATGCTCAGGTCGTACAGCTGCAGACCCTGACTGGGTCCGCCCAGAGAGCTCGACACCACCGTCATGCTCTGAGGACAACAGAGAGACACACGGGTCAGAACCAGGATGGGTGAGAGACAGAGAAAATCACGGGTCAGAGACAGGACAGGTCAGACGGTTCGGTTCTGTACCTGGTTCCCGTCCTCCTGAGCGCGGCGGATGACGTTCTGCTTGGAGTCGATCCAGTACAGCTGTTTGTCGAGCGGGTCGTAGTCGATGGCCCGGACGTTCTTCAGGCTGTGGATGGGCAGGATGATGTCCGGGCTCTGCTGCTCGTCGATCACCATCCGGTTTATCGCCGTCTTCTGGCTGAACAGCAGGAAGGAGGTCGGCGCTGGAAGACAGACAAACGCGTTCAGAACAAGTCGGACATGACGCGGCTCATCGGGCAGACAGGAAGTGTGAGGTCACGTGACGCCTCACCGCTGCACGTCTTGTTGTCGTAGTTGAGGGAGAAGTGGGCGGGGCATCCGCAGACGAAGCTGCTGACGGGCACGGCGAGGCAGAGGTGGGAGCAGTGTCCGTTAGTGGAGGCGCAGGCGTTCCAGCCGCCCTGTCGGGACGAGTGGAACACCAGGATGTCCATGACGTAGTCCAGGTGACCCTGGATCACCGTGCGGTTCTGACCACTCGTCTTGTTGGCCCGCTCGATGCTGCGCTGGCTCCAGTCCGTCCAGTAGATGTAGTCCTGGTACTGGGTGAGCCCAAACGGGTGAGGGAGGTCGTCTGCGATCACCTCACGGTCCTGACCTGAAGAGAGAGTGAGACAGGAGAGGGTGAGACAGGAGGGCGAGACAGGAGAGGGTGAGACAGGAGAGGGCGAGACAGGAGAGGGCGAGACAGGAGAGGGCGAGGCAGGAGAGGACGAGACAGGAGAGGGTGAGACAGGAGGGCGAGACAGGAGAGGGTGAGACAGGAGAGGGTGAGACAGGAGAGGGCGAGGCAGGAGAGGACGAGACAGGAGAGGGCGAGGCAGGAGAGGACGAGACAGGAGAGGGTGAGACAGGAGAGGACGAGACAGGAGAGGGCGAGACAGGAGAGGGTGAGACAGGAGAGGGCGAGGCAGGAGAGGACGAGACAGGAGAGGGTGAGACAGGAGAGGGCGAGGCAGGAGGGTGAGACAGGAGAGGGTGAGACAGGAGAGGACGAGACAGGAGAGGGTGAGACAGGAGAGGGCGAGACAGGAGAGGGTGAGACAGGAGAGGACGAGACAGGAGAGGGTGAGACAGGAGAGGACGAGACAGGAGAGGGTGAGACAGGAGAGGGCGAGGCAGGAGAGGACGAGACAGGAGAGGGTGAAACAGGAGAGGGCGAGACAGGAGGGTGAGACAGGAGAGGGTGAGACAGGAGAGGACGAGACAGGAGAGGGTGAGACAGGAGAGGGCGAGGCAGGAGAGGACGAGACAGGAGAGGGTGAGACAGGAGAGGGCGAGACAGGAGGGTGAGACAGGAGAGGGTGAGACAGGAGAGGACGAGACAGGAGAGGGTGAGACAGGAGAGGGCGAGACAGGAGAGGGTGAGACAGGAGAGGGTGAGACAGGAGAGGACGAGACAGGAGAGGGTGAGACAGGAGAGGACGAGACAGGAGAGGGTGAGACGAGCACAAACGTTCGGTCGGACTGTAAACGTGAATTCGTCCACACTCACCGAGCATGTTGGACGACTCGATCAGCGTGGTGTCCAGGTCGGTCCAGTACAGGCGCCGCTCGGCGTAGTCGATGGTGAGTCCGTTGGCACGGCCCACGTCGGCCACCAGCGTGATCCGACCCGTCCCGTCCATCGCGGCCCGGTCGATCTTTGGCTTCCCGCCCCACTCGGTCCAGTACATGTACCTGTAACAACACATCAATCAGCTCTGGTTCTGAAACCGGTCCACAGGTTTGGAGCAGAACTATTTTAATCAACAGAACCTGACTGCTGTCAGAACCAGAACAGTTCTCATGTTCTCACCCTTCAGCTGGATCCAGAGCCAGAGCTCGTGGACTGTCCAGATCCTTCCAGACCAGAACCTGCCTGTGCTGCCCGTCCAGTTTGGCCACCTCGATGCGGTTGGTGCCGGTGTCGGCCCAGTACAGGTTCTTCCCCAGCCAGTCCACTGCCATCCCCTCCGGATAGTCCAGCCCGAACTCCACCACGTGCTCCAGAGCACTGCCGTTCATGAAGGCCCGGCTGATGGTCTGCAGGCAGAACACATGAGACCAGGACCGGTTAGAAACCGGGACCCAGTTCTGTGAGACCAGGCCCCGTTAGACAAAGAAGGAGTCCCGGTGTCTCCTGGACACTCGTCCTCACCTTCAGGGTGATGTCGGTCCAGTAGATCCGGTTGTCGGTGACGTCGAAGTCGAGCGCCGACGCCTCCTTGACGCCGGTGAGCGGGATGGCCACGTTGTTGTTGTTGGTTTCCAGGGAGATGCGGCGGATGTCGGTGTGGCGGGAAAACAGCAGGAAGGCCTCGGGGACGATGCACGTCCTCATGTCCGCGATGAGTTCGAGGCCAATGGGACATCCGCACTGCACGCCCTGAGGCTTGTACAGGCAGAGGTGACTGCAGCCGCCATTATTCTCCGCACACGGGTTGGTACCTGTGGGGGGCGGGGCCACAGGTGAGTCAGGTGAACCCAGGTGAACGTGGACCTGCAGCCCTGAAGGCGGTGTGTGCTCACCTGAGGCGCGGTGCACGTAGGTGGCCTTCAGGCCCATGAGGTCCGGCAGCTGGTCGATGATGAACTCTCTCTCCGCGGTGCGTTTGTGGACGCGTTCGATGCTGCGCCGCTGCCAGTCCGTCCAATAGATGAAGTCGCCGAGCAGCGTGAAGCCGAAGATGTGAGGAAGCTTGTCCTCCACCAGAACCCGCCGGCCCGACCCGTCCATGTTCATCACCTGGGAGATGCACAGAGGAGGACTTTACTGAGCATGCTCAGACTGACAAGAATAACTCAGAGGTTCTGTTTGGTCTGTCCGTGTTACTGGTAGGTAGACGCCGATGCTAGCTCATAATGCTAGCTCGTAGTGCTAGCTCGTAATGCTAGCTGTGAGGGTGTAATTCAAGTACTGATGGTGGTTTTGGTAAATTCACGTCCTCATAATGTCCAATCATTAATCACTAAAACTTTCAGTGCTGATTTAAATATCTGTGATCCGTGTATCAGACAGAGAACGTCGACGGGTTTCAGATTATTTGTGAAACACGCAGAGAGACTCGAAGTGTCAACAGAGAAGAAATGTGAGGAATCCACGGAGAGAAAGAAGAAACCCAGCGAGGCCTGTAATCTGTTCAGTCCTTTAACTCATCAACACAGCGTGGAGCGATGCTATTTGCTGCTCCCAGAACAGCCCCTGCATGGACGGCTGCCATCTTTGAAAACATCCCCCCACACACACACACACACACACACACACACACACACACACAGCGTATAAATATAAAATGAAGTTTCCATCCTCAGCTCGACGGCCTCAGCCAAAAGGTCTCCGCTGGTTTGGGAGTTGTGACCACAGTGCGGCGACGGTTTCAGATTCGGGGTCTATTCTAAACAGAGCCGACCGCAGCTGGAGTGCAGGCCGCAATCGGAACCAGATGTGGGATCTCGCCACAAAAACCGGGTCCTCCTGAGGGGAGGGGAGGAGAGAGGGAGTCTGGCCTGCACCAGAACCAGCACCACCTTTCAGGGGCTCAGAGGGGGGTGGGGGAGTTCAGGTGGGGTCAAAACCAGGAACATAAAAAAATAAAACAACACAGAACATAAAACTACAACTCCCAGGTGACGCTCACACAGCCGCAGACAAGCTGAACACCGACCTCGATCTTGTCCGTCTTGGCGTCCCCCCAATAGATTTTGCGTTCGTCGTAGTCGAGGGCGAGGCCGTTGGGCCAGCCCAGCGAAGTGTTGACCATCACGACCCGCTCCATCCCGTCCAGATCAGCGCGCTCGATCTTCGGCACCTCGCCCCAGTCGGTCCAGTACATGTACCTGAAACAACAGGAGCAGGAAGTCGTCAGTGCAGGATGTGTGTGGAAGACAGTGAAGAGCTGCTGAAAGCTCCGGAACACTCACCCGGCCACAGGGTCCAGTACGATGGCTCTGGGCTCGTCCAGGTCTTCAGAGATCAGGATCTTGCGCATGGTCCCGTTGAGTCGGGTCACCTCGATGCGGTCCGTCCCGGTGTCGGTCCAGTACAGGTTTCGGGCGATCCAGTCGACGGCGATGCCATCCGGGTGGTTCACCTGAGACGTGACCACGAACTGGGCGTCGCTGCCATCCAGCAGCGAGCGGCGGATGGCCTTCACGTCGTCATCCGTCCAGTAGATGTACCCCTCCACCGGGTCGTAGTCGATGGCGATCGCGTGGCGGATGTCGTCCACCTGCAGGATGATGTCGGTGAAGTCCGGCATGTCCAGAGAGATCCGGCGCAGGTCGGTACGGCGAGCCAAGAGCAGCATCTGAGTGGCACCTGAGGAAAGTTAACGTCAACGTTACACGACAAGAAGATCTGATCAGGACAGTTTAGTGTTTCAGCCATCCTCTGCTCACACGCACACACACACACACACACCTCCTCTCTTTCTGCTAAACTGAAGCAGAGATAACACGTATGTCTGTTTATGTCGGGTGGAGGAGGGTGGAGGAGTGTTTGGGTCTCTAAATAACATTATAGAGTACGGTGTGTGTAGAAATAACGAATGGAACGCTTCATCAGGCCTTAAAGAGGCGGAGGAGGGGCTGCCTGTCAAACAGGGATGGAGCAGGGTTACCATGGCAACTGCGGGTCAGCCCCCCCACACCACCTTCAGCTGCTCCGAGCGAGGCAGCGTAGGTCTAATGAGACATCCTCAGGTGTGTCCACCATCTGAACATGAACACACACACTGACAGGTTAACGTGTCCTCACCGTCCCTGCAGGTCCTCCCGTCCTCCAGCAGCTGGACTCCAGTGGGACAGGCGCACTGATAGAACGGCTTCAGCGGGGACAGAAGACAGAGGTGGGAACATCCTCCATTCTTCACTGAGCACGGACTGTCCACCACTGAGGACAGAGGACACACACACATGTCACAGAGGACACACACACACGCGTCAACACAGAGGACACACACACACACACACGCGTCAACACAGAGGACACACACACACGCGTCAACACAGAGGACGGACACACACACACACACACGTCAACACAGAGGACGGACACACACGCGTCAACACAGAGGACACACACACACGCGTCAACACAGAGGACGGACACACACACACGCGTCAACACAGAGGACACACACACACGCGTCAACACAGAGGACACACACACACATGCGTCAACACAGAGGACACACACACACGCGTCAACACAGAGGACACACACACACGCGTCAACACAGAGGACACACACACACGCGTCAACACAGAGGACACACACACACACACGTCAACACAGAGGACACACACACACACGCGTCAACACAGAGGACACACACACACACGCGTCAACACAGAGGACGGACACACACACACACGCGTCAACACAGAGGACACACACACGTCAACACAGAGGACACACACACACGTCAACACAGAGGACACACACACACGCGTCAACACAGAGGACACACACACACGCGTCAACACAGAGGACACACACACGTCAACACAGAGGACACACACACACACACACGTCAACACAGAGGACATTAACAGGTGACACGAAGACGCTCTGCTGGAGGACACAGGAAGAGAACCTGTCCTGGGATCAGGTCCTGAAGACCCGGGTCACCTGACCTGATCCCAGGTCTTCAGGTTCTCAGTCCGAGAGGACGTTTGGACTCACGGATGTTCTGTCTTTTGGCGCTGAAGACGTGGATGTCCATCGGTGAGAAGATGTCCGAGTGGACGACGCGCTGCTCGGCTCCGGTCTGCTTCCTGCACGAGTGGATGGAGCGAGTGTTCCAGTCGGTCCAGAACAGAGTGTCCTCGTACAGGGTGAGGGCGAACGGGTGAGGCAGCTCTCCTTTCACCACCACCTCCCTGAAACACACAGCACACGTCGGGTCAGGACCGGACCGGACGCTGAACATCTCAGAACATCTTACTGCTCAAACAGGTTGGTAAAATTCAAGGAGCTTCCAAAACCTTCACTAAAATTTCAGAAAACACAGAGCTGCTTTAGTTTCAGTGGTTAGGCTGAAGCTGTCTGTCCACCAGCTCCCTCTCTGGACCTGAATGCGGTTCTGGTTGTGTACCTGGAGGACCCGTCCAGGTTGCAGCGGTGGATGAAGTTGTGTTTGGCGTCGGCCCAGTACAGTTTCTCTTGGCTGTAGTCCAGCGTCAGCCCGTTGGGCCAGTAGATGTCTTTATCGATGATCATGGAGCGATTCGTCCCGTCCATCCCGGCCCGCTCGATCTTTGGAACCTCGCCCCAGTCCGTCCAGTACATGTACCTGTGGACATGCACACACACACACAGACACACACACACACACACACACACACACACACACGCACACGCACACACACCATCAGTACACGTACCTGGAAATGTGCTCGAACATCTTGAATATTGATTCTTCGATAATAATAATTAATGTTTACTTTAATAGTTGAAAAAGACGAGGTCAGCGACAGACAGGTCAGCGACAGACAGGTCAGAGACAGACAGGTCAGAGACAGACAGGTCAGAGAGACAGGTCAGAGAGAGACGAGGTCAGACAGACAGGTCAGAGACAGACAGGTCAGACAGACAGGTCAGTTCATATTCAGCCTGTTCAGGACATGAATCGTCGTCGTCTCTGAGGTGGGGGAGACAGGAAGGACTAACGAGGGGGGATAACGAGCGCTTATTGAGTCCAATTACTTCATTAATGTCTGTATATATGTCCAGTTTTAGACAGTCTCTGAGACTGTATTTATGTACTTGAACAGGCGGAATCAGTCTAATGTGAGCAAACTGTCCAGCATGTCCTTGTCCCACGTCGTCCCCGCTCGGACTCGAGCAGCAGCTGGTTTCACTGCAGACGAAGCCGAGCCGGACGCTCAGAACATCGGGCCGGTTTGTGGACGAGCTGACGCCTCAAACGCTCAGGTGGTCTGAACAATGCAGCTGAGGCCGGGCGCAGCGAGCGCGGAGCCTCCAGCAGCCGGCTCACCACAAGAGCTGCTTTGTGTTTGGTACCTGATGCATTAATCATCCCAGCTGAACCGAGTCCAGCTCTGCGTTCCAGCCTGGATTTAGAGAAGCAGTCCTCCCCGGAGACCCGGAGACTCGGAGTCCGAGCCCGGCAAACAGAGCACTCAACTAAGACAACGTTTGGACAACGTTCTCTGGAGCAGATTGAGAACCTCAGATTAACAGAGAAGAAAAGTTCTTTCTGAGCGTTCGTGTTCACACGGTGGAACACTGATCAAACAGGAAGCACCGCGGCCCGGCGGCAGCAGACAGAGCGTTTGATTGGATGTTAAATTAACGTAAATACAGGAAGTCATCCACTGTGAACACACATCACTTTAACACACTGCGTGTACCGACAGGAAGCATGCAGCCGTCCACAGACTTCTGTCCACGCAGTGAACACACGCGCAGCCGTGTGTCTGCCCGCACACACACACACACGCAGTGTGTCTGCATGCACACGCACACACAGACACACACAGTGTGTTGGTCCTCTGGCTCGGTGAGCGCTGTAAAACAAAAACAGCTGCTGAGGCAACAATGAGGCTTTGTGCAACACACGCAACAAACAACGACATGGAACAGCAACGCAACCTCTCATGCTTCAGTCTGTGCATGCTAATGAGATGGACACACACACACACACACACACAGTCACTCAAACACGTGAAACTCATTTATCGTCTTTTCACACCTGAAGTTCATTGAGTTCACACAATGATCCACGACCGACGTTCACAAGGAACCAGGCCGAACCAGGCCGGACCAGGCCGGACCGGGCCGGACCAGGCCAAAAGGAAAAACACAAAGAAAACAAAGTCCAAGCACAAATCTCAGAGACACAGTGAGTAAACATCAAGTCACATCAACTGCTACTGCTGTTAGCTCAGTTTGTTAGCTGCCATTGTCATGTGTCAAACTGGAGCTAATGGCAGAGGAGCAGAGAGTGAAGAGGACGCTGACGGAGGAAGCTAAGAAGAGAAAAGGAGAGAGTGAGCGAGCAAGAAGCTGGTGGAAGAAGAGGTGGAGGAAACATGCAGAGAGAGAGAGAGGTGAATGTGAGATGTTTGTTTTGGTTCTCCTCCATCAGCAGCTGTCTGAGCGGCCGCCATGTTGGAAAGGTCAGATCAGTTTGTAAACACATAGGATGAGAGTCACTGATCACATGATTTACTGAGTATCAGTCGATCAACAGCTGAAAGTGAAAGCAGCCCAGCCCAGCCCAGCCTCTGACAACAGTCGTCACCAGAGGGAACAACAACCCGATATCGATCCTCTGAGGATGAAATGTTTTCACACGTCGCCCAGACTGAACTGAAAGACGACAGAACCTGCACGGACGTTTCATCAATGAAAGAAAAAATGAAATGAGTCAACACGTCAGACTGTTACTACAGGAAGGTGGAGACAGCAACTATAAATGTACACAGCGGGAACCACACATGTAGAGCAGGAAGAAGCAGAGATCATTAACCAGGCTCCACCCTAAGCTCTCCATAACTTTCATATCATGCGGATGATTTTGAAACAAGAAGAGACGCGCTCGTCTTTATTTTTCTTCATGAGAAGAATTTCTGATTTAAAACTGGTGAACTCCTCTTTGGCTGATGCGACGTTAAATCTGATCATTTGTGATTCCTCAGAGAACCTGATTATTATATTATATTATCACTGCCCGTGTAGACATGTTGTGTTGTTGACCTGCTTATGAATGCAGTGTTAGGGGCCATATTCTGACCGCACTCCAGACGGTACACACAGTACATCGTTACGTCCTCTGTCCTACCTCAGCCAGGGAAACGGTTTCAGTCAGTCCTGTCTGAAAGAATATGTTTAGGGCTTTTTAATTCGAGTCTCGGGGACTCGGTTGTCCCCTCTGGAGTCTGATGCTGTCGCTGAAGGACCGAGGCTTGGCATCTCACCAGGGACGAGGGCCCCGTGTCCTGGCTGGATGGACTCTCAGTAGTGAGTAGTTGGGCTGTTGCAGGTTTAGTTTTTTTTAATGAAAAAACTTTCAATGTTTCTCTTCATTTTTACAGTACACAACACAACTAATCAGCCAATCAGAGGCAAAGACCCGCCCAAGCTCTGTCTCTGATTGGTTTAGACCCCGATATGATCCTACCATGATCACAGGAGAACGCAGAGAGATGATGCAAAATAAATGTTTTGACCCGGGCAGCGTCAGGTGCTGATCCCGGGTAACCCAGAAAAATTATTAGTCGCACGCTTAAAAATTTTGGTGGCATGTGCAAACTAATTGGTCGCACTCTGGAGCCTTGTTAACGGCGTTAGATTATTTACGTGGCGACGTGATGTCGTATTTATTATGTTGGGTATGCCAGAGAAAAGCTCCACACTGAGGCTGTTGTTGGGGCTGCAGGAGGACTCGTGGACGGCAGCCTGCTGGAGGAGCAGCTCAGTCAGCCTGCAACCCAATCTGATCCAGGACAAGCTGCAAACAAAGCAGCAGAAACACACACGCCCTCCTCTTGTTCAGGAGTCAAAGCCTCAGGCTTCATTCATTCTGCTCTGTGTTCACCGACATCAACCCTCGACCCGGATCACAGAGTCCTGATTCACCCAGCGCGTCACACTCACCCTCGTTCTGGATCCAGAGCGATGGCCCTCGGCTGGTCCAGCTCCTGCCAGAACAAAACCTTCCTCAGAGACCCGTCCAGCTCCGCCACCTCGATCCGATTGGTCTCTGAGTCTGTCCAGTAAAGTTTACTCCCTAACCAATCACAGGCCAGTCCGTCCGGGGAGGCCAGACCCGGGACTACCGTCTGGATGGTGCTGGCCCCCGACTGGTTGAAGACCGTGCGTTTGATGGCCTCCTCGCTCACGTCGCTCCAGTAGATGAGGCCCTGGGAGTACACGTAGTCCACGGCAGCGGCGTCCTCCAGCCCCCCCACCACCACCGTGGCGTTGGCCTTCTCGTGTGCCGCGTCCACGAGCCGAAGGTCCTTTCGGTTCGCATAGAGCAGCAGCGGCACGCCTGGAAGACACGTAAACAGAGTTACAAACAGCTGATGGGCCGAACGTTAAAGCTGACTCAGGCCGAGGCAGCGAGCGGCTGCTTACAGGCTGTTTACAGACAGGCTGTTTACAGACAGGCTGTTTACAGACAGGCTGTTTACAGACTGTTTACAGACAGGCTGTTTACAGACAGGCTGTTTACAGACAGACTGTTTACAGACAGGCTGTTTACAGACAGGCTGTTTACAGACAGGCTGTTTACAGACAGACTGTTTACAGACAGGCTGTTTACAGACAGGCTGTTTACAGACTGTTTACAGACAGGCTGTTTACAGACAGGCTGTTTACAGACAGACTGTTTACAGACAGGCTGTTTACAGACAGGCTGTTTACAGACAGACTGCTTACAGACAGACTGCTTACAGGCTGTTTACAGACAGACTGTTTACAGACAGACTGTTTACAGACAGACTGTTTACAGACTGTTTACAGACAGGCTGTTTACAGACAGGCTGTTTACAGACAGACTGCTTACAGGCTGTTTACAGACAGGCTGTTTACAGACAGACTGTTTACAGACAGACTGTTTACAGACAGACTGTTTACAGACTGTTTACAGACAGGCTGTTTACAGACAGGCTGTTTACAGACTGTTTACAGACAGGCTGTTTACAGACAGGCTGTTTACAGACTGTTTACAGACAGGCTGTTTACAGACAGGCTGTTTACAGACAGACTGCTTACAGACAGACTGCTTACAGGCTGTTTACAGACAGGCTGTTTACAGACAGGCTGTTTACAGACAGGCTGTTTACAGACTGTTTACAGACAGGCTGTTTACAGACAGGCTGTTTACAGACAGGCTGTTTACAGACAGGCTGCTTACAGGCTGTTTACAGACAGGCTGTTTACAGACAGACTGTTTACAGACAGGCTGTTTACAGACAGACTGTTTACAGACAGGCTGTTTACAGACAGGCTGTTTACAGACTGTTTACAGACAGACTGTTTACAGACTGTTTACAGACAGACTGTTAACAGACAGACTGTTTACAGACAGGCTGTTTACAGACTGGCTGTTTACAGACTGTTTACAGACTGTTTACAGACAGACTGTTTACAGACAGGCTGTTTACAGACAGACTGTTTACACTGTTTACAGACAGACTGTTTACAGACAGGCTGTTTACAGACTGTTTACAGACAGGCTGTTTACAGACTGTTTACAGACAGGCTGTTTACAGACAGGCTGTTTACAGACAGACTGCTTACAGACAGACTGCTTACAGGCTGTTTACAGACAGGCTGTTTACAGACAGGCTGTTTACAGACAGACTGTTTACAGACTGTTTACAGACAGGCTGTTTACAGACAGACTGTTTACAGACTGTTTACAGACTGTTTACAGGCTGACTTTGATACATGATTCTGTTTTCCTCTTTAAACGTGTTTATTTTACATTCATGTCATGATTTTCATGTTTCTGATTCGTCGTTTTTCAGGTTAAAGTTTCTGTGGCTCAGCTGTAGTAATAATAATAATTATTATTATAATTATAATAATTATTATTATTATAATTATAATAATTATAACAACAACAACAATAATAATAATAATTATTATTATTATATTATATATATATATTATAATAATAATAATTATTATTATTATCATTATTATTATTATAACAATAATAATAATAATAACAGACTTTATATTTATGATAACGTTACATTAAACAGTGAGTCACATTATTTATTACTATTATGACATAAACCTTCACAGAACCTTCACAGAACCTTTAAAGAACTCCTGGTGGAGCTGGTGAGTTCTGGTTCTGCTCGGTCCATCAGGTCCAAACAGGTCCATGAAGTTTATTTAAATAATGAACCTTTCGATGATCCTGTAGCTTTATCCAGCTAGGATGACTAACCCGAGTCAGCTAACCCGAGTCAGCTAACCCGAGTCAGCCCGTTTAAACTTATTAAAGCAAAGTTAGCCGCTAACAGAAGCTAACACACAAACTGCGCTGCATCCACCGACCCGTCCGGACACCGGGCTCTGGAGAGAGTCAGCCGGGATATTTCCCCCTGCTCAGTCGGGTTAACCCGGGTTATTTGTGGTTCTCCGACAGCAAACAGAGCAGATAAGCACGCATAGCTGGCTGGCTAACGTTAGCTTCGCTCGGGAGAAAACAGCCCAGGGAGAGAGGGCCCTGGCCCGGACACAGCTCCGAACATTCCCCGCTAAAGCTGCTTTTCCCGCTGGATAAGTCCACTTTAACGGCCGAACGGGTGACCCGGGACCGAACCCCGCTGAGAAAAGTGTGATTTGGGCTGAAACTCACCTCGTATGAGAAAACAAAAACTACACAACAACAGGCTCCGCAGCACGGCACCCATCTTTCTCCCGTTTCTCGGCCTGCCGCCGCTCTCCTCAGCGCAGGATTCCCATCGCTGCGGCCGCTGCTCCGGAGAAAAAAGGCGGATTTCCAACTCAAAAGTTCGGCTTGGATTTCAGCTAACTGGCCTTAAATGATCCACACTTCCATCCCGGCTGGCTGGCTGCTCGCTAACTGCGTCGGATCAACTCTCGGAGCCTCACATTGTCCTGCAGGAGCTCCGTCGTCTCCTTCCGCTGTGAGGAAGCAGCTCTCCCCCCTCCTCCACCCGCCCGCTCCCCGCGCCTCCGCCTCCGCCTCCACCTCCAGCGCCACCTCGCTCCTCTCTTCTATTGTTGTTCTGATTTCACGCTCTGCGGCCGAACATTACGATACAACGCGGGGCCGGGCCGGCCGGACGCCGCTCGGTGAGCTCGGTGCTGGGCGAGGAGCAGGACGCGGTCCCGGTGCTGGAGGACGGAGCCGAACCGCGAACCAGAACTTTACCGTCACATTCCTGCGGGACTAGTTTATCACGGAGTTCACACCGAACACGGGGGGGGGGGGGCACACACCTCATATTCTTATCCGACCCAGACCAGAACCAGAACCAGGTTCTATATATATATATATATATATATATATATATATATATATATATATATATATATATATATATATATATATAGAACCTGGTTCTATGTGCAGCACAGAAACAATGAAAACATTAACTATATTATTATACAGGCTTATATATCATCACGGTCCACCACGGTCCACCACGGCCCGGGTTCTGCTCGAGGATTTTCTGGCCTGGTTTGAATTGTTGAGTCTTTTCTAAAAGGTTCCGACCCGCTCTGTGTTCTCCAACATCTGAATATAATGGTTCACATTTTATCTCTGGCCTGTGATTCGTTAGTTACAGTCACGTGGTAACGTTCATGTTTATTTACGAAGCTGAAATCAATAAAACTTTCAAACGTTCATCAGGAACCTTCAGCTCAAACATCAGCAGGTTTCTGACGTCATCGCGGTGCCGTGATGACATCATCGTGACGCCATCATCTCTTCAGTAAAACAACGACAAACGCTCAAAAATCACATTTTTTAATCGTTAGAACGAAACATGAAATTCAAACTGATGCAAAGCTTCACGACACGAGACCAAACTGTGACGTCATGACTTCATAAAAACAAAGCCTGCAGGGCGCCGCCTGCAGGCTGCACACTGACCCCCACCCAACCCCACCCAACCCCACCCACCCTCATACACAGCCAATACAAATGTACTTATTATAGGAAAATAGTGCGCGGCCAGTGAACTCTTACCTTAAAAACAATCTAAGATTTAAAAAGAAGCAGATCATATTTATCAAAAAACACAAGATACAAGAGAGAGTGCATCAAATGTGAGATTGCATCCATCGTTTGAATCTTTGTCCACGAGTGGAACCAGAGAAATGTGGAGAAAATACAAAAGCAACACAGTGAGAGTGAGGCCGACATCGAGGCCGAGCGGCGCGGTTTAAGAAGCAGTCTGAAGCACGTGGAAGTAAAAAGACATGCAGGTGTAGTCAGAAACACAAAGGGTTAACCTCCACCTCAGGGTGGAGAATGTACATGAGTCCGCTCATACAGTCCAGAACTTCTCTCCATTACATCGACGTCGAGGCTTCCTGAGATTCAGGGAATAAAAATATTGCTGTTCTTTGAACTTTCTCCACGATCAACGAGACGAGAACTAAACAGACCAATCAGCAGGCAGAGAGGCGATGACCACGTCATGAGGTCAAAGTCAGAAAGTTACAAACTAAAGTCAGACGGAGGCCGACTGCTGCCAACACGGCAAAAAGCCAAAACAAGATACTTTAATGTTACTGTCACATTTTCTCATCAGCACGTTCATTTGTTTTATTACACACAAAATCAACTTTTATCACTTGAACGGTTTTAATGAGAAACATTAAAACATTTCGTAATAACGGGAAAACTTTAGAAGATAAAGTGCTAAAACTGTTAAACTGGAAGAATTTGGTATCCAGCAATGAGAAAATGTGTCGTAATAACATAAAAAATATCTTCGAATTACGTGAAAGTGATTTTTTTTTTGTCATGTTGGCAGAAACGCTTTTGCCAAAAAAATACAAATGACGAGATTCTGAGTAAAAAGTCAAAAGTCGTAAAAGCAGCGATCAGGACATTTCTGCTGAAAAAACAGGATTTCCTAAAAATGTGCATTATTTTTTATAAACACACATTTCATCCATAATTTCTGATATTGTTTCTCATGTTAACAGAATTACGCTGCCGTATGCTTTAAAAAATTAACATGAGAATTTGATTATTTTGGAGTACCCAAACAGAAGTCGTGTATTACTGCGATATATCGGCACAGTGCATGAAAATCCACAAATGAACTATTCAAGGAAAACAGGTCTGTTCTCACCTTTTTTAAAATAATCCAATGGGTGTTAGTAAAGAGGACTTTACCCACTCAGTGCTTAAAAACAATACATGATGTCTTCACACAGTGCATTACTTTGTATAACGCATTATCCTTCTTATACCACAGCTGCTTGCCACAGATCAAAGTCTGGTTTGAAGGTAATAAACTTAAACTGAGGGCACAATGCCAGAGCTGTGTGGTTATTTTAGAATAACGCACACTCTGGCCAATCAGAATAGTGTTCTTCAATCTAGATGTTCCATTATTGTGTAACTCTTTAAATTAAAATGTTACCAGATGAACGTTAATCTTAAATGAACTAAAGTCTTGCTAATTGTCCTTCAGATCTTCCGTCTTAAAGTCTTCCTCACACCTCGTAGTGCAGGTCATTGAGCTCCAGTCTTGTGTAATGGCGTCTGTCGAAGGACTCCATTGCCTTGCGACCGCCGATAGCCAGCGCCATCGTGAGCACGGCGAGACCCAGCACCATGAATGCCACCACGCCGCTCTTCACCGCGCCCCTGGCCACTACCCCGTGCCCCCGCCCGACACTCGAGTTCTGGAGGGCGTGGTTGGACTGGACGGCGTCTTTGGGGACGATGATCAGAGTCGTCCTCGTGGTGAACGAATCAGTTGTGGTTGTTGTTGTAGTGGTGGGAAGAGGAGGAGGAGTAGAGGTGACAGAAGTGGTAGTAGTAGTAGTGGTGGTAGTAGTAGTAGTGGTGGTGGTGGTAGTAGTGGTGGTGGTGGTTGGAGTGGTAGTAGTGGTGGTGGTGGTAGTTGGAGGAGGAGTTGTAGTGGTGGTGGTGGTAGTTGGAGGAGGAGTTGTAGTGGTGGTGGTGGTAGTTGGAGGAGGAGTTGTAGTGGTGGTGGTGGTGGTGGGAGTTGTAGTAGTAATGGAAGTGGTAGGTGTGTTGGTGGTGGTTGTAGTGGTGCTGGTTTCAGTGTTGGGCTGTGGTTGGTCAGTAGTTCTCGGTGCAGCCTCTTTGCTCATTACCACAGGAAGTGATGTGGTGGAGCTCTGAGTTGGCCTGGTGGTGGTGGTGGTGGTGGTGCTGACAGGGTGAGGCTTTGCTTTCTTGGTGGTTTTGTTTTGCTTTTTGGTGGGTTTGTTTTGCTTTTTCATGCTGCTGGTGCTGGTGGTGGTGGTGCTGGTGGTGGAGGAAGCAGTTGTCGTTGGAGCTGGTGTGGTGGTGGTGGTAGGTGCTGGGGTTACCGGAGGCATCGTGGCAATGATGATGATGGGTGGAGGTGCTGTTGTGGTGGAAGGAGCCTGCGTGGTCGTGGTTGGAGTTGTGGTTGTTGTGGTTAGTGGTGGTGTACTCTGTACGGTGGTTGTAGTGGTGGTGGGTTGTGTGGTTGGTGCCAGTGTGGTGGTTTGTCCTGTGGTGGTCGTCATGGTTACAGGTCTCATGGTGGTTGGATGAATCACGCCTGTGCAGGAGAGACAGAGGTGAAAGATGACTTCACTCATTGGCCTGTAGGCTAACAGCTGACAGGTCAGGTGACCCGACGCTCTGACTCAGGTGAGTACCTTTGTAGATGTCGTAGGTGTTGATGCCGTCCTGAGCCTTCATTAAAGGACAGTCCTGCTCCGTCTGACAGTGGAACAGGAAGCAGTTATCGTCGCCGGCGTGTTTGTTGGCGTTGAACACGGCCATGTTGCACTTGGCACCTTCAGAAACACAAAAACATTCAAGTCGGACGCTTAGCCTCCGCTTTAAAGTCTCCATGAAACAGGAAGTAGAGTCCAGATTTCCTCACCTGGCTTGACCTCCTCTGAGCAGCAGGCGAGGACGCAGTCTCTCTCTGACCGGACTACGCGAGCGTCCATGGCGGTCGTTGGTCTGTTTAACGCCTGTCTGACGTTGACAATGACGTTCTGGTGCTGTCTGGAGAAACACGTCTCTGGTTCCACGGCCGACGCAGGAAGTGATGTCATCAAGATCAGCACGACGCCGGCGAGCAGCCCGAGCGTCCGCGAAGGTCGACCAGAAGATGGAGGACTCATGTCTGCAGCAGATCTACACAAATGTCCTGAGGACGAAACAGAGCATCATGAAGCAGAATCCAGCACCAGGAAGATTCAAGTTTCCAAACATTCAGCCGAACGTTCTTCAAACTGTGACAGTCCCGGATCTGTTCTGATCCGTCTGAGCCGACAACAACAGAACAAAGACCAAATCAATCTGTGCTGTAAAAATAGAACTCTAAAAATGGACGCCGCTCCTTCAGGAGCGTTTCCATTTTTAGATTTCCGTCGACGTGAACGAGGTCAGCCAGAACTTCATTTATTTATCTGCAGCTTTCAGATTAAAACTTAAAACCAGTGATCGAGCAGAAACTCACCCGGCTGGCGGCGTGAACAGTCCTCCATCAGATGCTCGGCGGATCTTTGGGTCCACAGTCCACGAAGCAGGACTTTAGCCCGGCTCCTGCTGGGACACGGAGCCATTAGTTCACCTTATCTCCTTTACAGCTGCTATCAGCCCGGGCTGTGCCAGGACGGATCCGAGCCGTGACCATGGAGGGACGAGAACAATCATAAACTTCATGTTACTTCATGCTCATGTCAGGAGAACGTGGCAGAGTTCACTGTCTGACTGATACTTTCATGTAATCGAGTAAATGTACTTGTAATGACACTTTAAATGTTCGTGTGAATTCTAACACAGCATCTGAGGAAACTTCACAGACGAACTGAAAGCGAGCGAAGCCTGTTCGGCTGAGACCGAACCAAACAAGCGAAGCGAACACAGACACAGACAGGTCCAGAACCAGGTCCAGAACCAGGTCCGGAACCAGTCTGAGAGACGAACACGTGAAAACCATCAATGATAATATTCACACACATCCAGATTCATGGAGCTTTGTTAGCTACCTAGCCGTTTGTGGCTAATAAGAAGTTGAAGCTCGTATGGACCCGTCCGGACCGGGCATCAGAACCAGGGCTGAGCTGAGCCGAGATCAATGATAAATGAGCTGGTTGTTCGCCGTAAACGTCGTTTCCGCGAATCAAAGCTACATGATCTTAATTAACTGACAGAAGCGGAGCCTTTGTTCGGACGGACAGTTCGGCCGCCGGCCGTGACAAACCGGGACACAAAGCAACATGCTGTGATCCAGGTGAAACCTCCAGGTACCTTTACGTTCACCGAGGACGCAGACTAGCTGGTGGCCGCCTCCATCGTCCCTCCGTCGGTCGGTCAGCAGCGTGATGTCGGTGATGGAGCAGAGATCCGATCAGAGCAGCTCGGTCCCGGGGAGAGAACACGAAGCCCGGGAGGACATGTTGACGGAAAACCGGCGGCACCGAGCTCAAATCCCGAATCTAACCGTGTTCACAGGTCCGATGAGGGACGGAGCTCCGTCATCGTTCGGTCGTTAGATCCGGTTCGTGTGGGCGACATGATGGAGCTGCTGATGGAGCTGCTGATGGAGCACCGTGAATCCCGACAGCAGCATCCTGATGAACTACATTACATGACGGCTGGTGCGGAACATCCGCTCCTCTCCGGAGCCTGACCCATTTTAGTCTTTGTCCTCTGAAGGGGGGAGGAGAGGAGGAAAGGATGGAGGAGAAGAGGAAAGGATGGAGGAGGAGGGGAGGAGGAAAGGATGGAGGAGGAGGGGAGGAGAGGATAGAGGAAAGGATGAAGGACGCTGCATCGCAAAATCTGCCGGAAACACTTTAATTATCTGTAAAACGTGATGAAAAAAGAAAAAGTAAAAACCTTTTTTAAACAAACAGTTTAAATAATTAACGAATTCATGAATAATTAAAAAGGCTGAATGTGACAAAAACTATTTACTGTTTGAAACGGAAGCTCAGTGAAGCCGAGACAAACAAACATTAAATATTATTTTAAAATTTCACGTCAACATTTTTACTGAAATCAATGAAACTAATTAAATGTGAAAAAATATGATTTACTTTATCAAATGAGTCCAAATGATTTTAAATTTTAACTCTTTAATAAAAAATAAGATGATGTCATCAATGCAAATTATCAGGTTTAATCAGATTTATGATTAATGCCAAAATTATAAATTATCAAGTCACTTAGAATCTCAGAATTTTGGCATTGAAGTTAACAGGAATTCATAATGATGAAATATGAAGTCAACATTTTGAAATCTGTGATGAAATGTTAGAAAAGACAAAATTATTATTTATTTTTAAAATGATTAAAGTTCAAATGACTCCAAATTTTAACACAAAAAGATTAATGTGAGGAAAGTCAAAATTATAAACTTTGAAATCAAAAATGTTCATTTAGAATCTTAATTATAAATAATTCAAATAATTTTGACCTAAAAGAAAGAAAATAAATTAGGAAGCATTTACGTGACACGATAGTTGAATTATAAATCATGTATAAACTCATTAATACCAAGAAAGTCTGAAGTTTGAAGTCTTTAATAAAAAGATTCATGTGAAAACAGTCAAACTTTTCTCTGTTAGTGTGAATCAACCCACAAACATGAAACCAACTCAGTGAGAACAGACAAAAACAAAAAGTCTTTAAGTCAAATGATGATTTTTTTCGTTTCACAGAACTTTGCTCAGAAAATCATTTTCAATCATTTTTCTGTCAAAGTTTTGACGCCCTCACTGAATGAAGTCAGAACTTTGACTCGTCTTTACGTTCAGCGCCACCTTCTCGTGGCGTTCTGCAGCCTCAGCAGGTTTCCATAGAAACGAGCATCGTCTGACTCAAACAGACTTCGGCGTCTCAAAGTTCATTTTAACGATGAAACAGACGAGTCTGTCGTCTCTTCACTCCACGTCGGCCATCTCCACGTCCTCCTGACCTCCAGCCGCTCTCTTCTTCTTCTTCGTCTTCTTTGTCGTTGGAGCACACGACAAGTCCTCGTTCTTCTTCTGTGGTACTACTACGACTTCAACTGTGGAGGGAGACGACAGAGGAAACTTTAGAATGACTCACGTATGTCATGACGGACACGCATGTGGCGCGTGCTGTGTGCCTCACCCTCCATCCCGGCCTTCTCCTGCTGCATGTGCTGCAGCTGTTTGAGCAGTTTCCGTCTCTTCTTCCCGGACAGCGTGATGTTGGCTCGAGGACTCGACCTGAAACGTCAGACACAAACATGGACGTCACCGGAGAAGAAGAGTCAGTGATCAGCTGACTGATGATGTCACTTCACTGACTTTCTCTTCTTCAGGTGATGGACGGTGATGAGGCCTTCATCGATCACCGCTCCGACGATCTGATGCTTCTTCTTCTTCTCTTTGCTCAGAACTCGCCGCCGCTTGAAAAGCTTCCTTCCGAGCTCCTGCAAAACAACCACAGATCCATGATGTCAGCTTCAGGACGGCCAATCAGCTGTCAGACAAACAACACAAGAGGAGAAGAAGAAACTGTGCGGTGTAATGAGACCTCCGGTCCAGCAGAGGGCGCACAGTGAAATGAGCACACTGTGTCTGAGCTCAGCTGACCACACCTGTAACACCTGTGGAACACACTGTCTCAGGGCATGCTGGGAAATGTTCACATGGGGTGTACAGCAGGCTTCACACACACACACACACACACACACACACACACACACACACACTTTCGGTTTTCTTCTTCTATGATTCATGACGACCACAAACATTTACCCGGGGACCCTTTGGGGACCCGGCCCCTCAGGTTGGACCCCCTGCACTAAACTAACTATGTGAAGTACTTTAAAGTAAACTGCATGTACTCTGACTACATGACAGTACTTCCGGACTGTAACTGATTACTTCAAGCTGAGAGTACTCGTACTACAAACTGCACTCAGCTCGTGTTAGCTGCTGACAGCGTCAGTCCAATCACGTGGTGTTGGCGTCTCTTCTTCTCTGTCCTCGTGCTTGACATAAACGTTGTTTCAACGTTTTCTTAAAGTTTTCTTAACGTTTTCTTAATGTTTTCTTAACGTTTTCGTAATGTTTTCGTAATGTTTTCTTACTGTTTTCGGTCGGTTGATTTTCCCTCCGGGTGGCGACATGTTGACTCACGTGGACGCGCAGCAGCTTCTTCTTCTGCAGCTTTAAACCGGCAGACTGCAGGACTGTCTGCCGCCCCCTCAGGCCCGCCCGGTCATTACAACAACACGCCGCTTATTTTAACACGGGGAGACCTTTCCTAATCACCTTTCCTAATCACCTTTCCTAAACACCTTTCCTAATCACCTTTCCTAATCACCTTTCCTAAACACCTTTCCTAATCACCTTTCCTAAACACCTTTCCTAATCACCTTTCCTAAACACCTTTCCTAAACACCTTTCCTAATCACCTTTCCTAAACACCTTTCCTAATCACCTTTCCTAAACACCTTTCCTAATCACCTTTCCTAATCACCTTTCCTAAACACCTTTCCTAATCACCTTTCCTAAACACCTTTCCTAAACACCTTTCCTAATCACCTTTCCTAAACACCTTTTCTAATCGTTTTCCTTGACCCTGATGGAAAATGTCACATGGTCAAAGAAAGATGTGGAGAGGTCATAAGGAAAGATGTGAAGGAGACGTCATAAGGAAAGATGTGAAGGAGAGGTCATAAGGAAAGATGTGAAGGAGAGGTCATAAGGAAAGATGTGACTGACTGCAGCCTGATTCTGGATCCAGCCTCAAGTGGACGAGGAGAGGAAGTTCAGCTCATACAGGACGGTGGTTACAGATCAGAACACACACACACACACACACACACAGCGACGCTAAATGTTTTTATAGAAAAGGAAATACTGATGACATGTTCAGCGTCTGTCCACATGATGGCAGCGTCCTCTAAGACATGAAGACAAAGTTCATCCACCATCCACACCTCAAAGGATGGAGGCAAGAGTTAGAGACACCGTCCACATGACTAAGAACAGAGACTACGTCCAGGTTTTAGACAGTCTGCGGGGACGTCACAGAGACTACGTCCAGGTTTTAGACAGTCTGCGGGGACGTCACAGAGACTACGTCCAGGTTTTAGACAGTCTGCGGGGACGTCTCAGAGACTACGTCCAGGTTTTAGACAGTCTGCGGGGACGTCACAGAGACTACGTCCAGGTTTTAGACAGTCTGCGGGGACGTCTCAGAGACTACGTCCAGGTTTTAGACAGTCTGCGGGGACGTCACAGAGACTACGTCCAGGTTTTAGACAGTCTGCGGGGACGTCACAGAGACTACGTCCAGGTTTTAGACAGTCTGCGGGGACGTCACAGAGACTACGTCCAGGTTTTAGACAGTCTGCGGGGACGTCTCAGAGACTACGTCCAGGTTTTAGACAGTCTGCGGGGACGTCACAGAGACTACGTCCAGGTTTTAGACAGTCTGCGGGGACGTCACAGAGACTACGTCCAGGTTTTAGACAGTCTGCGGGGACGTCACAGAGACTACGTCCAGGTTTTAGACAGTCTGTGGGATGTCACAGAGACTACGTCCAGGTTTTAGACAGTCTGCGGGGACGTCTCAGAGACTACGTCCAGGTTTTAGACAGTCTGCGGGGACGTCACAGAGACTACGTCCAGGTTTTAGACAGTCTGCGGGGACGTCTCAGAGACTACGTCCAGGTTTTAGACAGTCTGCGGGGACGTCACAGAGACTACGTCCAGGTTTTAGACAGTCTGCGGGGACGTCTCAGAGACTACGTCCAGGTTTTAGACAGTCTGCGGGGACGTCACAGAGACTACGTCCAGGTTTTAGACAGTCTGTGGGGACATCGCAGAGACTACATGTGGTTGTTAAGAGGCAGCATGCTGTCCGTGTGGTGGAGGTGGAGTTGGAGTTGTAGGTGGAGGTGCTGTGGAGCCTGATGGAGTTAACTGGGTGTGTGTGAGCAGACGTAGCTGTGGGTGGTGCAGTCTCAGACCTCACTCAGTGATGGAAACATTCTTCAGTGAGTCATAAACATGTAAAATCACAAATACATGAAGAAGAAAGTCGGAGCTGACTTCACCCGGCGGTATGCGGGACGCGTTCCAAAGCAAACAGCAGAAAAATGGGACTGGACCCGGCGATTCTGATGCTTAATTAAATTCTAATATCCAGCCGCATGTTTATGAGGCGGAGCCGCAGATTGGAGCCCGCGGAGCCGGTCTTTAAAACAGGAAACAGGTTTCAGCTCCACACAGAGACGCTCAGTTTGGACCCGCACACGCTTACTGTGCAAGTGAAGGGCAGGGACACGCTGAGTCTCACAGTCTTAACAGTCTTAACAGTCTCACAGTCTTAACAGTCTCACAGTCTTAACAGTCTTAATGGTCTTAGAGTCTCACAGTCTTAACAGTCTTAATGGTCTTAGAGTCTCAGAGTTTTAGTCCGTCCCAGAGGAGCTCATTGTGAGTCAGAGGTTGTTAAAAACTGGCCGAGCTTCGACAAAATGTTTGAAATGTGAATGAAACACGACACACACACTCACACACACACACACACTCACACACACACTCACACACACACTCACACTCACACACACACACACCATGTTCTATGTTGGAGGTTTGCAGCAGGATCAGCTTCACGTTGAACACCAAATATATCACACATTTAGAGCTAACAGCAGCTAACAAACAGAGCTAACATGAGCTAACAGCAGCTAACAAACAGAGCTAACATGAGCTAACAGCAGCTAGCAAACAGAGCTAACATGAGCTAACAGCAGCTAACAAACAGAGCTAACATGAGCTAACAGCAGCTAACAAACAGAGCTAACATGAGCTAACAGCAGCTAGCAAACAGAGCTAACATGAGCTAACAGCAGCTAACAAACAGAGCTAACATGAGCTAACAGCAGCTAACAAACAGAGCTAACATGAGCTAACAGCAGCTAGCAAACAGAGCTAACATGAGCTAACAGCAGCTAGCAAACAGCGCTAACATGAGCTAACAGCAGCTAGCAAACAGAGCTAACAGGAGCTAACAGCAGCTAACAAACAGAGCTAACATGAGCTAACAGCAGCTAGCAAACAGAGCTAACATGAGCTAACAGCAGCTAACAAACAGAGCTAACATGAGCTAACAGCAGCTAACAAACAGAGCTAACATGAGCTAACAGCAGCTAGCAAACAGAGCTAACATGAGCTAACAGCAGCTACAGTTGGCAGCATCGTGTGAGAACAGACGTAGCATCAAGTTATGCAGCGCTGCACTAATGTTAGCATGTCAGTTGGTCATAATAACTCATCTCTCTCCCTCGCCTCCATCCTCGCCTCCGTCCTCAGCTCCACCTGCCAGCTGCTTCCTGCAGCCCTGACACTGACACTCTTTATGCCCTGTGGAGTTTGTGGCTTGAGGCTTTGCCACTCGGTGCCCACGGAGAGTTTTTGGAAGGCCGAGGATCCACAAAGCCTCCGGGCCGCCTCGAGCCTTCGACCCAGGCCACAGAACAGTAAACCTGGCAGAGGAGAGACCAGACTGTGGTCAGAACCGAGCCTCAGAGCAACACAGCTACACGAAGCCCCAACACACGAGTAACTAAGTACATTTACTGTACTGTAAAGTACTGTAAAGTACTGTGTGCTCCATCTTCTGAGTACTTTTACTTTTCCTGATTATTTGTGTTTATGCTGACATTTGTTTGAATTTGAAGTTTGTCTCTGTAAATGAACTCAGATCAGATTCATGGGCTCTTTAACGGATCATTAAACAAACTTCATCATTCATCTGTCTGTAAAACAACGTCACGTCAGCTCCAGGCCGCGAGCAGAAACTGACCCCCAAACTGAGACAACAAATCAGCTGACAGGTTGACTCATTTCTCCGTAAGACTCAACGATCAGACCTGATCGTTGCAGCCGCTGTCGTCGCCCCCTGCTGGACGTTAGGTGGATCAGGGTTGTGTTGCTGTTTGTCCACGGCGGCTCATTTTGGCCTAAATGTGAAAACTTGATATTCTGTTAAAGTTTTCGTTTGTGGACGACGAGACGCCACAGCTGTGACATCACACGGGCGGTCTCAGTGTCTCAGTCTCAGAGACTTTCAGTCAAAGATGGAAGTCCAACTTAAAACAGCATTAAAGCTGCTGAATGTTGCAGGATGTTAAACTTAAAAGTCTTTACTGAGACTGCAGCTTCATTTCTTCATTAATGACTTATTAAAGCAGTAATGAGACGAAGCTGGAGGCCGTCAGGTTGGTTGGACGTGTCACATGAAGCTCATCGTGGTTCAGCAGAGGTCTGAAACTCTTCATCATCACCACGAGCTGTTAAATCATCTTCTTCAGGCTCCAGCTGGAGGTCAGGATTTTCCCCCGACGCTTTCCTTCCAGAGAAAAAAGACAGAGCGCGTCTTGAACACAGAACTACCTTTCTTCAGCGCCGAGCGAACGCCAGCTCAGCTATCGGGAGCATTGCAGGACCCGCGACCTGCTGACTCAGATTCAAGGCGTTTGATTGACTGGCTCCGAGTTTGCCCAGTTTTCTGCAGGAGGAGAGCGGATCGGGGACAAACCAGGACTGAACCCAGACCACGTCTCCGATCTGCTGCAGAGGAATGTGCTAAAAGCTCCGTGCACGGCAGCCAAACACTTTCCCCTCGCATTAATGTTTCTCAGAACCTCCCACGAATCTTCGGACCTGCCGGAGCCAAGACGACATGTAATCACTAAGATCAACAAACCCTTAACAGCTTTTACAGAGGATCACCATGAGCAGCCTTCACACACACACACACACACACACACACAGTGTGTTATGAAAGTTTAACAGTCGAGGAACAAAAAAAAACCGTTAAAGTCTGCCACCGAGTGGACAAACGAGGTACGACAAGTGTCTGATAGCTGCATTCTCTCTGACATCCAGCAGGGGGCGATGACACCATCAGGTCTGATCGTATAGAGTCTTACGGAGAAATGCGTTGACCTGTCAGCTGATTTGTTGTCTCAGTGAAGAGTTTGCGGGTCGGGTTCGGCTCGCAGCCTGGAGCTGAAGTCTTCCTCCACACAGCGTGATGCTCGCTCAGTGAATGCAGCTCGACACACCGAGCTCTGATCAGACAACCACCAGACTCCAAAACAACAAGATGGCTCCACAAACGATGGTCGACACTCAATCTGCAGGGATCTTATTGATGTTCACAGCAGCCAATCACAATCACTCATAGACTGGATCAAACCGAGAAAGCGTTTGATTGGATGTTCAGTTGGTTACCGTGACGGTCACTGTGACTGTCTGCCGTTCGTCATGAGCTCATCTCTCCTCCTGTTTGTTGGGTCACGGCGCTGCTCGCCGGGCTGACGAGAACTGGACCTCTTCCTCCATCCTGATCTGAGTCCAGACAGCTTTCATGTAAGATCTCATCCTGATGAAACGCTGTCAGCTCCCATCGAATGAACTCACACAGGAGGCTTTATTCCCACAGAGGACGCTCTGCCACCAGGTCGGAGCAAAAACCGAGAAGAAGAAAGTCATCGTCGGCGGAGGAGGAAGAGCAGACAGACAAACTTCACCACGATGGCAGATTTAACAACACATCAGCTTCAGAGACAGAAAGAAGAGCATCGACCAACCTTCATCAACAGCATGTGTCATGTGACCCGAGAGGAGGCGGAGCCTCGCAGTTCATGGCTGACTGCGATGGAACCAAACATGGCCGAAGTCTGAAAGTGTGTAGCACTGATTCCCCTGAAACTGAATGAATAACTCCATGTTAGTGTGTGTGTGTGTGTGTGTGTGTGTGTGTGTGTGTGTGTGTAGTGGATGAATCAGAGGTTTGATTTGTTGCTCACACACTCTGACTGAAGTTTCTTCTTCTTTGGTGGCCTGGAGGACTCGGTGTTGTTGTTTATCTCTCTTCAAACAGCGTCCGGTTATTTTTGGACAGACTTCAGCTGGACGCGTCCCGCTCTGTTAGCGTCTGCACCGTTAGCAGTTAATCAGTGCGGCCTCGTTACAGGAGGATGTTGGTTTAAAGACGGAAACACAGAAGTGCAGCTCGTTAATCCCATTAACATGCGTGAAAGTGTCTGTTTGCTCTGCTAATTGGGACGAATTATTCAATTTGTCCGTTTGGAGACGATGTTTGGACAGCTAATGTGTGGAGGACATTTTCCAGCCAGAGAAGAAAGACAGAGCTGCTGTCTGCTGCCGACGGGGAGGACATAAACCAGAGGACGAGACAGAGACACAGAGACAGACAGGGAGACAGAGCGAGAGAGAGAGAGACAGACAGACTGAAACAGAGACAAAAAGACAGAGATAGACAGTCTCCATGACATTCCTGCAGACTGTCTAAAACCTGGACACAGTCTCTGTGACGTCCCCGCAGACTGTCTAAAACCTGGACGTAGTCTCTGTGACGTCCCCGCAGACTGTCTAAAACCTGGACGTAGTCTCTGTGACGTCCCCGCAGACTGTCTAAAACCTGGACGTAGTCTCTGAGACGTCCCCGCAGACTGTCTAAAACCTGGACGTAGTCTCTGAGACGTCCCCGCAGACTGTCTAAAACCTGGACGTAGTCTCTGTGACGTCCCGCAGACTGTCTAAAACCTGGACGTAGTCTCTGAGACGTCCCCACAGACTGTCTAAAACCTGGACGTAGTCTCTGTGACGTCCCCGCAGACTGTCTAAAACCTGGACGTAGTCTCTGTGACGTCCCGCAGACTGTCTAAAACCTGGACGTAGTCTCTGTGACGTCCCCGCAGACTGTCTAAAACCTGGACGTAGTCTCTGTGACGTCCCGCAGACTGTCTAAAACCTGGACGTAGTCTCTGAGACGTCCCCACAGACTGTCTAAAACCTGGACGTTTCTTGAAGTTAGACATTTTAACATGGGGACTTATGGAGACGGACTCAAGAGGAAGTGCACTTTGTGGCACTTCCTGTGTTGGCTAAAGATTCTCTTCGTTCTGGACTCGTGGACTCTTTGACCCGGCGGGTCAGGCTTCATGTCTGAACAACAGAGAGACACTTCACACTGTTTGAGGCCCGCAGACAGCGGAGTGGACGTGGTTCTGGTTCCCGTCTGAGCTCAGGACAGTCAGACTGTCCACCCTGCATTTCATCATCCTCTCAACACTGGAAGACCTGGAGCTGATGAAGGTCTTTGGTTCACATCCTGGACGCTCATCAGTTCATAAAGACCTGCAGGAGATCACCCCGCTCCAATCAAAGACTCAGCAGGTGGATCACGCTCAGGCTAATGTTACCTGAGATATATGTCCACCTACGTTCCAACCCTCACCTGTGGTCATGTGATCGCAGATGTCCAGGCTCAGCCGTACATACAGGGTGAGGAGCTCGGACCCAGAACCCGCTGGACATCGCCCGTCTAGCCTGGGAACACCTCGGGATCCTCGCTGGTGGGTAGAGGAGCGCCTGGGCGTCCTGCTGGACGTGTTGATCATTCAGACTTTTAAAACTGTCTAATCAAAGAAATAAACGTAGAAAATGAAATCCACAGAGTCTTTAACTGACGATATTCATGCAGCCGAGGTCACGCTGGCAGCTGAACCTCGATGATGACGGATGTTCAGTGTCAGGCTGACAGATTGGGCTGAAACCAGAACAAACTCATCGGTCTTGGACCCGCTGATTGATCCCGACCAATACTCAGATCACTTCTGTCATCGTTAAACAGGTTGAGGATTTATGGAGGAGCTGATGGTGGATTTGTGCTCCTCTGTGTCCTCCCTGCGGGTTCAGTCAGTCAGGCTGGATGATGAACGACGGAAACAAGTCATTTATCCTGCAGGGATCCTGTAAAACACAGCCAGGGACAGGAAGTGGGAGGACGGCAGGTATTCTGACTGAAGGAGCTTTGTGGAGAAAATCATGTGAGGAAGGTGAAAGTGGAAATAATTACAGAGTCTGGAGTTTTCTCACGCCTGCAGCCCGCACACGACTCAGGACGGAAAACACCTCCGACCAGCCTGCAGGCGCCGACTCAAACACTAAATATCTTCAACTGTTAGTGTCTGAGCCGGGTTCAGTGAACGCTCTCCTGAGGATGAACCCTGACACTACACGAGCCTTCCTGTAGCGCCACCATCTGGACAAATGTCTGCTTCACCTGGAGATTCTTCATGAACTAATAAGCAGATTAATTTTAAAGCAACTCAGTTAGAAATCAGTATTTGTTGTGATTTGTTACCTTCATCAGCCAATCACCAACCAGGTCACCGACAGCAGACAGACACAGTCACCTGATCCCAGGTCAGTGCAGATCAACAGGAGCTAACAGACGGTAGATTATTAAAGTCTTCTTCATGACTTTAATCTCTTCATCGTCCTGTCGTTGGTTCTCAGTGTTGATTTGTCAGCAGAGTTTCAGCATCCTGGAGCCAGAGTTCGAGCCGCTCCCTGCTCACAATCAAAACAAGGAAGACTGTCTTTCAGCGCAGAGCTCCACGCCCAGAAAGAGTAACCGGAGCTGGGGTGGATCACAAACACCATGTCCTGGAGCCTGGAGGACGGCTGGAGCAGCCTGGAGGACGGCTGGAGCAGCCTGGAGGACGGCTGGAGGGGCCCTGAGTAGCCTGGAGGACGGCTGGAGGACGGCTGGAGCAGCCTAAAGGCCAGCTGGAGCAGCCTGAAGGCCAGCTGGAGCAGCCTGGAGGATGGCTGGAGGAGCCTGGAGGATGGCTGGAGGAGCCTGGAGAATGGCTGGAGGAGCCTGTCCTCTGTCTTCATTGTCCTGGTCTTCAGAGTCTCTGCAGTTTGAAGGAGGCGATGGCAGACGGAGATACTGAATCAGAGCGGCTAAAAACAGAAAGACGATGAGCTCATTAAGACTGACGAGGATGTTTGGGTGGAAGAGTCTCTCAGCGCTCCGCAACAATGGAGCCGACTTATCAGGACATCAGCTGCTCAACTTCTAGTAACATCTAAAAAAGTTCAGGACAGACGGTCCAGACGCTCTGAGGAGGCAAACACTCATCAAGACCTGTGGACACACACAAACATGCGTCCTCCACGGTTCTTCAGAGGTTCTTCAGAGGAGCCATGAGCAGTTAAAGACTTCATCTTTATTCAGGGACGGTTCTCCATAACCAATCTACTGTTATAATATTGAATCAATCGTTCAATATTTTGGTCGATAAAACTCAAATCTGATGTTCTGTCTGACAAACAGTCCAGAACCAGAACCAGAACCAGAACCTTAACAAGTCAAATAAACACAAAAAATATCAATTTAAAGTTTTCAGAACTTTTACAAACATGAAGTTGTCTCACATTAAATAGTGTGTGTGTGTGTGTGTGTGTGTGTGTGTGTGTGTGGTCCAGTATTTGTCCTCAGTTAGCGTCCGTCCACCGTGTGGCTCTTCACTGATCACCTGTGGACGCCTCAGACAGGTGAGCTCAGTTTGAACATTAAATATCTGATCTCAGGTCAGCATGATGAATATTTCCTGTGATGTCATGAGGTTGACTTCAGGTTCATGACCTTTGACCTCTCTGGGTGTGAACCTGCTGTACGTGCCTTGCATGGCGTTCAGCCGCTGGGCGTGCGAGCTCAGCTGTCATCACGCTCCTCGCCATGATAAGCAGCAGCACGGCGAGCGAGTATAAATAGATTCCTTATCAGCTCATCGACCAATCAGATCAGCCTGTTTACCATGATGTCATGCTCACAGAGGGGTATTAATAAAGTTATTTAAACTGTGGACAGGAAGTTCATCTGCACTCACCTATCAAAGCACAGACGTGTTGTTGGTACACGATGATGTCATCTCTGCGGACAGGCGGTTCAACATGGCTCTCTCTGAAGAGGACACACACACACTGATGGAAACATGCTGCCAAGAAATGCTAAACACATCTGACACGGCGGACCAGCGAACAAACAATTACAATTAAATACTGGAACATTTCAGAGATGTGCAAACTCTGGATAAAGCTCGGGTGTTGAAGACGTGTGGACAGTGAAGGTTGTTGGACTTTAATAGTCGCTGGTCACAGATCAGACCATCTGATGTAAGAGCAGCTCGTCTCCGCGACACGGCGTGGAGCGGCGTGACGTCGTGGAGGATCCCCCCTCTCCTCGCTCCGCTCTGGACCTGAATGAATGAACGAGTGTTTCATGTGGAAATTGTTATTCTAACCACATACAGAAGTGTTTCAGGGCTGTTATGGAAAAGTAATTGGCTCAATTACAGAGGAGGGGGGCCGTGTCAGGGGGTCGGGGGCTTTCCCAGAGCACAAAGTTTCCTCTGCAGCAACATGGAAACAACACGGACACGTGACTCCACACTGAGATATAGAACCTGAGATTTCATGTGAGGTGACAACAACATGTAGACTCAGTGTGTTAACGCGTCTTTCTGCAGGTCGTCCATCATCGGCTGACGTCTGTGAACAAACTCAGAGCTGAAGATAAAGACAAAGGGATCTGGATCATATTTAAGTTTTACTTCTTTGAACGTCTTCAGCCACTCAGATCTGTCAGTCAGTCATCGAATGAAACACCAAAACCACCAACACCAAAACCACCAACACCAAGACCACCAACACCAAGACCACCAACACCAAGACCACCAACACCAAAACCACCAACACCAAGACCACCAACACCAAGACCAACAACACCAAAACCACCAACACCAAAACCACCAACACCAAGACCACCAACACCAAAACCACCAACACCAAAACCACCAACACCAAGACCAACAACACCAAGACCAACAACACCAAAACCACCAACACCACCAACACCAAGACCACCAACACCAAAACCACCAACACCAAGACCAACAACACCAAAACCACCAACACCAAGACCACCAACACCAAAACCACCAACACCAAAACCACCAACACCAAGACCACCAACACCAAGACCACCAAGACCAACAACACCAAAACCACCAACACCAAGACCAACAACACCAAAACCACCAACACCAAAACCACCAACACCAAAACCAACAACACCAAGACCACCAACACCAAGACCAACAACACCAAAACCACCAACACCAAAACCACCAACACCAAGACCAACAACACCAAAACCACCAACACCAAGACCACCAACACCAAGACCACCAACACCAAGACCACCAACACCAAAACCACCAACACCAAGACCAACAACACCAAAACCACCAACACCAAGACCACCAACACCAAAACCACCAACACCAAAACCAACAACACCGAAAACACCACCAGTTAGTCAATTTCTTGATGCAGTACTGACATCAACCATTCATGCATCACAATGATTTCAACAGTTTCAATGTTTACTGTAATATGTGCTACGACTGGTCGGTTCATGAAAATTGACATGGAGTCGGTTGGTTGGTTCCAGAGTCCAGACCTCACATCAGAGATAAGACCTCAAACAAATAAAACCCTGTTGCAGTTTGCAGCCACAGACTGAATCTTAAAAAACACTTTAACTAATACAATGTTTTCTTCACATGTAGAATCAGTTCATTGAAACAACATTACAGATCATCTTCTCTCTGGAGTTTGTATGTTTTGCTTGGAGGTCTGTCCTCACCTCTGATTGGTTTTCCAGGCTCTCTCCCTGACAGATGTTATGGGTTTAAGCCTCATGAGTTGGCCTTTGACCCCATCGTAGTCTAAAAATAAACCTGACAGACTGAATAAACATCTGCAGCTGCTGCAGGTCCAGATTCTCTTTTACTGTGTGAATGTCACGGTGGGAACTCAGAGCTGACGGGATGGACATGAACCTGATGGGACAGAGAGACAACTGAACAACAGCGTCAGGTCTTTGTGGTCATGACAACATGAATCAAAATGGAGTTCAGACTGTGTTCAGACTGACTTGTGACGTGGAGGCTTCCAGCTAAACAGCACAGCATCGTCAGCAAAAAGTCGAATCTGACTCAACGGACTCACACGGAACAAACCACGTCTGAGCGAGCATGAAGCTGCGAGAGATTTAAAACTTATTAACTTTGAGGGTAATTAATGGATTGATTCAACGATTCAGCACCAACAAACCGGATCAGAATCTTCCAACACTGATGCTCTGATGAGGATTATTAATGCCGTTTATTTGAATTTATTTTATGAAGCTCTTAATACGCTCACTGCAGCGTTTAAACAAGGAGTCATTCTGCAGCCAGAGAAAGCCTCCATAGATTGGTTTACACCTGAAGCTCCACATGTGGCTCCTCGCTCTGGATCCACATATTGGCTTTGATTACTGTAATTGGTTCTGAGGCCCAGCAGAGACCAGCAGCACCAGTAAAAGTGGACCCTCTCAGTAAAGCCATTAACCCTGTCATAACGAGCAGAGAGGTGGGGTGGGGGTGGATGAAGGTGGAGGAGGGGGTAAAGTGGCTCCCAATTAGCTGGATGAAGAAAAGCCGAGCGGCCTCTTACCTCTGTGTACGAGGAAGTAAAAGTGGAGAGGACGACGCACAAAAGAGTGTCTGTAACAGGAAGCGCTGAGCGCTGGGGCGGCCAATGAAAACACTTTGCCTCATGTCCAAATCAGAACCACATGCAGGTGGAAAGACGCGCAAACCTGTAATAACCAGGAGGTTCTACTTCCTGTCTGCTGATTGGGGGCGGCCGCTGGGAATAGAAGCAGCTGGGGGCCCGACAGCCAATCAGCACACTGGTAGAGCACTAATGAGCCAATCAAATTAGTCTGCACGGTAGCCTGATGCTACCAGCCTCTGAACCAGCAGTGTCCAGTCTAACAGTGAACAAAGCAACAGAACCTCTGAACCGGCAGTGTCCAGTCTAACAGTGAACACAGCAACAGAACCTCTGAACCGGCAGTGTCCAGTCTAACAGTGAACACAGCAACAGAACCTCTGAACCGGCAGTGTCCAGTCTAACAGTGAACACAGCAACAGAACCTCTGAACCGGCAGAGTCCAGTCTAACAGTGAACAAAGCAACAGAACCTCTGAACCGGCAGTGTCCAGTCTAACAGTGAACACAGCAACAGAACCTCTGAACCGGCAGTGTCCAGTCTAACAGTGAACACAGCAACAGAACCTCTGAACCGGCAGGGTCCAGTCTAACAGTGAACACAGCAACAGAACCTCAGAACCAGCAGTGTCCAGTCTAAAAAAGAGAGTTTGTGTCACTGGAGGACAGAGGACAGACGGACACAAACATCAGTGTGTTCGTATGAAGAAGCCTCTCTGGGAGACGCTGCACAGACATTCAGACAACGTTGCAGTAACCACCTAAAAACAGACACGATGAGTCTTTTTTCCAGAGCTGGTCCCGGGTCAGTCTGGAGGTGAAGTCAAACTAAATTTAGCAGCTTGTTGATTGATGAGCTCCTCAGGAGGTGTTTCCTCTCTAAAAATACTCGCCCAGGTGGAGTTTGTGATGAGCCGTGACACACAGGAAGACAGACCAGTCTTTTTGTATCTGTGAGCTGGTCCGGTTCACCTGGCTGAGCTCAGTCCTCGTCCCAGCTGTTCATTTCTTTGTGTGTGTTGAGAGGACTTCGACCTCGGCTCTGAGGACTCGTGTGTTTAAAAGCTGGAGCTCCATTAAGAAAAAGAAGCGGCTGAGAGACTCCATGTGGCCACACAGACGCTGTCTGCTCCATCACGGTCCAGCAGCTCCTTGACCGTCGACCTCAGGATGAGCTGGAGAGGAAAAACTATCCATCATAACACCTCCATCCTGCTGCTGCTGCACAGCTGCACGCTCCAACCACACACACCAACACTCTGATGTGGTCTCCATGTTTTCAGACGAGAATCCTCCGACACACCGAGGGAAAGATAGACATGTGACAATAACACAGTGGATCATCACCTGTGGGTCACGCAGGCGTTCATGAAGAAACAACCAAAGAGCGCCGCGTTCAGGACGCCGATGACTGGCTGTCGACTGTGAGTCTTTCAGGGAAACACCACCTGAACATCAGGGAACATCAGCTCTGATGAACGACTCCGTCCTCACCTCCTCCATCACGGGCATGGACGAGGACGGACTGCAGGTCCTCCAGGACTCTGAGGACTTTTGAAGTCCATCAGGACTGTTCAGTAGACCAGCTGACTCTGTGCGTTGTTAAATATGTTTCGAAATGTTCTGCAGACTGTTCATCTCTTTGTATCTGAACACACTGTAAATCTATTTATATCTTACAGGACTTGATGTGTGTGTTATGCACCATGTGAAGAAATCTGATTCTGACTCAGTCAGCTGCCTCCAATGAATAAATAACAAACAGGAGCTTCTCCGGCAGATATGTCATGGTCTGGTCTCTTTGCTGCGGCAGCTTTCTATCTTCAGTTTGTTGTAAATCTGTGAATGAAATGAGTTTCCCATGAGGCTGTGCACTTCACTTACATGATAAAACTCTGTGTGTCTGACAGACTGATGTGGAAAGCAGTGACGTGGGCGGATTTAGGCGATGACGTCTCGCTCCGGGTCAAAATTAAAGAGGTGCGACAGTTCGTCAACAGAGTCTGGGAAATGTCACGTCGCACTCACTTATTGGCTTCAGTGACAGTAAAGACGCTGCTCGTCAATGATCGCGCTACCTGTCCAACTCTTCCACATATTCATGATATTAGCTCGAGCAGGACGGCTCCCGGCTGTCTGCACGCGCTCAGATGAACTTCGAGGAAATGAAAAGCTCAGGATTAAGAAACAGACAATTGATAAGTCACCTGGGAAGTCACGATGGACGTCCAGCGGTTGATCATCTTACACGAGCTGTGACAGACGAACGACAGGCGGCATGACATGTTGGAAAGTTTCCTTTGTGTCCAGTACAAAGAGGATCTGTTAGCCTAGCTTAGCACAAAGACTGGAATTAGAAGGAAACACACGCTACCAAAATGTTAGCGGTTGTCTGCATGTTGACATTGTGGTTTCAGGAGCAGTTAGCATGGATGCTATCATTGCTAACACATGGTGCAGGATGAATCCTTCTTTCTCGCACCACCAGCAGGTCTTACTGCCAGTTTCTATCACATTCCTGCTCCTCAGAGGATGAACCCCTTAGATTTTAATTACCTATAATCTAGCGCCACCTTCAGACTTTATGTTTTTAAATCCACTATAGAAAATATGATCAAATCTTTGGAGACTTTTTATCACGTTGTTATCGGCTTCATCATCCCGTCAACCATCGACGTGCTGATTGACGGGCGCTGAGGTGAAGAGCTGACCGTAAGGAGGACCAAACCAGGACCAACGTCACTCCTCAGGGGAAGTATTTCACTACTTCACTTCATACAGCCGTTCATGGTCCCATGATGATGTACCCTACTGACTTTGGTGACCACATGACTGTTTTGTGTGGCTCTAACATGACATCCTCAAATGTTTGTGGTTTGTCATCAGATGTCTCAGATGTTGGATGGATGCCATTAAATTCAGATTTAGTTTGTGGTCCCCGGAGGATGAATCATAATGTCATAATGTAATGATGAGAAAGTAACTCGTCAGATTGATGTAGTGGAGTAAAACCTCTGAAGTATCAGTACAATGTGAGTACTGGAGTCCTTTATTTGCGTGGTGGTGGATGGAAGCTGTCGTCTCGTCTTCGGCCCGTCACTCAGCAGCGTCTCGTTGACTCGGGCTTCTCGGGTCGCTGCAGACTGAAACAGTAACTGAAACCAGCGCTGGAGGAACAAGTCGAGCATGTACGCTTGAAGTGCTGTCATGAAATCTGAGCTCTTCATTTTAACAGTACAAAGCAATAAAGTGGACCATTAATACAGCCCACCCCGCCCTCCACTTCACCACCACCACCACCTCCACTTCCCCTCCTCTGCGTCTTTTCTTCTTCTCTGGCCCGTGCAGCCCGCGATGGTTTTTCCAGCGTTACACGGCGGCCAGCTCCACCTTTGATGCTGCTCATCTGCGCGTGTCTCGGTCTGCCCACACTTTTCCCCTGCAGCCGTCCAAGCGGCCGTCTGAACAGCTCCGTGGAGAGCGTTCAATGACTGAACCCAGATGAGGTGAGGGACTCCTCCAAGCCGCCCGGGGCTCCAGCATTCATCCCAAATGCTTTTATCAGCTGCTAAATGGGACTCGTCCGCCGAGCCAAATGACCTAATATATATGGTGCAGTAATACGCGAGCGAGGCTCTGTTTACAGTACGACTGTTCTCAGCTGCCTCTCACATGAAAAACACACTGTGACATTTTATTAGTCCTGCAGGACAAATTGTCTTTTCCATTGGCCGCCTGCAGACATCACACAGTCGATAAGCCAAACGCAGAGCCGAGAGTCGAGCACCGTCACCAAGTGTGCAAGCTTTGAACCGCTATTATTATTATTAATAATTATTAATAATTATTCTATTATTACGATGAGCTTGTTCGCCTGTTTTAGATCCTGTGTGCAGACAGGAAGTGGGACTTTTATTGTGAAAGTTTTTGGAGGAATGAGTTGTTTGTTTGAAGTTACACACTGCTATTGATAATAAAGGTATTCCTGTTCCTGCTCCTCAGAGGATAATCCACAGCTCCACTACAGAGCGTCAGTGTGTTGTTTGTTCGTGAGTGTGACACTCGTCACATCGTGAGTGTTAGTAACAGTTTTCCAGCTCGCTGAGGTCGGACTGGAACAAAGACGACAGAAGCTTCACTGTGAGGCTGACGACTGGCAGGGTCCGTCTTTATCTCGCTGAGAAACTGAACAGGATCACAACAGTTTCACGCTTCCCTCTTTCCACCATTCCTCGTCTTTTCTGCTCACTCCCAAATGTCACTTGGCTATTAGCGGCGAGGCCGAAGGGCTCTGTGAGTCAGGACTGTGAAAGACTGAACCAGTCCTGAAAGACTCTGACAAACAGCTGCAGCTCACATTCAAACAGGTCTAGGTTTTAGACAGTCTGCGGGGACGTCACGGAGACTACGTCCAGGTTTTAGACAGTCTGTGGGGACGTCTCAGAGACTACGTCCAGGTTTTAGACAGTCTGTGGGGACGTCACAGAGACTACGTCCAGGTTTTAGACAGTCTGCGGGGGACGTCACGGAGACTACGTCCAGGTTTTAGACAGTCTGCGGGGACGTCTCGGAGACTACGTCCAGGTTTTAGACAGTCTGCGGGGACGTCACGGAGACTACGTCCAGGTTTTAGACAGTCTGCGGGGACGTCACGGAGACTACGTCCAGGTTTTAGACAGTCTGCGGGGACGTCTCGGAGACTACGTCCAGGTTTTAGACAGTCTGCGGGGACGTCACGGAGACTATGTCCAGGTTTTAGACAGTCTGCGGGGACGTCACGGAGACTACGTCCAGGTTTTAAACAGTCTGCGGGGACGTCTCAGAGACTACGTCCAGGTTTTAGACAGTCTGCGGGGACGTCTCAGAGACTACGTCCAGGTTTTAGACAGTCTGCGGGGACGTCACGGAGACTACGTCCAGGTTTTAGACAGTCTGCGGGGACGTCACGGAGACTACGTCCAGGTTTTAGACAGTCTGCGGGGACGTCACGGAGACTACGTCCAGGTTTTAGACAGTCTGCGGGGACGTCACAGAGACTACGTCCAGGTTTTAGACAGTCTGTGGGGACGTCTCAGAGACTACGTCCAGGTTTTAGACAGTCTGTGGGGACGTCACAGAGACTACGTCCAGGTTTTAGACTGATCAGTGGAGACTGATCTTAGCGAGCTGTCACTGATTAATTAGGTTTAATTAATCAGTGAGTCGGCTCCCTCGGGCTTGTCGTCGTGTTCAGCCAGCAGGAAACAGAATCTGCTTCCTTTAAACTGAAGTTCTTGGAATAAACGATCAGACTGTTTATGCAGAGCGGACTCGTCTGAGGATGAATCAGGGAAATGGGTCATGATTAATGAACTGAGTGGAACTTAATGGACTTATGTAAGATTCCAACATGTACGAACAGTGACAGGAGCCTCGTCCCAGGTTAACGTGTGTGTCATGCAGACAGCATGTTAACAACACGTGTCGTCATGTTAAACAGATCTGAATTTATGTGTTGTTGTGGATACATTTCAGTTAGCTGCACAGCTGACTGAGCTAACCACAGTTAGCGCTTCACTACTGATCAGTGTTTCCATCAGTCTGTAAATCACCTCAGTACTGTCACGTTATTCCCTGTTGGTCTCAGAGCCTGTGCTCCAACCCGGTCCGGCTGCTGAACCCGGTTCTGTTAGCATGCTAACAGCAGATTCTGTTAGCAGCAGCTAATTAGCAGTTAGCTACTTTAGCGAGTGTTTATCTGAGTTGAAGAAGCAGAAATCATTTGACGTCACTTTGAAAGTTCAAAGTTCATTTTTCTTTTGTTAACCAGAGAACACACACACACACACACACGTCGTTGTTCAGGATCCCTCAGCGTCCCAGCTGAATGTTTTGTAGTTTGTTGTCGGTGACCTCTGAGCACGTCGTTTCCTGTGGACGTCTCTGAGCGGCCTTCATGTTCCACCAATCAGACGTGACGGCCACCTCGGCCACCAACTCCACCGCTAACGGAGGGTACAAAGAGTCCACACTGAAAAGAGAGCAGTGTTTGTGGAGCTGTGACGGCACCTCCTCCTGTGAGCCCGCTGACATTTACACAGAGCGAAGGTCCGGGCACAAACAAACCATTTGGATCTGATTTAGATTTACCAGCACCGAAGGAGATCCGAGCAAGTCCTGAGGAGAGGAAGGAAACATGGAGGGACCGACAGGGCCGAGGTGAAAGGAGGTTTATGAACCAGTCAGCGACACAGGAGTCAGTGACAGGATGAATAGGAAGGTTCTGCTGAGCCTAACGGGCCTTAATTGAAAACACAGGACGAGAAATGTGACCCAAACTTCACCAAAGCACAGACGCACAGAGTTTTAAAGGGTGACATCATGTCGAGAGGTGAGCCTCAGGTGGGCCGACAGGTCGAGCACGAACCACTGCGTCAGAGTGCCTTACACTACCAAGTACTAATACTGCACTACCAAGTACTAATACTGCACTACCAAGTACTAATACTGCACTGTGAAACGTCCTGCAGTCAAAGTTTTACAGTGTAAATGATCAGCATCACACAGGGCTCCATGAGATCAAACTCCATCACCCCCCCGCTGAGCTCACAGCCCGGCTAACACACTGGGGTAATGTTAGCTAACAGCAGCTAACACACTGCGCTAACAGCAGTTTTTGACTTCCACGACGTCCCGGCGTCACGTCCCAGCGTCAGACTGGGCTTTCAGCTGCAGAAGCTTTCAGTGTTTGAACGTGTCGCCTCACTCTTTGTTTCACTTTGTGAACTTTGACTCGTTACAGCTGCGAACACAAATGTCAGGAGGCAGCAGGGCGTTAATTACCCAACAGGAGACAAAGATGGCATGAACCAAAGAGACATTTCTCAGCAGGTATCTGCTGATCTTCACCTTCTCCTCATCATCGCCTCCCTCCTGACCGGCTGATTAAATGTTTGCTGAGTGGTTGACAGCATGTGAAAGTGTGCGGCGCTGACTTCCTGTGTTAATCAGTGGAGGCCGTTAGCGGACCAGAAGCTGTGAATTATCAGGCGTTTATTTATGAGGAGCGTGCGGAGCCACTGGGTGCTAATTCAGCCCTCGGGGTCAGTTTCTGCTGAGCGTGATGAAGATGTGCTGTGAAAAGATGTTTGCACGAGTCAACGTGAAGAAAAGCACACGCGTGATTCCTGATGGCATTAAAGGCTTCATGTAAACAGCCTGAGTGAGTCACTGACAGTCTGTGATTAAATTTAAACCAGATCATTTACTGCAGTATAAGTACCCACAACACACTGAAAACACTTCCTTCAGGAAAATGTAGCTAAAGTATTAAAACTGTGACACGTGTTTTAATGTGAAAGAAAGATTTGCCTCCGTCAGCTTCCTGTCCTGTACTTGGTATGTGTTAGCTACGTGCTAGCTAAATTCTAGGTAACTAGCTAGCTAATCTACATAAATTGTTAGCTAGTTAGTACAGGAATTAGGAACAGCTGTCTAAAAACTTTTGGACTCCCAGTCTCTATGACTCTCGGTCTCCAGTCTCTAAGACTCTCAGACTCCCAGTCTCTCAGACTCTGGGACTCTCAGACTGGGTCGGGATGCTCACATCATGCTGCAGGTGATCAGGTGGAATCCGATCTCTTCCCGTTGATCCGTCTCATCTGGTTGTTTGTTGTTGGAGGCTCGGCTGCAGGACTCGGTGCACCTGTGGGCCGCTCAGCCTGCAGCCTGTTATTGGTCTTAAGACCCGTGGGAGGCGAACAGTGGCCCGAGCCGGTCCCACCCAGCCCTTCCACCGGGGAGTACTGATCCAGATGTCAGCGCATACCAGCAGTACAACAAAGAGGGCAGGATTTACCTCCAATCCCCCGACCTGTTGACAATAGCTGCCAGTGCTACTGTGGGAATGTGAGATCCTTCAACCCTGAGAGGCCCTGTCAGACTGGACCGGGCCTCCAGCTGATGTGGACTCACCGAGACAAGACCATTGCTCTGCCTGTGTGGTTCCCGCTCTGCCTGTGTGGTTCCCTCTCTGTATGTGTGGTTCCCTCTCTGCCTGTGTGGTTCCCGCTCTGTATGTGTGGTTCCCTCTCTGTATGTGTGGTTCCCGCTCTGTATGTGTGGTTCCCTCTCTGTATGTGTGGTTCCTGCTCTGTATGTGTGGTTCCCGCTCTGTATGTGTGGTTCCCGCTCTGCATGTGTGGTTCCCGCTCTGTATGTGTGGTTCCCTCTCTGCCTGTGTGGTTCCCTCTCTGCCTGTGTGGTTCCCTCTCTGTATGTGTGGTTCCCTCTCTGCCTGTGTGGTTCCCGCTCTGCATGTGTGGTTCCCTCTCTGCCTGTGTGGTTCCCTCTCTGCCTGTGTGGTTCCCTCTCTGTATGTGTGGTTCCCTCTCTGCCTGTGTGGTTCCCTCTCTGTATGTGTGGTTCCCGCTCTGTATGTGTGGTTCCCTCTCTGCCTGTGTGGTTCCCTCTCTGTATGTGTGGTTCCCGCTCTGTATGTGTGGTTCCCGCTCTGTATGTGTGGTTCCCTCTCTGCCTGTGTGGTTCCCTCTCTGTATGTGTGGTTCCCTCTCTGCCTGTGTGGTTCCCTCTCTGTATGTGTGGTTCCCGCTCTGCATGTGTGGTTCCCGCTCTGTATGTGTGGTTCCCTCTCTGCCTGTGTGGTTCCCTCTCTGTATGTGTGGTTCCCTCTCTGTATGTGTGGTTCCCGCTCTGTATGTGTGGTTCCCTCTCTGCCTGTGTGGTTCCCTCTCTGTATGTGTGGTTCCCGCTCTGCATGTGTGGTTCCCGCTCTGTATGTGTGGTTCCCTCTCTGCCTGTGTGGTTCCCTCTCTGTATGTGTGGTTCCCTCTCTGCCTGTGTGGTTCCCTCTCTGTATGTGTGGTTCCCTCTCTGCCTGTGTGGTTCCCGCTCTGTATGTGTGGTTCCCTCTCTGCCTGTGTGGTTCCCTCTCTGTATGTGTGGTTCCCTCTCTGTATGTGTGGTTCCCTCTCTGCCTGTGTGGTTCCCGCTCTGCATGTGTGGTTCCCGCTCTGCATGTGTGGTTCCCTCTCTGCCTGTGTGGTTCCCTCTCTGTATGTGTGGTTCCCTCTCTGCCTGTGTGGTTCCCGCTCTGTATGTGTGGTTCCCTCTCTGCATGTGTGGTTCCCGCTCTGTATGTGTGGTTCCCGCTCTGCATGTGTGGTTCCCTCTCTGTATGTGTGGTTCCCGTTCTGTATGTGTGGTTCCCGCTCTGTATGTGTGGTTCCCGCTCTGTATGTGTGGTTCCCTCTCTGCATGTGTGGTTCCCGCTCTGCATGTGTGGTTCCCGTTCTGTATGTGTGGTTCCCGCTCTGCATGTGTGGTTCCCGCTCTGTATGTGTGGTTCCCTCTCTGCATGTGTGGTTCCCGCTCTGCCTGCTTCAACTGCCTGCAACTTGTATTTGAAGTTAACTTTAAGTTGATAATTGATCTTTGTGATGAACGTGTGACAGATCGAAGTGTCTCAGTGGAGTTTCCCTGTGTGTGTATGTGGTAATGCACACACGTGTGTGTCCTGCAGGTGTACATGGCTGGTTGTATGTTTATGTTTGGGGGTGGGTGGAGGTGGGTGGAGGTGCTGTGTGAAGGTTTCTGGGTTGCTGTGTGATACACTGTCCTGAGGGAAGTCCATCCACTGAGCCGGCTTTAAAGCCTGAGCTCCTCTAATGTGCTCCAGACCGAGAGGTGGCACGGCCCGGCCCGGCCCGACGCCTCACAGTGCCCCATCAGCACATCCAGAGCCTGGATGCTCTCCAACTGCTCTCCACCTCCTCCACCTCAGGTTATTTTCACAGGAGTCTGAGGTGTTGTCTCTGACAGGTGTGTCGACCTGTTCACACAGACTGTAATTCGGCCATGTCAGCTGATGGTGTAAACAATCCATCCACAATAATCACAGATCAATAATCTGATCTGTTCCCTCTGTTTGTCGATGGGGTGACATCACGGTGGTACAGTGGTTAGCATAGCTGCGTCCTTTCACGTGTTTTCCCGACAACTTCAAGTCACGAGTTCAGATCTGAGCCTCACGTCTGATGTTGACCTTTTCAGCTGAGTCTGAACGCGGGACGCCGCCCGGCGACATTTGCAACGAGCAGAGGCCCGAATCATGGTCCAGAATAACCCAGCACAACAGGAAACACAACAGGAAACACAACAGGAAACACACTCACTAATCTGACGTTAATTACACATCAGGCTTCGTTTATTTGAAACGTTCCGTTTGTTTGAGCTGCTCATGAAACCGAAAAGTTTTTATATTAACTCACCTTCATGACAACGATTTTCAATGATCTGTCTGATTTAAGGATTTTAAGGATTTCCATCCTTTAACTCAAATCTTCTTCAAAAGTTTCAGTTAAGATTAAAAAATCAGGGAAACTTTGAAAACCATTAAAAACCTTTAACATATCAATAAAACCACCAACAGCAGATTCAGTTAGCAGCAGTTAATTAGCGAAAACTCACGACTCATGGATCCAAACGTTCCTGTGCGACCTGACGTCAACGCACTGAACCAGTGAATCTGTAGGAGGAGAGGAGTCATGGAGACGTGAGGTCAACCTCGGCAATCTGAGGTACACAACCTGTGTGTGTGTGTGTGTATGTGTGTGTACAAAAATCAAACTAAACCGTTAAACCGTCTGAGGAACGCTCTGCGTTCATTTCACGTTGTGAATTTCTCTGATTTCAACAGACGACCATCGAGGGAACAAAGAACAGGTGAGTCCAGGTGAGTCCAGGTGAGTGAAGCTAGCTTCAATGTTTCTTTATTCTCTGCCGCTACTGATCAGTGTTTCCATCATAAAGTCTGTAAATCGCCACGGTACTGTAACATCATTCCCTCCAACCCGGGCCGGTCCAGCTGCTGAGCCCGGTTCTGTTAGCGTGCTAACGGTAGATTCAGTTAGTAGCAGCTAATTAGCCATGAAGCTAAAGCACCATGAAGAATACCTGGAAATCCTGAAGACACGACTGTGTGTCAGTCTGTTAGTTTGTTTTCACGTCTGTTGTGGATCTTTAACATGTTCCCGTCATGTGACCTCGTGTCCGTCCACAGCTCGTTACAGCTAACGGAGTGTTAGCGCTCTGACGCTGTCATCATCCATCACGTTGAGTCGCACTGCCTCCAATAACTCACCCGGCGGTTCCTGTCAGGACTCCATGCTGTGCAGTGTTTGCATTCATGCTGTGGTTAACCCAAACCACGAGCCGACCGTCCAAACTGCAGCTCGCTTCTTCTAACGGCCTCGTCCTCGCTTCACAGCTATTCGATGCTCAGGAATGTCCGTCAGGCTCTCATTTGCATAAACGAGTAGCCAGCTGACGAGAGGTCTGACGACGTCTGATCAATGAGCCAAAGAAGAAAAACTGCTGAGAAGCATCCAGAAGACTAAAGACTTAAGACTGAAGACAGTCAGAGGAATTCAAATATGCAGTTAGTACTGCATGAGGACACTACAGAGTTAGCACAGACTGTCTAAAACCTGGACGTAGTCTCTGTGACGTCCCACAGACTGTCTAAAACCAACACTGTTTTTTGTACCAGGCTGTAAACGTGTTTATTTCTGCTGGACATCTGTTGGACATTTGAACATGGGGACTTATGGAGACTGACTCACTTCTGCAGCCAGCCTCAGGTGGACGTGGGGTCACAGAAACAGGAAAATGTTTCTGCCTCAGTGAATTTGAACTCGGCATCTCGTGATCGATCCGTTTATTACAGTTTATCTAATTTTCCAACTTGTTTGTGAACTTGCAGTGATGTCAGCAGTGATGTCAGAGGTTTGCTGTTTAAATGAGGCTAATTTGGACGAGCCGTTGAGGTTCTGCAGGACCAAATGAAAGCCCAGAGGGCAGCTGAGCAGGCCGCTCAGAGATGATCTGGGTGTGGACCATCCTGGACCTATCAGACTGATGTACACTTGGACCGCTCACCTAAGAACTGGTTTGTTTATTGGTTTTGGAGAACCGCCCTGGAGTGCTTGAAGCGTTTCCAGGTGCTTCGATCGGATCTGACAGTGAAAGCGAGCCGGGCTGAGAGAAGGAGAGCTTTAGGAGAAGTGATGACACAGCTGAGCTTTAAGAAGGAAGGATTTACAGAGAGGACAGACTTCATGTTAAAACACACAGTCAGGTGTGGACCGGGTCAGAACCGTCCACTTCACCAGCACTGTCTCATGACACTGTTTGACTTGGAATGACTCGAACTCGTCCTCCGAGTGCACCGATTAAAAATGGGTTTGAAAACTGGACAAATTTAACTGTTAGACAGTCTGTGGGGACGTCTCAGAGACTATGTCCAGTCTTAGAGACTACCTCCAGTCTTAGCCAGTCTGTGGGGATATCTCAGAGACTACGTCCAGTCTTAGAGGCTACCTCCAGTCTTAGCCAGTCTGTGGGGATATCTCAGAGACTATGTCCAGTCTTAGAGGCTACCTCCAGCCTCCCTGTGAATCGTGGGGGATTCCCGTGCTTCCATGATTAATGGCGAGCGGCACAAAGGGCCGGCGGTCTGAGCTGCATCAATACGTCTTTGATTCAGACAGTGGCTCTTTATGGAGAGCGCTCCATCAGCAGATACTGTTCCTCAATAAAGGAAATGTTTGGCTTGGCCTCGGGGAAAAGGCTGACTCCCTCTTCCTCCTCGGACAACCTCCCAGGGAACGTCCAAGTTTACACGACACAAGGAGAGATCTCTGCTCCGTAAACCGGATACGGAGAAACGGTGAAACGGAGAAAGGAAAAGGAGGCTTCAAAGGCGACGCGCACCACGCCGAGTCTCCTACACTGTGGAGAGAGTGACCACACGCAGCCGAGCGCTGACCCCAGACCTGCTGAACAAACAGCCGCTCAGCCGCAGAGCGCAGAACCACTTAATGCTCCACTTAGAACATCAGGTCACATGACGCGGCAGCCAGCTGACAGCAGCTCCATGGCTTCACTGAAGGTCAGCAGGAGGCCCCTCCACCAGCAGCTCCACCTTCACCTGCGACCCAGCTCCACCTTCACCTGCGACCCAGCTCCACCTTCACCTGCGACCCAGCTACACCTTCACCTGCGACCCAGCTACACCTTCACCTGCGACCCAGCTCCACCTTCACCTGCGACCCAGCTCCACCTTCACCTGCGACCCAGCTACACCTTCACCTGCGACCCAGCTCCACCTTCACCTGCGACCCAGCTACACCTTCACCTGCGACCCAGCTCCACCTTCACCTGCGACCCAGCTCCACCTTCACCTGCGACCCAGCTACACCTTCACCTGCGACCCAGCTCCACCTTCACCTGCGACCCAGCTACACCTTCACCTGCGACCCAGCTACACCTTCACCTGCGACCCAGCTACACCTTCATCTGCGACCCAGCTCCACCTTCACCTGCGACCCAGCTACACCTTCACCTGCGACCCAGCTCCACCTTCATCTGCGACCCAGCTCCACCTTCATCTGCGACTCAGCTACACCTTCACCTGCAACCCAGCTACACCTTCACCTGCGACCCAGCTACACCTTCACCTGCAACCCAGCTACACCTTCACCTGTGACCCAGCTCCACCTTCATCTGCGACCCAGCTACACCTTCACCTGTGACCCAGCTCCACCTTCATCTGCGACCCAGCTACACCTTCACCTGCAACCCAGCTACACCTTCACCTGTGACCCAGCTCCACCTTCACCTGCGACCCAGCTCCACCTTCACCTGCGACCCAGCTCCACCTTCACCTGCGATCCAACTCCACCTTCATCTGCGATCCAACTCCACCTTCACCTGCGACCCAGCTCCACCTTCACCTGCGACCCAGCTACACCTTCATCTGCGACCCAGCTCCACCTTCACCTGCGACCCAGCTACACCTTCACCTGCGACCCAGCTCCACCTTCACCTGCGACCCAGCTACACCTTCATCTGCGACCCAGCTACACCTTCACCTGTGACCCAGCTACACCTTCACCTGCGACCCAGCTCCACCTTCACCTGCGACCCAGCTACACCTTCACCTGCGACCCAGCTCCACCTTCACCTGCGACCCAGCTACACCTTCACTTGCGACCCAGCTCCACCTTCACCTGCGACCCAGCTCCACCTTCATCTGCAACCCAGCTCCACCTTCATCTGCAACCCAGCTCCACCTTCATCTGCGACCCAGCTCCACCTTCATCTGCAACCCAGCTCCACCTTCATCTGCAAGATGAAGAGGAGGAGGAGGTTTACAGGCCCGGGGCATGGAGCCAGTGTCGTGCTAGAACAGGAGCTTGGTGAGTGTTAGCATTGTAACCAGCAGTCGGCAGCTTCTATGGACATGATGGCAGAGGAGCAGAGAGTGAAGAGGACGCTGACGGAGGAAGCTAAGAAGAGAAAAGGAGAGAGTGAGCGAGCAAGAAGCCGCCGGACAAGAGTAAATCTGGGACTGACTTTTAGTGGTTGGTGAGAGCTTGGTGAAATAAAAGGCTGAAAGACAGACGCCGAGCTGGGCTGACTGCTGCTGGACTAGTCAGTGGTGACCTGGTTGTTTCTTCTTCTGTCATCTTCACTTGCGGGTCAGCTGAGTTGAGTTTGTTTCTCTGGTGGAGGTCACACCTGGCCGTCCAATCATTGGACAGCAGCCATCTGCCTCTTGAAGTGTGCAGGTGTGTGAAGCTCCTCTCAGCAGAATCTTTTGTTTTGTTGGCTATCGATGCTTTGCATACATTTCACAGCAGAGTCTGCGCTGCCAGGGAAAATGTAAAAGTAGGTCATATGTGGAGGAGAGCGGCCGCTCACATTCAGGCTCTGTTTGTGTTTCTCATTTCCTCCGGAGCCTTTCAGTCGGCCGCTGAGATCAGACGTGAGGATGAGGAGGTCAGGAAGGCCCACCAGGTGAGACCAACCCCGGCCGTGACAGAGGGCAAAGGTCAACGACGGCAGGATCAGATTAAGATTAAGATGAAGAAGATGAGGACACCATGAACGTCTCATGATCAGTCCTTAATAAAAAATTATAAATCTGGTCCTGTGTTTTGTCTTGAAGGTTGCTCAGCGTGGACAGACTTCATGTGTTTCCGTTATAAATGATGAGATAATAACTCAAAGTGGATCTGAGTGATATGCATGTTAACGTTACTGTGACCTCCTTCAGTGGCTGTGAGCAGATGCTGCGTCGCTGCCTGAAGCGGCTCTGAAGCGACCCTGAAGCCAGACCTGAAGTGGACCCGGAGCGGCCCTGAAGCCGGACCGCGTGCTCTGTTGTGTCGGGATGTGATTCACAGATCGGGAGTGCAGCTCTTGGCTCGGCGAGCCGCTCTGTGAGGCTGCATGCATCAATGTATTTACTGTTCTCCTATGTCAGTTTGGAACAGCGAGGCCACCAGCAACTCGCCAATTTACTGACATCACCAGCTAAATAATACCACTTATGAGAATACAAGCCCCGCCCTGAAGCCGGAGCTTAATTTAGCTGTGAATCACTGCAGCCATTATGAGGAGCCTCTCAAAAGTGTATTCATGCCCCGCTCGCCTCCAGCATCTTACCTCCTTTTTCCACACGGCTCCTCACTTCTCTTCGAGTCCACAGCATTACCACGACAGAGCGAGAGCGGCCTGCAGAGGCCACAAAGGATGCCGCATTGTGTTCACATGTAACTAAGTATTTCTACTCAAGTACAAGTTGGAGTACTTTACTTTCTTCCCTCCGTTTCTTTGACAGCTTTAGTTTCTTTACAAACACACCAAGTTCACAAAATCTGATCAGCTCAAACATTGATCCTTCATAAGCCACGCCCCCTTCACTCTGTGCTCCAATCACAGCTGAGCAAGCCTTGGGCAACTTCCTTTTTTATACTTTGACCTGCTACACATTAGCTACGCGTGAGCTACGTGTGAGCTGGTCTGGGATGAAAATAAAACAACAGAACCACAGCGAGATAAAAGTGACAGATCATCACATGCTAAGTTAGCTAACGCTAGGAAAACTGTAGCAACTAGCTAACTAATGATTGATAAAAAAGCTGCCTAGTTAGCTAGTGCTTTGCTAACTAACAAGCTAACAGTTCATTAATTCCAATTAAATTTTACTCATATTGCACCGAATAATAAATGATATCTTATGTAGATTAGCTAGCTTGTTAACTATGGTTATTGGTTGTTAACTAGCAGTCTAACGATTGATATAGATTAGTTAGCTGGAATTTTGCTAACATTAGCTAACTTAGGATGTAACTGTGTGGTTATGTTGTTTTATTTTCAACACAGACAAGCTAACACGTAGCGTATCTAAGTACAGAAGAGGAGGAAGTTGACAGTTGCTTGCTCAACCGTGATTGGAGTATAGAGTGAAAAGGGGCGGGACCACCTCCACCTCCTGATCTGACTGAGTCACTAAAGATTTAATTATTTTAATCTCAGTTCACCAAAACAATCTACACTCAAAGTCACTGTGGAGCTTTCAGCTGCATCACATGAGAACCTGTTTACTTTGTACTTCCTGCCTGTGATTGGATGATTAAAGATGAAACTGACTGACTGCTGCTGTAAACAAACGTCTGAACAGTCTCGGTCTCACAGCGTGACGGTGACTCATGAACATGACGTCGCCTCGGAGGACGACCACACAGGCCGACAGCAGAGAAGAAGAATGTCAGACATCTCAGCCAATGACGGAAAATCAGGCGAGTCAGAGGACGAGTGGGAAAAACAGTCCGACTGAGCAGCCAATCGCAGAGGACGAGTGTTAAAGTCCGACTGAGCAGCCAATCGCAGAGGACGAGTGTTAAAGTCCGACTGAGCAGCCAATCGCAGAGCACAAGTGTTAAAGTCTGACTGAGCAGCCAATCGCAGAGGACGAGTGTTAAAGTCCGACTGAGCAGCCAATCGCAGAGGACGAGTGTTAAAGTCTGACTGAGCAGCCAATCGCAGAGGACGAGTGTTAAAGTCCGACTGAGCAGCCAATCGCAGAGGACGAGTTCGCACAGCGGCGTGCGTTCAGCTCGGGGAACATTCAGGTGGATGGAAAGGAACATTCTTGGAAATCACAAACTGAAAAGGTGTGAGAGCAAAAGGCGCTGCAGTGGAATTGTGGGTAACCAGGTTTATTTAGACTGGGTTTGTAGTCCATGTTTTATTGGTCACATCGAACACGTTCACAGCTGAATATCTGAAGGTCTGACAGCTGTTTGTTTAGTCTGATGAAGGTACGGTGGCCTTCATGTGCCAAAAGAAGTCATTGTTAGGACAGCACAGACTCCTTCAGTTACTCTGCAGGTCACCGTGAGGGTCACTGTTGCTGCTCTGCATCGTGTTGGTGTGTTAGCTAGCTGTTCTGCATGCTAACGAAAGCTAAGGTTAGCAAATTAGGAGTAGCAGAAGGTTGTAAAACAAACATTTTAAATCTGTGTGCAGCGTGTCGTCACTGAGCGTCGACTTTCCCACCGTCTGTCTGCAGAGAGTGATCCGTGTTATAACACTCGCTCTGTGCTTATCTGTTATGGCTCTCCACCCTGCACCGATATATAAGATCAATACGGGAACGCCCCGTGGGTAAACATTCCCGCCGGCCCCCGGTCCGGCCCCTGAGCGCTCCGTCCTGACCCCTGCACCGTGAAGGTGAGCCTGTGGTGTTTGGCACCGCCAACGGAAATCAAACCCTTCCATTTATTAGTTCTCAGAGCCGCTGTTGTTGTAAGGATCAGAGATGAAGAAAGACTCTGTGAAAAGACAAACAATGGACGGACCGTGGAAGATGTAAATGCACCGCTGAGTCTTATTTCCAACGACTTCAAAGACGATACAGGCTGCAGCTGCCACACTGAACACGACCTCAAAGTTTTATCAAGATTCATTTTAACATTAAAGATCCAATACAACGTTCAGAGATATGAAAACTGTTTTTGTTTCTGTGTCAGCTCATTTAAGGAGCATTAAACATAACGCCTGTCATCACCTTCAAAAACCTCAACACACAGAGGACGTTCTGTTATCCTGAATATCAGCACGCTGTGATTATCTACCACTAAAATACAGCGTGCTCGTCACGGAGACTACGTCCAGGTTTTAGACAGTCTGTGGGACGTCACAGAGACTACGTCCAGGTTTTAGACAGTCTGTGGGGTCGTCACGGAGACTACGTCCAGGTTTTAGACAGTCTGCGGGGTCGTCACAGAGACTACGTCCAGGTTTTAGACAGTCTGCGGGATTGTCACGGAGACTACGTCCAGGTTTTAGACAGTCTGCGGGGACGTCATGGAGACTACTTCCAGTCTGTGGACGAGGGTCTGAGGACATCAGGTGTGGAGGTTGTGAAGCCTCTCGCTGAACGATTGGATGGAGAATACTGAAGCTTCGTCTGAAACGTCGTGGAGTTTCCAAAGAGCGTTTCTGAACACTGACATCAGCGGCGGCCATGAGAACGGCGAGCCGAGCCAAGCCGAGCGGTCCGATCGATGGGCAGGTCCGTCAAACATTACCTCATGACTGAGCCGAGGATTTCAGAGATGTTCATCTGTATCCATGAAATCGTGTTTAAAGCCAAAGCCAAACGTGTGCTTTGTGTTAGAGCGGAGACAAAAAGCCTTTTTGTTCTTCTTTCCCCGAGAACCGTTCCCACGCGTCACCACCGCTCAAACGTCGACGAAATCTCAGAACCAGCTGGAGAGAAATCAGGAAAACAAACATTCATTAGTGAGAAGCTTTGCTATCTTTGTGGAGGAGATTTGTCCTCAGACAGGTGGAGCGTTATCTAACTCCATCTTTGAACGCCTGTTTGTCTTTCCTTGAAGCCGCTTTGTTTTTTTCCAGACCAACATCAACACCAGCTCGCTCGCTGCCATCGAGGACGTTGCGTAACGTCTTTGTGTGAACAGAGCGTGAGAACAGACGAAGGAACAAAAACATAAATCAGACTCATTTATTTCACTGTTTATCACCCGGCCTGACAGCTCGTCAACAGCGTCTCCACATTCAGTCCTACAACTGACAAAAACACGTCAATCATCAGCGTGACCTCCACGCCCACCCATAAATATTTAATTCCTCCATCTCTGATGGGTTTAAATACAGGTGACGTCACACCAGGAGGAAAGTGAACCCATGACAGCGCTGGCCTGAGTCCAACATGAAGGAAGCTATCGAAGCTTCAGCGTGTAGCTCATGAATCTGACGGAGGTGATGAAACTTTAAAGAAGATCTGAAGTCCAGTTTTCAGTCTCAGGCTCGTCATTAGATCTGAGGACTCGTCATCTTCACGTCGTTCGTCCAGAGTTAAAAGCGTTAACATCAACACATCCGTCACGTTCCTCCACCTCACATCTCTGGACTGTTTGTCGTCTTCATGTCTCACACACGGACTTCCATTTGTCTTTCTACTGTTTGACAGCTCAAAGATCAACAGAGGACGTTAGAACGTTTACTTCTTCTTCTCCCATGAAATAAGATCTGCACGTACGCAGACGACCTCACGCTATCCTGCTGGATCAATGAACAAGTATGCCAAACATCAATCTTCCAGATGGACAGAGGGACAGAGGACAGATGGACAGATGGACTTGATGCAGACTTTAAAGGTCTCGGGTCTTCACCCTGAGTCTCCATCTTGGTCCACATCTGTGAAAAAGTGATAAACAAAGCTCGGTCTCGTCTCGTGTGTGAAGAATTTTCCGGTCGTCCTGAGCTTCTTTCCAGAGAATCCATTTATTTGGAAAAGACACATCAGGAAGTGAGAGTCCAAACAAAGGCCAGTGATTGTAAATCTAAATGTGGATCCATCCTGCAGGTCTGTGGCTACCTGCCTGCTCCACCAGGCCAGACGGAGGCGTGGGCGGAGGTCCACTGTCACTCCGAGGTCTATTTAAGGTCAAAAACAGACTCTTCAAAGTACGCAGGAAGGTGTGCCAGTGTTTATTATACCACCCAGAAGACACACACACACACACACAGCAGGGGTGGAAGAAGTACTCTGATCTTAAAGTAGTATTACTTTAATATGTCTCACATCATGTTTGTGTAGTGAAGGAAAAAACTACAATACTGAAGGTTCAGTCTGCAGGATTTACTAAAGACTGTCTAAAACCTGGACGTAGTCTCTGTGACGTTTATTTAAATGATTTATTTTATCTGTTTACTGAAGTATTTGTACTTTACTTGAGTATTTTCATGTAACTTTAAACCTCTCAGGTAACTGTTGGATTACATCAGTCTGACAGCTTTAGTTACTCATTACTCTTCAGATTACTCTCGTCCCTCTAAACTTTGAGTGAAGCGTCTTTTTGTCCAATCTGCTGGAAAATCTCAGCAGAAGCTTGGATGGACGCTCGGCGTCTCCTGATTTTTTTTATGGACGTTTGAATCGATTCAACAAAAGAAATTTGTGTTAAATCAATTTGAAGCATGAAGAGAGAAAAACTGCTGCTGGAACATTTACTCTGAAGTACTGCAGTACTGTGTATTTATCCTTTACACTGCAGTACTGCATTTATGAAATATCAGAAAAGAAAAACATCAATACTTTGAGTACTTCAAGTACGTTCACATTATTTACTGCAGTACAAGTATTACTACCACTAAAACTGTGTGTATCTCTCTGTCCCATTGCATTATGGGCATTCCTTGCATGTTTTGACGCTTCCTGTCCGTCCTCAGACTGTCGGTGTTCCTGTAACCTGCCTCGCCTCGTTAAATGCCCGACTGACGAGCACTCACACATTCCTGCACACTGACTTTCTATTTTTAGGGTTTAACCTCCTGAGACGTCGAGTTAAAGGGTCACCCCCCGTGCTCCAGATGTGTTTCCACCCACAGACAGACAGAGGACTATTTAAAGCAGCGTCTTCCCTCACACACCTGTTTGTTTGAGCAGAGTCTCTGAGGATCACAGCATGACAAACATCCTTCAGCCTCAGGAGACATCGACCGATCGCCGTGGAGCTCCTCGAGGAGCCTGGAGGAACGGACGAGACGCACTCAAGCACTTTTGATTGTTAGCGTTCCTGTTAGCAATCCTGTTAGCATTCCTGTTAGCAATCCTGTTAGCATTCCTGTTAGCATTCCTGTTAGCAATCCTGTTAGCATTCCTGTTAGCAATCCTGTTATCATTCCTGTTAGCAATCCTGCTGGTTCCTGTCCACAGCATCATGGATTACCTGTTAACGTCTGATCAGTGACGTTGATGATGATGATGCTGATGAAGATGATGATGATGAAGATGACCTCTTTGTGTGTCTCTGCTCTGTGTGTGTGGTTCCCACTCTCATGTACGTCGTGTGGTGACATGTGACAGGCTCCTTCTGTTTGATGCTCTGCAGGGCCTGAACATCTCCGACACACACGATTGGCTCTCAGCCTAGTCTCATGATACAGAGCTTTCTTCTGATTGGCTGAAATCCACAGAAGTCATTTTACATTGACAGACATTACTCAGAGTGTGAACCTGCACGTCTTCACCTCTGTCATGTGACTCACCTGTACACTGACAGGTGACCTCATTCTCCAGCTGATTTCATGAGCACGTTTCAAACCGGCTGTCTTATGATCAAAGTACTGCAGTGAAGTACTTCCTAACAGGCTGAAGTAGTCGCAGTACTCTGGTGAAGTACAGTTACTGTGTGTGATCTGTGAGCTGCAGCTCGGCTCGCATTGTTCGCTCAGCTTCATCGTCTCATTTAAGCTGCAGTCCTCTTTTCAAACCACAGCGTAAACACACTTAGCCCCGCGGCCGGCCACAAAAGGCTGCTGTTCACCTCGGCCTGACCAACATGCAGCCGTCATGTTTAGAAAATAACTCTGCGGTCCAAAACACACAGCGCACTTCACCGCTGAAATAAATCTCAATTTCCTTCAGCCACTTTCTTCATTTAGCAGTTATGTAATGAATTATTTCAAAGAGTCAGAGAGCCTCTTCGGGATCATCGGACCGTCCTCCGGTCTGTCCGTCATGAGCTAACGATGTGGACCGAGGTCTCACTCTGATCATTATTCCTGCGCTCAGCACACCCACGTCAAATTTAATGGGGCTGTCAGAGGCGGCTGAGGTGTGGTCACCAGCCATTTTCCAAATAATTACACTTCACAACAGAGACGCTATTGTGTCGAACTCTCCAGCCTCAGTGAACACAGCTCAGGCTGCAGCAGTCCTCATGTTTGACTGGATGGGATGATCAGAGAAGGATTTACACCGCGGTGATGAGGAGAGAGACTTCAAACCAAACGAAGCAACGAGCACGAAGCAACCAAGCAACAAAGCAACAAATGAAGCAACAAACAAATTAAAAACCAAGAAATCCAGAAACAACAAAACCAACAGCTCAGTATTAACAAAGGACAACATGTGGTGATGATGTGATGGAGCAGAAAATACTCAAATATATAAAATACTTTGATTGTCATGACCTGCACCACGTTTATTTACTGAACTGTATCGTTGCGTCTTCGCGTACCTGTGTGCTTGATGCTGCGGTCTGAGGCTTTTCGTTTAATTGGACATTTCACCTGTTGTTGCTGATCAGCCTTCTGATGCTCTGATTGGTCTGTTGGACCGATCCACCTGTGTGACGTTCACTGACTCGATCTGCCGTTTGTCAGAGTGATGTTTGCGAACGCGACCTGACGTTTCCTGACAGACGTCAGTGTTGATGTCTGTGAGCAGACGGTCAGGTCCGACCTCCGGTCCGTCTTCCACCCAGGCCAGTTTCCAACAGGAAATACCTGAGAGACAAAAAGCAGACCTGAACCTGAGGCACATTTTTACAGATTCACTTTAAACAAAGTCTGAGTCACAGACAGAAAGAAAGAGAGGTCAGGAAGGAAAAACACCTGAAACCAACATCCAGCAGGAAAACACAAATACATCCACACACGTACACACACAAAACATGAGCTGAAATATGAAATAAATATTAAAACTGGACAAAGTAAAAAAGGAAAAATAAAATGAAACAAAAGTAGAAGAAACTCAGAAACGCACAAACGATGAGCTCTGATCTAACAAAGCAACTGTGACAATGTGTGTAATAATACTTTAATACTGTGTGTAATAATACTTTAATACTGTGTGTAATAATACTTGAGCAGCTTTACGGGCTGCTGTTTGGTCCTTCCTCCATTGGGGGGCGCTGTCTGGAGGTGAGTGTGAGCTCTCAGATGAAATTACATAATTCTTGGAAAGTTTTGTTCAGTGGTGGTGTGGAAAAATTAATTGAGGCTCCCTCGGCGGGCAGTTATTTTAAGACATGCTCAATCAGAGCCGAGGTATTTCTGACTGATACAAACTTCTTTCAACTTCTTCTTCTTCTTCTTCTTTCCTCTGGAGGACCAGGAAACAACACAAATATCTTTAAAATAAAAGAAGAGAAGAAGTGTGGACTGTCAGCTGTCAGCCACAGTGAAATGAAGTGAAGGTGGAGGAGGTGGAGGTGGAGGTGGAGGAGGTGGACTCTGCTGCTGTTTGAAGTCAGTGACATAAAAATCTCTTCCAGGTTCTAGGTTCTGTAAAACTGATCAATCAGTGAAATTGAAAGTCAGGTTGATTTGATGATTTTGTACAATAAAGTTTATCCTCCGTCGTCCTGGAGACGGCAACAACTAAAAACCACAACAAAGAAACATGAATGACATTTCATCAGGATGTTCATGTTTCCAGATTTATTCATTAATTCATTAAAGTACTCCTGTTTGCTGCGTACACTCCGTTGCCGAGTTCTACAAACTGAAAATGCTCACAAACGTTGAGCTGAAAAAAACTTCTGTCACAAAGTATCAGTGTTAATGTAGCAATACACCAACCTCACAATACAATACAGTACGATACGGTACGGTACGATACGGTACGATACGGTACGATACGGTATGATACGATACGGTACGGTACGATACGGTACGGTACGGTATGATACGATACGGTACGGTACGGTATGATACGATACAATACGATGCGGTACGGTACGATACGATATGGTACGGCACACGCTGAATTCAGTGTTTCAGTGTGAATACGACACACAATATTGAACTTGTGTTGAGTTCAACCAACGCATGAGCCATCACCCAGACACCTGACCTCCTCCTCTTCCTCTCTGATTCATCATCCCGGTGGTGGAGAAGCTCTGCATCTTTTTGTGTTAGCTGCAGTGTTTGTTTCCACGGCAACGTCCAAGCTGTTTGATTTAAATGAAATATCAGAGGCCAAGTTAAAACAATAAATTCATGAAATCTGTTCTTCAAATTTGAATCTTCTCGTTGAAGTTACTGAAACTTTGAACGAGGCGAGAGCTACCGGACGACGATCAATCAAACTAACGTCTGTTTGAACAAGAACCCAGAGGAACACCGAAGAAGAAGGTAAGCTGGACTGAGTAAGGCGGCTTCTTGCTCGCTCACTCTCTCCTTTTCTCTTCTTAGCTTCCTCCGTCAGCGTCCTCTTCACTGCTCCTCTGCCATCATGTGAATCTGCCTACAGATCAGCACAAACAGGCTTCATGTAAATGAAGCTCCAGCCGTTCACTGAGCCCGTGTTGTGAAACAAACATTCATTTGATCACGTCGAGCTGCTGCGGTGTCACTGACAGACACCCAAAACACGCATTACGGCATGCAGGGGGAATTCTGGGCCGGGATTGGTTGACGGGTGCGGACAGGTATGAGCCGTGTGACACGCTCAGACCACACAGAGGCGCCGCGCTCACGCTTCACGCTCAGGTTTCCTCTTGTAAATATTTAGAGCTGTCTGCAGCTGGTGTGAGCGCGCACACGCTGAAGCCCAGAGGCGAGCTTTAATTACAGCGTTACCGTAAAGACGAGCCCTTTGATGTGGTGCATACCTGTGCAGGTATTTCTACGGGGGGGGGGGCTTTATGAGCCTCCTTCAACCCACAATGCATTGTGTGTCAGAAACATGACCCAAAACTCACAGAGCATGTCCGTTAATAAAAATTACACAACTGTCCACAGACTGTCTAAAACCTGGACGTAGTCTCTGTGACGTCCCCGCAGACTGTCTAAAACCTGGACGTAGTCTCTGTGACGTCCCCGCAGACTGTCTAAAACCTGGACGTAGTCTCTGTGACGTCCCCGCAGACTGTCTAAAACCTGGACGTAGTCTCTGAGACGTCCCCGCAGACTGTCTAAAACCTAGACGTAGTCTCTGAGACGTCCCCGCAGACTGTCTAAAACCTGGATGTGTGAGCGGCTCAGCAGCTTCTATGCACATGATGGCAGAGGAGCAGAGAGTGAAGAGGACGCTGACGGAGGAAGCTAAGAAGAGAAAAGGAGAGAGTTACTTGAATTAATATTTTGTTTCATATTCAGTTTCTGGTCATATTAATGTGTATTAGAGTTTCTCGTCCCTCCGCCTGTCGATCCTGGAAGTGATGAATTATGGGGAAGACGGTGACCGACCACAGGCTCGGCGCCGCAGACCAAAATGACAGAGGTCAGAAAAACCTCGACGTCAGGAGCTGCCAGAGCTTCAACACAGACGGAGCTCTTCCAGTTTCTGCAGCTCTACGTCCACTTTGACTGATTCAGAGCAGGAGGACAACAGACGCCGCTGTCTGGAGCCACAGCAGCTGAAAGGAAGTGACATCACCACAATGAGGTCGACGAGTCGATGCAGAGGTTCTTGGTCTCCTAGCAACAGGAAAGGTGAGTCAGAAGGTAATGTCTCTGTCTGTCAGACGACGACACATCACATGATGACACACACACACACGCACACACACACACGTAAATGTGTCATTAACCTTACCTCAGGGGATTATGGGAAATTTAGTGTGTTCTTCTGACGTCTGAGCCAACTGAAGAGTCGGGTTGTCATTTCTCCTCGGTCAGTTTGGGAGGAGCACACAGGAGTCTGACTCCTTCATACAGTTTGAATGTTGGTTATTAAAGTTGTTCTTATTTCTGTCAGGTCAACATTGCAGTTAGCGCTATGAGTTAGCAATATGAGTTATGACTTGCTTAGCAAGTTCATAACATTAGCTAATGTTAGCTTTATTTTCAAACCAACTAAAAATTGGCTAATGTTAGCAAACATTAAAGTCAGAAATCCCAGAGATATGAAGAACACAGCATTTATTTTAAAGGGATAGTTCGGGATTTTTGACATGAAGCTGTATGGCATCCCCGTCAGCAGCGCAGGGATACAAAAAGAGAGAAAGTAGGGCCAAGTGATTACGAGGTGGGACTTTATCGGTTTTGTGATGCAAATAAATCACTCTTTTGAACACATGCTGTTTTGAGAAGAAAAACGTTTTATTTAAGTGTCCCAGCAAACCTGCCGGACTACTTTCGTTGCTGACCAAACCTGGACAGAACTCGGCCCACGGGACACTGTCGGGGGTAAGTCGGTGTGGCTGTGCGACACTACTGACGGGGATGCCATACAGCTTCATGTCAAAAATCCCGAACTATCCCTTTAATTTGTGCAGTTTTATGCTGATGATGAAGTCATTTATATTAAAAATCAAACAGTAGTTAATTAACACGGCCGTCTGTACATGGCTGTCGTCCTTCATCGTCTGTTCGTGAGGAAACACAAATTATTCTTGTTTTGTTGGATTGTCACAGCGCCCCCATCAGGACCAATGTAATAGCTTAAATAAGAAACATGTTTGTGTGTCACTCGCTGGAAATGATTCAATAACAGATTCAAATAGATTTCTTCCATTAATGAGATCAAATTAAAACATTTCTGCGGCTGTTTTTTGAAGCCTCCTTTTTTTACATTTAAATAAAACCTAAATCTGTCGACTCCAGAGCTTTAATCTGCTGTCGTGTCGTCTGATTGGCTCTCAGGTGTATCTGGCACTGAGTGTGTGTTCACAGAGTAAAGAGTAGAAGTGTGTTTGGCTTTGACTGATGTTGGCGTGGCCTCTGTGGCCTGCTGGACTGACTGAGAGTCTGTGCGAAGAGAAACCACCCACACTTCAGTGATGCACGGCCGAGCCAACAGAAACTCCTCTTAGCACTTACTTAATGCGTCTGGATGGTCTGTTTAAAAAGTCACACACTGAAGCTCTGCAGGAGGAGAACATGATGCTCCTCACCAGCAGTGTTTTCATACCGTGAACACTCAAATGCTGAGTGTTTAGTCTCACTGAACAGTCGACATGCTGCTGCTAAAGAGAGCTAAAACACACCAGAACTAAAATCTATATATATATATATAAGGTGACCCAGATCACACGTACAATCTCTGCAGCGTCTTCTGAGGCGATTGAACCGCCTCAACTGGCCGGATGTCCGCGGTCCTCGCCGTCTCTCCAACACTGAAGGCAGTCACTCATTTTGCATCCACCATCAGATTTCAGTCAGTGACAGAACGTCGATACATCAGAGCTGCTTAAATCCACTGATGTCACACGCTTCACTGACGCAAGAACTTTGGACTGGTTCTGATGCTGCTGCCCCAGAACCTGATGGAGGTTTACAGAATCACATCGTCTGCATAGAGGATGATTTTTAATATACATGTGAATCCTACCTGAAGACTGATTCTTATTTTTACCTCTATTGTCTGTCCCAGCTGATGAACTCACCCACATGGTTCTGTTACAGGTCGGACCCGAATCAGGAACCAGCAGACAGCAGGACGACTTCAGACAGGAACACTGTAACTGACGCTGAGACGAGACACAAGATGAGTTCAGGTTAACAAGACTCAGGTGAAAACTAATTAAAACAGGCGGGAAACACAAGAAAGACAGGAAGTAAAGTTTGACATGATGAGATTACAAAATAAAACAGGAAACACTGAAAAAAGACGACAGGTTCGGAGGGGGGTGTATTACTGCATACTACTACTACTACTAATACTACTACTACTAGTACTGCTGCTTCAGGCAAACAATGAGCGTGTTCTCGCTGCATGGCGAGCTGCAGATGATTTGAAGTTTCCCGTTACAGCATCACTGCTCCGTGTGTGGCATGTGTTCACCTGCTGGCTCGTTACACAGAAACCATAAACTGATTTCATTACGTCCAACCTCAAACAATACTTCCACTCTCTGTGTCTAATTGAGATGTTCATCTCGTCATAAGTATCATAAACAGAGAGTGTTAGCCTGCAGGATGTGTTAGCCTCCCTGTTATTATGTTCTGCTCAGTGAACAATGATCAACGAAACAAACGCTCCCTTCAACATCAAAGACTTTCACCTGGCAGCTCGGCAATTACCTCGGAGACGTTTGATTCTTTGACGGCAGAAGAAAAGAAGCTTTCACAGAGTCTGACAGGCAGGTATGAATCAACGTGATTATTACCTGCTCAGGTGAAGCTGCAGGGACTTTACTGTTTTCACTGAGAGAACAGAGCTGATGGTGTTCTACAGAACCGGGCTCAGCAGCCAGACCGGACCAGGTTGGAGCACAGCCTCTAACACCAACAGGGAATAACGTTACAGCTGGTTCAGAGGTTCTGTTGCTGTGTTCACTGTTAGACTGGACCCTGCCGGTTCAGAGGTTAACATTAACTAACATTAGCTCAATGAGTCATCCTTGGCTGATTTTGTTAATATAGCTAATTGATATGATGCTAACAGCTAAGCTAAAAATTGTTAAAAAAAAAAAGGAAAAAGATTAAAGTCATCAACTTTAGCAGTTAATTATCTGTGAAGATAAAGAAACAGCCACGTTCTTAATCTATATATATATATATATATATATATATATATAGTCCGGGCTTCCCGGACTGTGAGCTCAGAGCTCACAGGGGAGTGTTAGTGTTTGGACCGCAGGCGTTCTGGAGGTTTTCAGGCCTGTGGTGCAGGGAATGCTGACAGGGAGCAGAGCCGGTGTCGTGCCAGAACCAGAGCTGGACAAGCGGGCAATGTATCTGAGCTCAGCAGCTTCTATGGACAAAATGGCAGAGGAGAAGAGCATGAAGAGGACATGATGGAGTACATTTATGGAGCATTCTTGCTACTTTTACTTGAGTTAAATATTTGAACACTGGTCGGTCTTTGCTTCCTTCGTGGGTGGCAGAACGTTCAGCTGAATGTTTCAGGATGAGTTTGGAGTTCCTTGCAGCAGGTTTTCTGCAGCGATACCAGGAGAGATCCAACATACGGCCGGCACTCCTTTCCACTAAATTAAAACAAAAAAAGGAAATGTCTCTCTGATTACTCGATCTTGATGTAGTAACTAATCGTCTTTGTCAGCTCGAAATGTTGAACAGACTTCAAACAGTTTGTTCTCAGTGCTGCAGCCACATGTTTCACACTCGGTTAGAAAAATCCCACAGTCGGCATCTTAACTGTCGGCACCGTTGGCTCTGGACTGGAAGTTTTTACAGTTCTACATTTCAAAAGGCCCCAAAATATTCACCTAAAAAACTCTGCACAGATTCCAGCGTATCCAACAGTGCAAGATAAGCAAATATACCTGGCCTCCCCGCGGCTCCGTTCCTCGGGGTTCGAGGTGATTCAGAGAGTGTGAGGCCGCCGTGGGGGCAGGAAGTGGAGCTGGAGCCAATGGAGCGCTGATTTACAGGCTGATGAGTCGAGGAGCCTCCTCAGGGACTGAAAGCTCTCCAAGACCGGGGAGGATTAGTTTCTTTCAGGAGTGCTCTCTATAATTAGGCCTACATCTGTACTCTGGCTGCTCGGCATGCTGGGAACGGTAATTTACTGATGTGTGTGCGTGCTGGTAGAAATTCTTCAGGCGTCCGGTGAAATAGCTTGGATGGAGCCAACAGTGGAGATAGCAGAGAAAGTACAACTCCGACACATCAGCTTTATTTCATTGTTTTCAATAAACTCTGTGTTGATTGGCAGAAGCCGCTCCGCTAACCGCTAACCGCTCACCGCTCACCATCATAACGACTAAATAACGACTTAAAGCTGCAAAAATAGATTTTTTTGGGCACAAGTGGCTCCACGACAAGTACAAAACAAACATGTCAGACATTTTATCATCACCTAAAATGAATAAACAGAGAAACACGAGAGCAGATGTATTTTACATTTATATTCATGATTTCATTTGTGTTTGACTGCAGCCACAGAACGGCACAGAGACACATTTACAAGAGGAAACGACAGAATGACGCTTAAAAAATGATTTACTGTAAGAAAGGTCGACCGGCTACGTTAGCACAAAGTAACGGCTAATTAATCATGCTAACTTCAAAACACACAAAATGTGTTTGAGAAGCTCGAACAAACCTCGACTTCTTCCCAGCTAACTGTTTGTAACATCAACCAGCTATTGACTGATTAGCTGTTTTGTGGCTACACTAGCTAACAGTTTCCCTCAGCTTCCAGTGTTTGTGCTAAGCTAGGCTAACCCTCTCTCTGAGCAGACATTAGCATGCTGCTCGTGTGTTTGCAGCATGGATGGAGGTGAACACGGGACACGCTGCAGGACTCTGAGCTCCACATTAAAGATAATCAGCTCCAGCCAGACAACAGCCATCTTTAATAAATCCACCAATCAGGACGTCTCCGTCAGTCTGCCAGAAGCGCTCGTTCATAAGACGCCTGATTGTGAAACCGCTTTGAAATCATAATACAACAATTTGCTTATTAACGCTGATCCCAAACCAAATGTTGCACAGGCTGACGGAGGCTGATGGAGGTGAATTAGAGCCTGTGAACGCTCCCTGTGTGGTCCGGGTGACTCTTGTTTTGTGGTGTTTGTTCTCAGACTATTGTTACCATTGAAGCTGAATCACAGGATCTCTTTGTGTGTTTGCCTTGGCCTCGTTTTCATGAATATCTGAGCCTCTTTACGGGCTCACTGCCTCGTTTGCTTTCATTCACTGTTTGAGAATGTGGTGAGCTGCAAACCGACACTTCAAAGGCCAACGCAAAAAGAAACCAGGTGACTGAAGGAAGTCATTCATGGATTCACCAACATGAGAACACCAACACGGCTACACGTTTAACACGGCTACACGTTTAACACGGCCACGCGTTTAACACGGCTACACGTTTAACACGGCTACACGTTTAGCGCAGCTACATGTTTAGCATGTTTCATCCACCCTGTGTTCATTCAAACATGCTAGCAGTGCAGTGCACGCTAACTCAGCAGCACGTCAGAGGGAAACACGCAGAAACAGCAGTCAGCAGCTTCTATGGACATGATGGCAGAGGAGCAGAGAGTGAAGAGGACGCTGACGGAGGAAGCTAAGAAGAGAAAAGGAGAGAGTGAGCGAGCAAGAAGCCGCCGGACAAGAGTAAATCTGGGACTGACTTTTAGTGGTTGGTGAGAGCTTGGTGAAATAAAAGGCTGAAAGACAGACGCCGAGCTGGGCTGACTGCTGCTGGACTAGTCAGTGATATTAGCTGCTGCTGGGTCTGCTGCTGCTGACCTGGATGATGATTGGCTGCTGCTGAAGTAATGTAATCAGAGTAAACACTCGAGTACAGCTGGACACAGTTACACAGTGGGATTACACTTTGATGTCCAACATGTTGATGGATTCTTTTCTGTCGTCGTCACCGATCCTCCGCGCAGCGTTCATGCTGGTTTTGCACAGTCAGTGTAAAGTGTGAGTGTGTTGGAGCCGCGACAGGATCCTGCTGTCAGGATTTCACTACATCATCTTGTTGGCCTGCAGAGCCTCTAATGACACTGAAGGATTGTGTGGAAACTCCCAGTTCATCCAGCGCAGACTGAATTTAATACGTCTAAAAACAGCTCCGTGTTTTGACACAAATAGAAGCAGCAGATACGAGCCCAAAGCAAATATTGATAAAGTCCCTCGTGATGAGTTTACACCTCATCAGACGCATCAGGGTGAATTCCCCGACCGCAGCACACTCATAAAAATCAAAATACAGATCCTCCCTGTCCTGTTAGCTGCTACCTACACCGACAAACAACGTCTGATCTGTGAGGGACAGTGAGAGGAGGAGAGGAGACGAGGAGAGGAGACGAGGAGAGGAGAGGAGAGGAGAGGAGAGGAGAGCAGGAGGCTCTGAATCACTAAAGCTTTATTAACAAGCCTTATGAAAACAAAGGTTGTGTTGTGTTTGGTCGGAGCTGTGGAGACTCACATCCTTCACTTACAGTAAGTTAAAATAAAAGATGGAAAATACTCCGAGGACAAGATTTAAGATTTCACATGAAGAAGTGAGCGCTGTGAAAACGTTCCCAAATAACCAAAGTACAACATTTCAGTGATTTAAACCAGCGAGTCCAAAAAAAACAAGAAAAAAAGAAAAGGAGGAAAGGAAAGAAGGAAACACAGAAGGAAAGGAAAGAAGGAAACACAGGAGGAAAGGAAAAGAAAACTGCTTAGTGACGATGATGAAGACACGTCTTTAAACCGACATGTACTCGAGTATTTACTCTGATTACATCACCAGCAGCTAATATTGCTGAATAGTCCAACAGCAGTCAGAGTGACGCCTGTGACCACGCCCACCTGTCAATCAAAGCTCTGAACCCTGCATAACTTTAAGCCTTAATATAATGTGAACAGGTGAGTTGTATATAAATTCACCCTCAGTACAGTTGTCATGAACGGGGAAATTAGCTACAGAGACCAAAACTGTTTTTGTACCAGGCTGTAAACATGTTTATTTCTGCTGTCTAACATGGGGACTTATGGAGACTGACTCACTTCTGCAGCCAGCCTCAGGTGGACGTTAGAGGAACTGCAGTTTTACAACCACAGAGGTCAGGATGGGTTTTAAAAAAAGTTTGTAAAGTTTGAAATCTGAACTAAAAATCATTTTTATTTGTTTTTATCATCAGCTGTTTCATTTCTTCTTCTGACTTTTATTCTATATTTGAGTTTTTTTTTGTGAACATGAATCCTGAGTTTCTGCCTGACTCGTGTGGTTTGTAATGCGCTGACCACAGAAGAAGAAGAAGTTGGAGCCAGGCGCTGCTGGCGTCCGTCCAGGCGTCCGTCCTGCGGACTGGGAGCTCTGGGAGTTTGGAAGGAGTTTCCCAGTGAAGTGCGTCAGCTGGTGGGCCGGAGGGAACGCGCCCTTCTGCAGCGACGGTTGCATCACGGCTGCTGTCAACATCAAACGAGACGCCGCTTGCTGCCGGCGCGGGCGGCGCTGCATGACACATCCAGAATATCCACGGAAACAACGCGATGCAGCGGCGAGCGGCCACAAAGCAAACAGACGTTTGCATTGTGACATTTCTTTGTTTCATTTTTAGAGCGCTGCATTAAAAATAGACACTCGGCCTGAAATACAACATCCTGCGTCAGCGCTGAGGAAACCCCGCCGCTCAGAGACCCACGCAGGAAGCTGTCATCACGCTCGGCCCGCGATCCCCGACAGAACCACGACGCTGCACTTTCCCACCGCGACAGTGGGCGGCCATGTGGTGGCTGATGGGATACCTGGCTGCTGCAGCGCTGCAGGAGTCGCGCTCGCAGAGGTAATGGGCATTCCTGTGAGCTGAGCGCAGAGCGACGCTTTGAAGAGACTCAAACCACAACAGAGCAGACCTCGGGGTTTGAACCAATCAGGCCTTCACGGGGGTAAAATAACCCAGAGCGCCCTGCAGAGAGCGCGGAAACACCTCCTGAGCCGATTACACCGTCTGCTCCCACCGCCAGCACATGGCCGCTCCATGAATGCAGCTCTTATACTTCCACTGCACTGACTGAGCAACGGGAGCAACGAGAGCAACCGCAGCAACGGGAGCAACCGGAGCAACAGGAGCAACCGCAGCAACGGGAGCAACCACAGCAACGGGAGCAACCACAGCAACCGGAGCAACAGGAGCAACGGGAGCAACGGGAGCAACAGGAGCAACGGGAGCAACGGGAGCAACGGGAGCAATGAGAGCAACCGGAGCAACGGGAGCAACAGGAGCAACAGGAGCAACCACAGCAACCGGAGCAACGGGAACAACAGGAGCAACAGGAGCAACCGGAGCAACAGGAGCAACGGGAGCAACGGGAGCAATGAGAGCAACCGGAGCAACGGGAGCAACAGAAGCAACGGGAGCAACGGGAGCAACCGGAGCAACGGGAGCAACCAGAGCAACCACAGGAGCAACAGGAGCAACCGGAGCAACAGGAGCAACGGGAGCAATGGGAGCAATGAGAGCAACGGGAGCAACAGGAGCAACAGGAGCAACCACAGCAACCGGAGCAACGAGAGCAACGGGAGCAACAGGAGCAACAGGAGCAACCGGAGCAACGGGAGCAACGGGAGCAACCGCAGCAACGAGAGCAACCGGAGCAACGGGAGCAACCGGAGCAACGGAAGCAACGGGAGCAACGGGAGCAACAGGAGCAACAGGAGCAACCAGAGCAACCACAGGAGCAACAGGAGCAACCACAGCAACAGGAGCAACGGGAGCAATGAGAGCAACCGGAGCAACGAGAGCAACCGGAGCAACAGGAGCAACCGGAGCAACGGGAGCAACAGGAGCAACCAGAGCAACCACAGGAGCAACAGGAGCAACCACAGCAACCGGAGCAACAGGAGCAACGGGAGCAACCGGAGCAATGAGAGCAACCGGAGCAACGAGAGCAACGGGAGCAACAGGAGCAACAGGAGCAACCGGAGCAACGGGAGCAACGGGAGCAACAGGAGCAACCACAGCAACCGGAGCAACGGGAGCAACCGGAGCAACGGAAGCAACGGGAGCAACGGGAGCAACAGGAGCAACCAGAGCAACCACAGGAGCAACAGGAGCAACCACAGCAACCGGAGCAACAGGAGCAACGGGAGCAATGAGAGCAACCGGAGCAACGAGAGCAACCGGAGCAACAGGAGCAACAGGAGCAACCGGAGCAACGGTAGCAACGGGAGCAACCACAGCAACGGGAGCAACGGGAGCAACAGGAGCAACCACAGCAACCGGAGCAACCGGAGCAACCGGAGCAACGGGAACAACAGGAGCAACAGGAGCAACCGGAGCAACAGGAGCAACGGGAGCAACGGGAGCAATGAGAGCAACCGGAGCAACGGGAGCAACAGAAGCAACGGGAGCAACCGGAGCAACGGGAGCAACCAGAGCAACCACAGGAGCAACAGGAGCAACAGGAGCAACCGGAGCAACAGGAGCAACGGGAGCAATGGGAGCAATGAGAGCAACGGGAGCAACAGGAGCAACCACAGCAACCGGAGCAACGAGAGCAACGGGAGCAACAGGAGCAACAGGAGCAACCGGAGCAACCGGAGCAACGAGAGCAACCGCAGCAACGAGAGCAACCGGAGCAACCGGAGCAACGGGAGCAACGGGAGCAACCGGAGCAACGGGAGCAATGGGAGCAACAGGAGCAACCACAGCAACCGGAGCAACGGGAGCAACAGGAGCAACCGGAGCAACCGGAGCAACGGGAGCAACCGGAGCAACGGAAGCAACGGGAGCAACCGGAGCAACGGGAGCAACAGGAGCAACCAGAGCAACCACAGGAGCAACAGGAGCAACCACAGCAACAGGAGCAACGGGAGCAATGAGAGCAACCGGAGCAACCGGAGCAACGGGAGCAACCGGAGCAACGGAAGCAACAGGAGCAACCGGAGCAACGGGAGCAACAGGAGCAACAGGAGCAACCAGAGCAACCACAGGAGCAACAGGAGCAACCACAGCAACCGGAGCAACGGGAGCAACCGGAGCAATGAGAGCAACCGGAGCAACGAGAGCAACGGGAGCAACAGGAGCAACAGGAGCAACCGGAGCAACGGGAGCAACGGGAGCAATGAGAGCAACCGGAGCAACGAGAGCAACCGGAGCAACAGGAGCAACAGGAGCAACGGGAGCAACGGGAGCAACAGGAGCAACCGAAGCAACAGGAGCAACCGAAGCAACCGCAGCAACCGCAGCAACCGGAGCAACCGGAGCAACAGGAGCAACCGGAGCAACGGGAGCAACCAGGAGCAGCAGGATTAATGGAAGCAACAGGAGCAACGAGAGCAACAGGAGCAACCAGAGCAACAGGAGCAACAAGAGCAACAGGGGCAACAAGAGCAACATCTAAAATAAAGATGAAATCTGTAAAACATGATCAACAACAAGTTCAATCATAGAGAACTTCACTTAGCTTTGAGCTAAATGCTAACATCAGCATGCTAACATGCTAATGTTTGACATGTTGGCATGTTAACATTTGCTCTTTAGCAGCTAAGGCTGATGGGAGTTTCTTTAGTTCTGCAGATGCAATAATGTTATTGATACTGTTAGCTAATGTTAGCTCAGTTTGTTAGCCTGTGAGCTCAGATCACTGGGGGAGTGTTAGTGTTTGTATCACAGGAGGTTTGGACCACCAGGAAGAAGAAGAAGGAGAAGAAGGAGAAGAAGAAGAAGAAGAAGAAGGAGAAGAAGAAGAAGAAGAAGAAGAAGCGGTTTACAGGCCAGGGAATGCTGACTGGGAGTGGAGCCAGTGTCGTAACATCGGACATAATGGCAGAGGAGAAGACAGCAAAGAGTACGTTGAAAGCTGTGCTTCGAAGATGAAAGTTCAGAAAATGAAAACAGATTTGTGAATCATGTGACGACCTCTCAGATCCATCTGGTGACCCATTGGAGGCCCTCGGCCCTCAGGTTGGAGCTCCCGCTGTACTCTCGTCCGTTGTCTCGTGTCCAGGATGACGACGCGATCAGATGGATGAACACAGACTTCTCTGGAGCTGCAGGACTTGAAAGAAAAGAAGCGGCTCGGTGATTTATTCCATCAGACGTCTCTGGATGAGTTCACTGTCTGACTGAACTGCAGCATGAAGCTCCACCATGAAGCTCCACTGCTCCACCTTTAACTATTAGACCCAGTGGGAAAAATGAGAGGGGGGATAATTGGAGGGACCTCCACCCTGCCAAACATGTCAACACGCCTGTTAAAGTGCCAGATGGTGCAGCTTTGATCTGGATTCATGAGCCTCACCTTCCCTGATTGTCTCACAGCCTGGAGACCGTGTCTGCCTGCCTGCCGTCCCCGATCTGCTTCACCCAGAGCTCCAACCACACCGTCCATTCTCCATGTATCCTCCATCCATCCAACCATCCATCCGTTCTGCAGGAGCTCACGTCAGATTTCAACTAACTGAACTGACTCAGCCCGAGATGTCAGGAGCCAAACCCGGCAAGAAAACCGACTCAATAGGCTGCTGTGTTCACTGTTAGACTGGACCCTGCTGGTTCAGAGGTTCTGTTGCTGTGTTCACTGTTAGACTGGACACTGCTGGTTCAGAGGTTCTGTTGCTGTGTTCACTGTTTGACTGGACACTGCCGGTTCAGAGGTTCTGTTGCCGTGTTCACTGTTCACTCTGTTTACTAGCTAACAACACTAGCTAGTATTTATTGGTTTATTGGTTTAAACATCTTTCTTTATTTGTTTCATCTTTTATCTTCTGTGTTTCAAAGAGTCTTTCAGCTCAGGGCGGCACCGCAGATCAAACACAAAGAAAGAAAGAAAGAAAGAAAGAAAGAAAGTGAGCTGCCTTGATCTGAGGCTCCGTCATTTGCCATGTCAATTTGTTTTGAGGCTGCTCTGGCATGTCGTTGGTTCGCCTCAGTGAAGCTGTTAACACACAGAACACATTTTTACACGCTGCCATTAAAAGCCACACTCTGTAAAGGGCCGGCTTATTTTTAGAGTAAGGAAAAGTGGCTTCAGAGCGACCGCCAAAGCTCCTCAAACTCCGACTTTAACAGCCAAGCCGAGTCCTGCTGCACTTCGCCGGGTCGGTTCTGTTTGGTACCAGCCTCTCTGTGGAGGTGCCCACCCACCTTCCACCCATTACGCCCCCCCGACCCTCGATCTCCGCTCAGCGAGACAATGTAATTATGAGAAAATGCTCACTAAAACTTAAAGCAGACCAGGCTGGCGGAGCTCCGAGGCCCCTCCACCCACCAAAAACTCCCAACCAACCCTCCACCAACCCTCCACCCAGGCCCGGCATCTGACACCCAGACTGTGATCCAGTGTCGTGGGAGCAGCGACAGTCTAATATGTGGTCGCTGAGAATGTGTGTTTGACCACAGAGTGTGTGAAGCGACATATTCGAGTGTTTAACATCTGACACCAGAACATCAACAGAACCAGACCACAACCAGAACCAGAACCAGAACCACCAACTGAACTTTCTAAATAAACGAGTCACCGGAGAGACGTTTGTTTGTCGACAGGCAAAATGTTATAAATCTCACATGAACGCACCGTCATGAGCTACACATGTACAGCCATACACACACACACACACACACACACGTGTGTATACACACATATATAACAAGGTTAGCTTAGCTAATGCTAAAGAGCTTAGCATAGCTAATGCTAAAGAAATTTGGTAAGATCGCACCATAAAGACATTAGCGTACATGCTGCTAAAAATGTTAGTATGCCGACTGCTAAAGACATTAGCATAGCTGTTGCTAAAGTGGTTAGCGTAGCTAATGCTAAAACGGTGAGTATACATCTAGAGACGTTAGCTTCTGTTAAAGAGGTTAACATAGCTGAAAGAACAAAGTGCGACACATAACATAAACGTCAGACAGAGTTGATCTGATTGGTTGTTTGCCTGTGACAGACAGATGATTCCTCTAATCAAAACAAACGTCTCCACTCGATCATATTTATATTAATCGTAATATTTCAGCGCAGACAATAGAGCATTATTGATGAGAAAACCATAAACAAGAGCGAGTCTGTAGAAACACTTTGGGCCTGATGCACCGGGCATCGCAGTGACTCATGGAAAGAGGCTGAGCGTGGATGGGAAAATAACACACAACAAAGGGAGTAATTCACAATAGAAAGAGCAGAAAAAAACGGAGAAAACGCACAACAGATGGAGGCTGTAATCAATACTGCAGCCCGGCTTCACATCTGCAGCGGCCTGCGGGGAATCATCAGCTCTCCATCCTAGAACCAGGGAGCGTGAGCAGAACCAGAGAGCGGCACCGCGAGGGCGGCTCTGATCCGATGATGGAGTCACGGGAGAGGTCGCCCGTCTGCTGATAAGATAATAACGACCATGAAGAAAGAAATAAGATGACACAGGAAGCTCGAAACTACTTCAACGCAATGAAGACATTCATTAAATAAATCATTGTTTAATACTCAGTCCATAATTTCACTCCCACAATAATAATGTAGCATCATTTATTTATTTATAGTTTTTAGTGGAACAGATGAACTGAATATTTTTTTGTTTATTTAATCTATAAAATATGATTTAAAGATCATTTACATCTGTGTGTGTAAAATCTATTAATTAACATCAGATTTGGGTCATTTGTGTCAAAGTGGGAACTAAATTTATTTTGTATTTTTTTAAACCATTAAAACCTTCTTAATATATTCATAAAGGTAAGGCTCGTTAGCGTTAGCATTCAATCAATAATCTGACTTTTTGCAAAGTAGCTTAGCTTAGCACGAAGTCTGTAAGCTGTAGCCAGTGAGCATAATCACTGACGAGGGGAAATATTGAAGTTTCAGCTCCAGTTTCGATGTGTGTGCCTCGCTAGCTACTGACTGACTGATTGTTAATACAGCAAACATCCAGAGACGACAGTGAGACACTTCCTTTAGGCCTGTCTTGTTGCAGTAGGCAGCAGGTCTCTCTGTTTGAGCCATCAGTGTCCTTGTCTCCTCTCCTCTCGTTACCTAACGACTCCCCCTCGTTGGTTGGCATTCGGGTCTCCAGAGTCGGAGCCACAGATGGAGAAACGCTGAATGAGCTTCCTTCCTCTTCATTCCTCGCAGCAGGTCGTACGCTGCGTTCACAGGCTGCGTTCACAGGCTGCGTTCGCTGCCCGTCCTCGAGACGTTTTAAAACAATTTACAACCACAGAGTCACAACAAGGAAACGGGTAGCTGCTCTCGCGTATCGATTGCAGCCTGCGCGCAGCATGGTATTAACATTAGAAGAAGAATGAGCCGAACACGAGCCTCGCTCCATTTACTGACCCACAGGAAGAAAAAACTGCCTGAAGCTTCAGAGGAACGAACAGTACCAGGCTGTGAACATGAAGCTGGACATTTCAACATGGGGACTTATGGAGACTGACCCACTTCTGGAGCCAGCCTCAAGTGGTCGACAGGAGGAACTGCAGTTTGTGGCACTTCCTGTGGTGGGCTCAGGTTCAAAGTCTGTGTGATGTGTCGTCCTCTCTGAGGACAATAAAGTTTTATACAGCGAATCAAACGGTGTCAGTGCCGTGGACGGAGCCCAGGCCTGTTCTATATGAACAGTCAGGATGTTGGACCGGTTCAGGTGAGGACGCAGACTCAACTGCTTTTCAGTCCAAACTCTGCAAAGACAAACAGAGCCGGCCCGGCTGACCGGCGCTGGTACCGACACTCTGAGACGAGAGCCAGCGATAAATAATTAGACTGTGTCACTCTGAACGAGGCCGGACGGCGAGGCGGAGACTGAAGAGACGCTGCTGCGAAGAACTGCGTCTGGACTTTACCCAGCTCCAACACGTCCAACTGAAAGACTGAGACAAACACTTAAGACTGCTGCGAGACAAGAAACCAACAAGCAAAAAACGTCACAGAGACTCCGTCCAGGTTTTAGACAGTCTGCAGGACAGTCATGTTTTACTGTCTCATTTTCTCACTCACTCGTCTCGAGGTATTCGTTTCACATTGATGATGTTATGCTAACAGATGCTAACAGATGCTAACAGAGTACTTCCTGTGAGTCTGACTGCAGCAGATTTAAAGAACATTACAGCAGCTGTCCTCAGAGTTCTGCAGATCATTTGGACTCGCTGGTTCTGTTTGGACTGGGTTAAAGTTCTTAAAAATAGAAAGTGAGAGTGTCGTCAATAATCTCGTCTCTTTTTATCCCGCTGATCTCTGGCTGACGGAGCGAGGAGGGAAAAAGAGTCGGAGCATCAGTAAATCCTCTCTGAGCCGAGCCGAGCCGAGCTGACACAGAACTTCCATGACCGTGTTGGCAGATAAAGCCCGCCAATAAACGAGGAAATGAGACTAATTATTTCCTGAGTGGAAGTCAAAGTTTCTCTCTGAGTGCCGAGTCTGCAGGCCCGGAGGCTCCAGAACTCTGAGAGGTCTGGATAAACACCCACCTGAACCAGACCTGAGAGGAGGAGAGGAGACAAGGAGAGGAGACGGAAGGAGACAAAGAGAGGAGGGAGGACATGAGATGAGGAGAGGACACAAGGAGACAAGGGAGGAACAAACTGCATTTTTTTTTAATCAAACTTTTATTTTGAAAGCCAAAATAAAAAAAAGTGAAATATTTGAAATAAATTCTAAAAGATTATTATATTACATATTTTCCCAGCATGCACTGGCCTTGTGAGGAGTTGTAGGAATGCTGTCGGGGAGCGGAGTCGGTGTCGTGCCAGAACAGGAGCTGGGTGATCGTTAGCAATGTAACCGGGCTCAGCAGCTTCTATGGACATGATGGCAGAGGAGCAGAGAGTGAAGAGGACGCTGACGGAGGAAGCTAAGAAGAGAAAAGGAGAGAGTGAGCGAGCAAGAAGCCGCCGGACAAGAGTAAATCTGGGACTGACTTTTAGTGGTTGGTGAGAAGAGGCCCGACCCGTTTGTCTGTCGTGTGAAGTATTTCCTCTCCTGTTGGTTCAGACCTGTCAGCCGGCCCGGCCCGCTTTAAGCTTTGTTCTGGGAATGTGTTGTCCATTACAAACCACCTCCTGTAATTTGGACCGGCTTGAATTAACTCCCATCTGGACCTGAAGAACGGTGTATCACCCCTGAACGTTAGCTGAACGTTAACTGACTGTTAGCTGAACGTTAACTGAACGTTAACCCTCAGACCCTCCTCTTCCTCTCTGTCACTTTCAGAGTCAAAGTTCTGTTCAAAGACGAGACAATAAAGTTGGAGCGCCGGGCCGGGCCACACAGAACTCTCATTTCCCACGTTTCATTGACATGTTGGACGGTTTACACGCGTGTTTTAATAACAGCCAGAAGGTCGGGTCGACCACTTCACAGAGACCAGCAGACTTACAACAAGCTGACACACACACACAGACATACACACACACACACAGACATACACACACACACACACACACACACGGACACACACATACACACACACACACACAGACACGACTGAACTAAGGAGGTCGACATGAAATGAACTTGATGAGTTTTCTCTGGATAAATCTTCTAATCGAGGTGATTATTTGATTATTCAGTCCGACGTGTCTGAAGGTCGAGTGACTAACATCACCTAAGTCCTGTTGTCTGCTGTGTGCAGGGTGTGTGTGGGGTGATTGTGGCCCATTTTTTGGTGTGTTTGTGTTTTTAAACGCCGTCCTGCACTCGAGTCGACGCCACCACACCGCCGTCTGCCAGGGGATTTTCAGAGGCGAGGAGACGCTCGCCTCGACTGCTCTCTCTGTCGTTTTTACTGTGCGGTCGAGTAATTCGATCCAAGTCTCAGGAACAAGACAAGAGCTAATAAGTGGAGCTGTACAGTAGCACCTACTGTAAGTTTACAGCCTCTCCGCTGTACCAGATCCAGATGTTTGGTGAAGTCTGGATAAATATAGACTGTCAGGAGCTGTGAAGTCCCGGCTTCATGCTCTAAACATTTTTCTTACCATAATTTGAATTTTATTATAAACTTTCAGTCTAACAGGGCCGTGAAAACCCAGCCACGTCCAGCAATAAACCAGAGAGTGGCTCCTGGACACAAAGACACAGAGACACAGACACATGAAGACACAAAGACACAGAGACATGAAGACAAAGACACAGAGACAAAGACACAAAGACACAGAGACATGAAGACAAAGACACAGAGACAAAGACACAGAGACATGAAGACAAAGACACAGAGACAAAGACGCAGAGACATGAAGACACAAAGACACAAGCACTTTCAGCTCAGCGGGTGGTTCACGCCTCAGAGGGAGAGCTGAGAATGACCCACAGCGACCCGACCCGGTCCTCGGGGAGCGGGACCAGGAGGAGAATGAAAGTTCTGCTGATGGCTTAAAGGATTTTCATGTGACAGTCATAAAAAGTGGAACATGTCGATTATTGCAGTGAAATTTGTTTCAGTTTCAGTTTGTTCATAAAAACACGTTTTGCCTTTTAGCATAACCTCATGCTAATGCTGCTAACTGCTAATTAGCTAGCCACTAACTGAAACACAGAACCGGGCTCACAGTGTCATCATCAGCGTGGACACGAAGACAAACTTCACCTGCTGATGAAGATCATGCAGTACGATCAAAAGCTCCAGAACAATCACCAGGCTGTTGAGGAAGATCATTTATGAGGGTGGAAAGCTCCAGAAGAGCTTCCTGTGTAGACCCGTGGAGGTAAACTCTTTTCCTCTGCAGATACGAGGTCAGACGGGACGATGAGGACTTCTTCCATCAAACGTTTTAAGAGCCGGCTCTGGAAAGAAAGAAGGCGCGGGACGTCGACGACGTTATTAAAAAGAAACGACTGCACTACTGCTTATTATCTGCTGTCAGACCCGGCCTGTGTTTTTCAAGAGGTGTGGACATGGGAGTATTTACGAGCTCTGTTTTTAATAGACTGTTCCTCTTAGACTCAAACAAATGCCTCTCATTATAACTGCAGTAATGGCTGGTGGCAACTCTGTGATCCACAACTGCAGACCATTAACATGTCGGTGTGGGAGTGTTAATCTCTCGCACTCTCAGCCACGTTCCCTGAAGTCTGAGCCTGGATCTGTGCTTCTGTCAGACATCGGCTTCAGGGTAACCTCCTCACCTGGCCTTCAGATCCAGACGTCCCGTCGGAGGAGCTGGAGGGGGAGTAAGTAAATAAAAAGTGAGCTCACAACTGGGCAAACCGCAGGATACCTCCGCGCTCCAAGGCCCGGCAACCGGCGAGAGGAGAGAGCCTGCAGGCCCGATGCCATGTTTGGAATAAGTCAAAGAAAAAGTGAAGTCTTCTTGAAGGGACAAGGTTAGAAGAATGGTTTGGGTTTATTTTCCATAATCACGATGGTGGAATGTGTAAAGGTCTCGCTCAGAGATTTGGCCCCTCGCTCGTCTTATTAGCCAAAATGTGATGAAAGGATTGGCACGACGTCGTCTGTGAGAACTCTGAGCGTATCCTGGATTATTTAACACTCCTTTAAGGGTTTGTTATTGTTCAGGCAGTTTAGTCAAAGTACTACAGGATCCATGAGCCTCAGCAGAGAGGAAGGCCTGCCAGTGGAAGGAAGGGAAACTATGTGTTAGCAATCAACAGACAACTCCAACCTTGTTAATTTATACTGAACATGAGACATTTGTAGTTTTTTACATGTGACCCGGTCAGTCCTCCCTTGAACTGTCCCCCAGAGAACAGCCTCCGACTGGGCAGCAAGAATCAGGTAAGCCCCTCCACCCTCCACCCTGCTGGGCTGGAGAAGCCAACTACAACTCCCAAGATGCATTTTACCAGCAAACAGCCAATCACATAGGCAATAATGGAGAGCTAAACCAAATGTAAACAACATCTGCTGGGCTGATACATGGAGTGGTCTTATGGCTGCTGCCATCTTGTTTTTTTGGAGCCAGAAGTGGTCATACTGGGATAAGACCATGATGCTGCTGGGTGAGGTCACAGAGACTACGTCCAGGTTTTAGACAGTCACACGTGTGGTGTTGTGCCAGAACTGGAGCTGTGGGAGGGGCAATATGAATCCATCAGATATGAAAAAACTCTGAACTGTCAATACTTTTGATACTTGAAGTACTTTTAACTTCAGACTTTAACTTTGTTTTGTTCCATATAAATACATCTTTACTCACTTCCATGCAGTGAGATGATCAACAGTTGCTGGTAAAGTTGCCGACAGCTCCCCAGGTGATGGCCCGGCTCTCCGTCTGGATTCCTTCAAACTTTCCGTCTCGTGTCCTGATTGGCCGTCTGTGCTCGCTCTGCGTTCATCGACGACTGACTGCTTCAGCATCGAACATTCGCCATCCTGCACAAACTGTTGACGAGCTCTGGAAGCTGCAGCTCATCCAGGTGATTGACCACCTGAAGTCTTCCACATTTTCTGGAGTTCATATTTGAAGAATGAAAAGGAAAAAAGGTTCAGAGCAGTTATTGCACAAATGACTGAGAGCAGTCGGTGTGGCAGGAGTTCAAACGTGGCCCTGCAGTCAGCGGCGCGGCAGCCGGACTGCTTTGGCGCCGCCCGCGATGACGTGACACGTCAAATAAATGTCCGCACACAAACTCCTCAGTCCACACGAGGACACCGGCCTCGACTTTCTCTTCATGCCATCGACTCGTTTGCTCTGCTTCTCAACACTTTTTGGCCTACCCAAGTGAAAAAGTGTCTCAGGTCATGAGTGTCGGAGCCTTCAGACTTCAGACAGAGCCAGTCCAGCTAAAGAGGAACGAAGGCAGGAGGACAAACTGCAACGAATGCAATGAAACGCAGCCGAGAACACAAACTTCAGCTTGGACAGTCTGCGAGGACGTCAGCTGTGACGTCCCCGCAGACTGTCTAAAACCTGATGTAGTCTCTGTGACGTCCCCACAGACTGTCTAAAACCTGGATGTAGTCTCTGTGACGTCCCCACAGACTGTCTAAAACCTGGATGTAGTCTCTGTGACGTCCCCACAGACTGTCTAAAACCTGGATGTAGTCTTGCGCCACAGTCAGTCTTGTAGTCTTCCCGCGTCTGATGTCTTTGTTGTGGACAGGCAGCAAAGCTTTCATTGCTTATTTTAAATGTTTTGTTGTGGACTCTGATGAAGAAAATATATTGACACATAGAAAACTTGAAGCCAAATGGTAACTGTCTGGGCCCAGCCTGTAACTCCTACTGTGCTGCCCCCCCAGATCAAGGTAACCCCTACGGAGTTGGTCCTTTGTTCGAGGTAGTACATTGGGGATGGTGTAGACTTGCTAATTGAGCCAGCAGACACCACCTAGGTACTACCCCAACCCCAACTCCCTCCTTTTCCCGTACCCCCCCCCTACCTTTTGCTCCACCCCTATTTACATATGGCTGTTTTCTGTATAAAAGTGTTCTTCTTCATTTGCTCTGGGTCAACTCACTGGATCAGATACCCTGTGACCGTCAGTTCACCAGTGTGCCGGCATGCTTCTTAATAAACACACCACCACAGCAAACCTCTCAACTGGACTCGATGATTTCTTCGACAACTCTTCTCACTTTCTTTCGTTAAAGAAACTCTTGACCATCAGTTCAGTGTGTAATGAGCCATAAGGCCTGTGGGGGCGCTATCAGGGCCCTCAGGCCTGCAGCCCAATAATCCGTCCAAACATAACAAATGACTTATTTGTGGAGACGTCATTAAATGAGTCTTAAACTACAACAAATTCCTCTAACAATGGCCGATCACTCCTTCATTTCTTTCAGTCTGTGCTGACAGCTGCGGTCGGCTCGTCTGTCGGCCCTCGCCTCGGTTCATTCCTCCAATCAGGCCTTTCACCTCCTACCCGGCTGATCGCTAATGTCATCTAAACATCAGCGACATGCCGCCCACGCCCTCCGCTCACTTGTTACCCGAGTAATTGTATAAAGAGTCAGTTAATCAGCCGGAGACCGGAGCTGAATCATCTCATCCGGGCAGCCGGCAGCCAATCGGGGGCCGGCCTCCCTCTGGCCTCGGCGGGGTCCACCCTTCAGGGAGATGTTTCATCCAGGAACAAGCGGTCACTTTTTCCCCCCCGAAACTTAAAGCTAACATAATTATTGAAAGGTTGAGAGGCCGACACATGCCAGGCTCTACCTACCGACCGGCTGACTGACTGTACAGTGGAAAAGCTACAGTGAAAATCAACACACTTAATGACACCTTGATTCAGGGTCGGACACTGCTGCCCTCTTGAAGACTTGAGGATGTGACCCCCCCCGCTCGGTGGACCCAGACTATAAACAACAACCTGCCAAGGTCTACCTGGGCGCGTGGAGCTGCTGCCTGTGAAAATCAACAGGCTTAATGACACCTTTATTAGTCATCTGCTCAGACGCCCCTGGTGGCAAGGCGCTCCCCATTGAGCTCTGGAAACTTTGGATCACTGTGGCCGCTGACTAACGCACTGTTTACATACCAGAGAGGGCCAGCACCGCGGGTGAGGGCCAGCAACCCGGGTGAGGGCCAGCAACCCGGGTGAGGGCCAGCACCGGGGGTGAGGGCTGGCCGGCTGCTGCAGCAGCTCACACCAACCAACCAACTGACCAGCCAACTGACCAAGCAACCAACCAACTGACCAACCAACCAACTAACTGACCAACCAACTGGCTGACCAACCAACCAACCAACTGACCAACCAATCAACAAACTGACCAACTAACCAACCAAACACCATTCACCTCTTCATTAACAATGTGCAGATGTGTTATTATCATGAATGAAAGGTCGGACAGAAGCCCGGCTGTGCTGGATCTGACTGGATGTGGCATATGTGGGGTCAAGTCTCTGTTTGGGTGGATAACAGTTTTCATGTGCAGTCATGTTGCGTTATGAAATAATGTCAAGTGTTTGGCAAAGATGGACATAATTAGGAGCCGTGGAGTTTGTGGAAATGCAACATGTGAAGTTGCCATAATAGCATGACAAACAGACGGTGGGCGCGGTAACCATGCAGGCCTCCAGCTCGCCGTGCAGCCTCAGCGCCTCGCCGCCGAGCAAGCTCCAGCTCTGCAGCAGCTCCTCCAAAGAGCAATCAGCACCGAGGGCAGCCGGCCAACCCCGTTACACGTTTACAAGCAATTAAAAAGCGATTTATCATCCTCTTCTTAAAGGTGCCTAACCACAGTCACACAGTCGCCTGGTCTGCGGTGAGTTTCTAAATGTGCTCTGCAAAGTGGTCACATTTAATAAAGAGAGAGAGAGCTGACAGACAGAAACACCAACACGGCTCACACGGTGTGCACCATCAGCTCATTATTACATACATTACATACATCAGCTCCAATAACTTCATGAAACTTTATCAATCTGACGTCTGTGACCTGTGATCAGCTGACCTGTGATCAGGTGAACGGTGTCTCTGTCAGTCGTACGTCTGTTCTCACACTATGTAACTTTGGGCTCCGGGTCGGGAGAAGTACGTAACGTTTTACGGCACTAAGTCACACACACCAACTATTTCACTGCTGTTAGATCATGTTAGCTCAGTTCGTTAGCTAGCTGTTTGACTAGCTACAACCAAACTGTTTTGTAATAATATATAATAATAATTAATACATGACACTGATGAACTGTGATTCATTGGATCTCAGCTCGCTTGCACTTTAAATGTTAGCATTGTTGCTAGCATGTGTGTTGAAGCTGCTGAAGCTCATCGAAGGGTTAAAATGTGTCAGACAGGTTTAGTTCTCCAGGTGACGGAGGGGTGAGTGGGTTCCTCCTCCTCCTCCTCCTCCTCCTCCTCCTCTTCCTCCCAGTAGCCATCAGCAGCCTGCAGCGGTTTGTCAGAGCAGAGCTCATTTAGTGTTTTACACACTTCTTTAAATGACTTTGAGCCTGGCCGCTTTCCTGACAGCGACCAACACGCCCATGGAGGCGACAGCTTCGCCCTGCGCCTGTAACCACAACACCACAACAGCAACATGACTCACTCACAGGCTGCTAATATGGATTCCTGTCTATATTACAGCCATAAATGTGATTCAAAACAACACTTGACATGTTGTATTTTCTGATTATGGTGTAGACAGGATCTGAAACTACCAATAAAATTTGTCTTGGGCAGAAATTGTTGCCACATTGAGATGATGATGACAAGAAAAGTTTGTTCTTGACCTTCAGAGGTTAGCATAGCTCCTGCTAAAGAGGTTAGCGTAGCTCCTGCTAAAGAGGTTAGTGTAGCTGCTGCTAAAGAGGTTAGCATAGCTCCTGTTAAAGAGGTTAGTGTAGCTGCTGCTAAAGAGGTTAGCGTAGCTCCTGCTAAAGAGGTTAGTGTAGCTCCTGTTAAAGAGGTTAGCGTAGCTCCTGCTAAAGAGGTTAGCATAGCTCCTGTTAAAGAGGTTAGTGTAGCTCCTGCTAAAGAGGTTAGCGTAGCTCCTGCTAAAGAGGTTAGTGTAGCTCCTGTTAAAGAGGTTAGCGTAGCTCCTGCTAAAGAGGTTAGCATAGCTCCTGTTAAAGAGGTTAGCGTAGCTCCTGTTAAAGAGGTTAGTGTAGCTGCTGCTAAAGAGGTTAGCGTAGCTCCTGTTAAAGAGGTTAGTGTAGCTGCTGCTAAAGAGGTTAGTGTAGCTCCTGTTAAAGAGGTTAGCGTAGCTCCTGCTAAAGAGGTTAGTGTAGCTCCTGTTAAAGAGGTTAGCGTAGCTCCTGCTAAAGAGGTTAGCATAGCTCCTGTTAAAGAGGTTAGTGTAGCTCCTGCTAAAGAGGTTAGCGTAGCTCCTGTTAAAGAGGTTAGTGTAGCTGCTGCTAAAGAGGTTAGCGTAGCTCCTGCTAAAGAGGTTAGTGTAGCTCCTGTTAAAGAGGTTAGCGTAGCTCCTGCTAAAGAGGTTAGCATAGCTCCTGTTAAAGAGGTTAGTGTAGCTCCTGCTAAAGAGGTTAGCGTAGCTCCTGTTAAAGAGGTTAGTGTAGCTGCTGCTAAAGAGGTTAGCGTAGCTCCTGTTAAAGAGGTTAGTGTAGCTGCTGCTAAAGAGGTTAGTGTAGCTCCTGTTAAAGAGGTTAGCGTAGCTCCTGCTAAAGAGGTTAGTGTAGCTCCTGTTAAAGAGGTTAGCGTAGCTCCTGCTAAAGAGGTTAGCATAGCTCCTGTTAAAGAGGTTAGTGTAGCTCCTGCTAAAGAGGTTAGCGTAGCTCCTGTTAAAGAGGTTAGTGTAGCTGCTGCTAAAGAGGTTAGCGTAGCTCCTGCTAAAGAGGTTAGCATAGTTCCTGCTAAAGAGGTTAGCATAGCTGCTGCTAAAGAGGTTAGCATAGCTCCTGCTAAAGAGGTTAGCATAGCTGCTGTTTGCGTCACTTCTATCAGCGTTTCAACAAATAAACTTTCTTCAGTACAGATGTCAGACGATCGAATATTTTACATAACAGTAGCATGAAATGCTACATAAACTCATGCAGTCAAACCTGATCACTGAGACTCACTGAGACTACATTGGAGTGTTGAACTTGTTCTGGCCAGCGTTGTGGTTTCAGTGCAGGTGTGGTGGTTGGTGGTGGTAAGTTGCACTGTGCAGTTTGTTTCAGGGGGCCATGTGGGGGAAATGCCCAATTTGCAAAGTGAGCATCAGTCTTGGTGACAGACTGAGAGCGCAGAGCAGCTGACTGAGGCCGGTCAGACCGCCGCGAGGAGAGCGAGACAAACAGCAGCTCTGTGCAGCAGGTACGGATAAACAGGCCGGGCGCTCCGCCAGCACCGCCCGCTCCACCCGCTCACCACTTCAGACCTCACACACTGACCAAGAAAACACTCCAAACTTTATTTAAAAAGAAGCAAACAGACAACACTGCTCCATCAACGCGTCATGTGAATTCTGACCTGCTGGTGGCGCTACAGTCAAAGTCTGCAGCATGATTAATAATATTCAGATGTTACAGTGAGCAACAAACCCGAGACCAGACTGAGGCAAGACTGAGACCAGACTGAGGCAAGACTGAGACCAGACTGAGACAAACATGAGACCAGACTGAGACCAGACTGAGACAAACATGAGACCAGACTGAGAGACAAGACTGAGACCAGAATGAGACAAACCTGAGACCAGACTGAGACAAACATGAGACCAGACTGAGACAAGACTGAGACAAACCTGAGACCAGACTGAGACAAACATGAGACCAGACTGAGACAAGACTGAGACAAACCTGAGACCAGACTGAGACAAACATGAGACCAGACTGAGACAAGACTGAGACAAACCTGAGACCAGACTGAGACAAACATGAGACCAGACTGAGACAAACCTGAGACAAACATGAGACAAGACTGAGACAAACATGAGACCAGACTGAGACAAGACTGAGACAAACCTGAGACAAGACTGAGACAAACCTGAGACAAGACTGAGACAAACATGAGACCAGACTGAGACAAGACTGAGACAAACCTGAGACCAGACTGAGACAAACATGAGACAAACCTGAGACCAGAATGAGACAAGACTGAGACAAGACTGAGATCAGACTGAGACAAGACTGAGACAAACATGAGACAAGACTGAGACAAACCTGAGACAAGACTGAGACAAACATGAGACCAGACTGAGACAAGACTGAGACAAACCTGAGACCAGACTGAGACAAACATGAGACAAACCTGAGACCAGAATGAGACAAGACTGAGACAAGACTGAGATCAGACTGAGACAAGACTGAGACAAACATGAGACCAGACTGAGACAAACATGAGACCAGACTGAGAGGTCAGATCAGCACTGGGCTGGTTCCTCCGGGAAATAGATGATCTGAACTGTCCTAGCACCACCATTTGGTCACTTTGGTTCAGATGTTCACCATAGAGATCTATAAACTCTGGTTCCAATCAGTGGCTAACGTTAGCTGCTGTTATCAGAGCTGACTTGGCGTTGCAACATGAGCTGATGTCACAAACTGACAGTCTAGACAGTCTGTAAGACGTCACAGAGACTACGTCCAGGTTTTAGACAGTCTGCGGGGACGTCACAGAGACTACGTCCAGGTTTTAGACAGTCTGCGGGGACGTCACAGAGACTACGTCCAGGTTTTAGACCGTCTGCCGGGACGTCACAGAGACTACGTCCAGGTTTTAGACAGTCTGTAAGACGTCACAGAGACTACGTCCAGGTTTTAGACAGTCTGTAAGACGTCACAGAGACTACGTCCAGGTTTTAGATAGTCTGTAAGACGTCACAGAGACTACGTCCAGGTTTTAGTGGACGTGTTGACAGCAGAAGCTGTGTGTGCGGTTTGTCTTTCTCTTAGATAAGCTGTTCAAACATCAGACTGAGGGCGCTCAGTGTGTTAGCCTCAGTTTCAGGAATGTGTGTGTGTGAGTATGTGTGTGTGTGTGTGTGTGTGTGTGTGTGTGCCAGCTCCGTCGGGCAGCCTTGAGTTGTTTCCAGAGTTCTGGTCTGCATTATGTTGGAGGACGGATCAAGGCACTGCTAACACGACGTGACGCTGTAGCAGAACAAACAGCTCGCTGCGATCTCGAGGACTGTCTCTGTGACTCACCGTTCACACAAACAAACAATGACGGTTTCTCAGTGTTTCACACGCCGTGAATGGAAGCCTGGAAATACCCAGAATCCTTCAGTGTTTGGCCTCCTTGCAGTCGACCTGCAAACAATCTCTGTAAATGTCAGTATTCCCCTAACTTTCTTTTTTTGGACCCACACCCAAAGTTCTGTCAGAGCCGAGCCAACATGGCCACCAGAGTCCAACCCAAAGCAGACGAACAACCAAGAAGAAGCTCTGCACAGAAACCAAACTAACATGAGCCAACAGCAGCTAACAAACTGAGCTAACATGATCTAACAGCAGCTAACAGACTGAGCTAACATGATCTAACAGCAGCTAACAGACTGAGCTAACATGATCTAACAGCAGCTAACAGACTGAGCTAACATGATCTAACAGCAGCTAACAGACTGAGCTAACATGATCTAACAGCAGCTAACAAACTGAGCTAACATGATCTAACAGCAGCTAACAGACTGAGCTAACATGAGCTAACAGCAGTGAAATAGTTGGTGTGTGTGACTTAGTGCCGTAAAACGTTACGTACTTCTCCCGACCCGGAGCCCAAAGTTACATAGTGTGAGAACAGACGTACGACTGACAGAGACACCGTTCACCTGATCACAGGTCAGCTGAGGCAGGAGGTCACAGACGTCAGATTAATAAAGTTTCATGAAGTTGGTTTGAACTTGTTTTTGGTTCTCGGGTCGATCAGCTGACTCTGATCATCGAGCTGCATCATGGAACCAACCAGTCAAACATGACGTCGTCCACTGAGGCGTCTCCAGGCGGGTGGAGACACTCTGCTGTCTCTTTATTCTGCCCCCCCTCAGTCACCATCACTGACACCCCCACCCCCACCCCAACCACCCACACACACACACACACCACCCAGGATCATCACACACAGCCGAACACACAGAGTGACAGTCAGTGTGGAGTCAGTCTGAGCACAAACGCAACATCAAGACAGAGTGATGTCACTGCTGATACTGATCACACACTCCGCCCTGTACACACAAACACACACACACACACACACACACACACTGGGTTTCCACCCGAATCTGTCGAGTACGTCTCGTGGACAGAAATATAACGGGCGTTCACGTCCAGCTTGTTTCCATAAATGTTTTTTCATCATCGTGTCAGTAATCGTGTTGGAGAACGTTCTTGGCTCGTCTGAGCTGCACGGCGCTCCGCTCTGGTCCTCATAATTACAAGACGTGATATTCATTTCTATGCAGATGATTCATGAGTAGATCTGGACACTTCATGTCGTGTGACGTGGAACACCTGGGAACATGAAGAACATGCTAGCAGCAGTCAGAGTTAATGAGTTAGCTAATGGGGCCGTATGTAAACAAAGCTGTATGACAATCAGCTGATGAGTCACGATGACACTCTGTGACCGCCAACGTTCAACTTTCCGCTGATTGCACATTTCAAAGCAAAGACTCGGCTCAGCTCACAGGAGCTCCGAGTCTCGGAGCTCTGGGTCAGGCTTGGAGCTCTCGGTCTGGGAATTCTGGGTCGGGCCCGGAGCTCTGGGTCGGGCTGGGAGTCTTCGTCTCTCAGACCTCCTGAGTTGCTGTTGCCTCCAGCTGGCAGGTTTCCCAGCAGCCCCTCCTTCGCCTGCCTGTCTGGGGGGTCCAGATGCTGCTGAGAGTCTCAGTTTGACAAACTTGTATGAGAAGAATTCAAACTGGAACTTCTTGTTAAAGTCGCAGGATTAAGCTCCTAACTGCTGAATCATTACGATAAAGCTCACAGTCGACTTTTAAAAGGGCACCGAGTACAAACAGGAATAATTCACTTCATATGTGACTCGACTGAGACACTGAGAGACGCTGCTGTTAAACATTCACTTCATGCTGCTGTTAGCTCAGTCTGTTAGCTGCTGTTAGCTGCTGTTAGCTCAGTCTGTTAGCTGCTGTTAGCTGCTGTTAGCTCAGTCTGTTAGCCGGGCTGCCTGCACTGTGAGCTCAGAGGTGTTGTTTTTTTTCCTGGATCATTTATTGATTCGTTGATTTGTACTTTGTGTTCTCGACAGCAGAGCGTCCTTCAGGGACGATGAAGAAGTCTGAGAGCTGCTCGCTAACCGTCCATCATTCAGGGACCGTTCACAACATGGACAAAAGTTTGTGGACAGCTGCATGGCCCTCCACATATCTGAGATGAACTGGTGTGTGCAGCTCCTGAGCTGACTTTTGTCTCTCGATGTAGAGTGTGTTTGCGAGTGGGCCGGTCCGCGATCGGGCTGCGACCACAGAGCCGTGCTGGCAGACGCTCTGGCAGTGCTGGTAAGCCCGGCTTACTCTGAGGCCTCTGACGTGAGCCAGCACTGTGTTCCTTTCTACTTTGGTATCATAACAAGTGAAGCTCTCCGGGTTTAGACCGACACCACAGACATTATCCACAACACAACGCCCACTGCTGCTTTTAATAGCTCGTCCTGTCACACATGCAGATCGGCCCGTGGAGGCGCGCAGGCCGCGATTACCGTTACAGTCGAGACGTCGCGGGACATTCAGCAAGACAGGCGAAGTTAACGCGATCAGAGAAGTGGACCTCATGAAGCCGAGCTGACCGCCGTGATGGAGGAGCTGGCTCCACACGAGTTCCCATGCTGCCCCGATGACACGGCGGCCTCCACCGACACGCCCACGCCGATCAGCAGCCAATGGGAGCGTCCGACCCACGCTCTGACAGCGTGGTCGCTCCGCAGACGGCTCGATGACATCACGCTGCCTCAAAAACAGAAAGTGAGATTTATTTAGCAGCGAGTGGAATCCCGCCCTCGTCCCGCGGCGTTCCAGCCGGCTGTGTTTACAGCGAGCTGAGAGGCAGAGTCAGGCTCTGTGTGTGTTGGCAGCCGCCGCCGCCATTTGTGGCCGTGCCTGAGGTTTGTGGAGCAGAGGGGGCTGCTAGGAGCAGAACCAGAGTCGGGCCCGTGTGGGCCTCCAGCTGGCTGACACCAGCAGACAACAGGAGGGCCTCACTCAGAGCGGGAAGCCCCGAGGGTGGAGGGGCTGAACGCCGGCTACCATGAGGAGGGTCGAGAGCTGAGTCATGTGACCACAGCTGGAGCAGCTGACTGAACAGAACCAGAACCATCCTCATGATGAAGTCTGCTGCCTGCTCTGTGCTGCAGTGCTTCAGACTGGACTGAATGATGCATCATCATCATCACCATCATCTGTCCTGGTTAAGGTTCACAGGCTGTCATGCCAAACAGACACGTGTACCTGTGTACAGACGGGTCCTGCAGTGTTTGAGGTGTTATCTTGGGTTCAAAGTCTGACCAGCAGCATGAGTTGGGCAGAATGTGAGACTGACTCAGACTCTTCTGATGAACCTTCAGAGTGTCTCTGATTCTCCATGATCAAGCATCAGTAAATACCACAGCATCAGAGGCTCCTGAACACTTTCCTCTGACCTCACCTTTGACCTTTGACTTCAGCAGTTTCTCCACAACACCTCCCAGCTCAGGGCGCCCCTCTCTACCTTCACAGACCTCCTGAAGACCTCCATCTCCTCAGAGGACCTCCTCTCCAACAATGGACCTCAGTTGTTTCCCTCTGAATGTGCTTTTGATTTGCGATGCGGGCTGAACATTAATGTCTGATATAAAAATCAAACCTTGAATTTGAGCAGGGTGAAGTTGTTTCCACGTGGTATCTCCAGAGACCTTCAGTCATTATGTAACACACCTGCATGCTGAGCGCTCCGGCTAACAATGCACAACAGTCTGCAGCGTACGTGAGCTGCCACAGTCAATCACAAATCTAAGTACTCACCTGGGCTGCAGGAGCAGGCGCCTCGCTGCCTATTTATGACCTTTCATCGATCATTACGCAGAAAATCTTCTGAGGACTTACTTGTGGGCGAGTAAATGAGTCGTAGCGGGGGGCTGTTTGTCTGGGCGCTGAACTAGCATGAGCTCATTCACACAATGTCGGCCTTGTCGCCTGTCACACAGCTTTTTGCTGGTGTGGTGGGCTTCTTCGCGCTCAGACGGCGTGCTGATGGTTCTCATTAACAGTCAGAAGAGGAACGTCTGCTCCGTCATCATCTTATCAGCACGGAGAGCTGCTTCTTCTGACTGGACTCCACATGAGCAGTAACATGCTTTCCTTCCTGCAGCTCCAGTGACGCCTGCACATGAAAAGCATGTGTCTGAATCCACAGTCAGCTCAGTCATGAATATGTCTGGATTCTGTTAGCAGACCACCGTGAAGCTCCAGGTGATCTCCAAAAACCGGACTAACCAACGTAAAGACTGTTTCCACCAACCTCCACAGATCGTTTCAGTCTTTGATGGCCGATTAATAACCAGGCAACACCGAACCACCTCTGTAACTAGTGCGGGTCCAAGACTGCAGGACCAAGACTGCACATCTAAGACTGCAGGACCAAGACTGCAGGTCCATGACTGCAGGACCAAGACTGCAGGTCTATGACTGCAGGACCAAGACTGCAGGTCCATGACTGCAGGACCAAGACTGCAGGTCCAAGGCTGCAGGACCAAGACTGCAGGTCTATGACTGCAGGACCAAGACTGCAGGTCCATGACTGCAGGACCAAGACTGCAGGTCTATGACTGCAGGACCAAGTCTGCATGTCTAAGACTGCAGGACCAAGACTGCAGGTCCAAGGCTGCAGGACCAAGACTGCACGTCTAAGACTGCAGGACCAAGACTGCAGGTCCAAGACTGCAGGACCAAGACTGCAGGTCTAAGACTGCAGGACCAAGACTGCAGGTCCAAGGCTGCAGGACCAAGACTGCACGTCTAAGACTGCAGGACCAAGACTGCAGGTCCAAGACTGCAGGACCAAGACTGCAGGTCTAAGACTGCAGGACCAAGACTGCAGGTCCAAGACTGCAGGACCAAGTCTGCATGTCTAAGACTGCAGGACCAAGACTGCAGGTCCAAGACTGCAGGACCAAGACTGCAGGTCTAAGACTGCAGGACCAAGACTGCAGGTCCAAGGCTGCAGGACCAAGACTGCACGTCTAAGACTGCAGGACCAAGACTGCAGGTCCAAGACTGCAGGACCAAGACTGCAGGTCTAAGACTGCAGGACCAAGACTGCAGGACCAAGACTGCAGGTCTAAGACTGCAGGACCAAGACTGCAGGAAAATTACAGCTGACACACCAAATCCAAGGCTGCTTCCAGTCTTCATGCTAAGCTAGGCTAACAACATCCTGGCTCCAGCTCTGTGTTGACCCCACAGACAGCAGACTGATGAGTATGTTCCACACTTTATTCAAAGGGCTTTTTTTTGGCAGTCTTGCCTTCGAAACAACGTCAGGGGTCATGAGAGATGATTCATCCTCTGGGGATCATGAGCATCTGTCCAGTAGTAGTTCAGATATTTGACTGGATGACTTCAAACCTCTAAATGTTTGGAAACCCTGAAAATAAACTCCAACCTTCAGCTTCAGGCTCCAATAATAGAAACCTCGTTCTAACTTTGGACGTGTTTGACATTTGGGGTTGACTTCAGACTCGAACTGGAGGAGATCCACCGAGAGGGAGGAATCCTGCGTCAGAGCGTCACGCCTCCGCCGGGAAAAGCCAGAAAACCCTTCGAGTGGCGAGCTGAGTGTGTTTGGAGCTGTGAAGAGACAAAACCACGGTGGTGGCTGGGCTCAGATCAGTCTGCCTGCGGTGTTCCTCCACCATGACTCTCAGTCTGCTGTGTTATTATAGCATTATCCAATCAGCCGCGTCTGGCCCCGCGGGATTTACCCCCAGTTTTACGCCGCGCGTTCAGCTGCCCCCACATCACAAGAGGTCAGCCTGCGAAGCTAACGGGCGCTAATGTGGACGCTCGCCGCATTAATGAGGCGACCGTGCAGAGTTACGGGACCGCGGCTTTCCCACCGCCACTGATGACAAGTTAGCAAAGTCCATCCACCGCGCTTCATTAGCCTGTATGCTACGTACAGACAGACACTGATTTATCAAACACACTCCTCAAAACTTAAAACGACAAATGAGCCACAAATTTAACAGTCGACATGATTTCAAATGTTTCTTCACGTCACAGAAACAGTGGGAGGTAAAAACAGAATTATTATTATTATTAAACAAATAATAAACATGAAAATAAATAAAGGTTTTATCATTACGGATTTTTAGTCTCACATTTAAAACACTTTATTACAGATAAATTCCATTTTACATAAATCTGAATCAGAAAGCAGACAATAATAAAATAAGTTGGCTTGTTCATTTAAAAACAGAAAACTTCTGTAAACTACTTATTTTCCATAACTGTCTTTACGTCACTACACTGACTTCAGCGACTCTGCAGATTTATTATTTTATTTTAAAACTCCAACAAACTACGAACTCTACAAACAATCTGATATTCTTATCTAATGAGTTCACAAAAATCTGAAAGGTGGAGAGCAACAATTGAAGGAATTCAAGGTAAGTGATGACTCAGTCAAACTCAGCGATGCCTGTGGAGGATCTCTTCATGTTTTTGAGTCACTTAAATAAATCGAATCAGTCTGAAGCTTTGAAACTCGTCCACGACGCTGCGTTCAGATCAGGACTCGTGGAAAGTGAGATGCCTGCCGACACGCTCCATCTGCCTCCTGCACACTTAAATCAACACACGTCTGCGCGCTCTGTCATTATCTGCACGGCTTTATGTTCTATTTATAGAGCTGGAGCTGTCTGATGTCTTCGTGTGGAAAGTTAACCTTCAGGCAGACGTCTCCAGGACAGCGGCACAGTTTCACGTTTTACTGGCTCAGTTTCATCTCACTTCCGCCGCCACAGCCTGATTCATGAATGTATATCTGTGTTTTGGTGTTTGCAGCCACCTTCCTGTGTCCTCATTTTAACTGGAAAAATCAGATTGTGCTGGCGCCGTGCTCGGCTGCAGCTCGCCTGGCGTGTCCTGCGATGCTGCCTGCAGTGGAAGAAATGCGGCTGGAATTACAGATTCGAAGGCGAGCTTAATCTCCGAGGACACCTTTGCACATGGAAACTGCTGTAAAACCAGCCACAAGAAAAACAGCTCATCACACATGCACAGTAAATATCGAGAATCTGCATCTCTGCAGGAGCTTTGAGAAGAATTAAAGACGAGACGAGTTGACAAACTGAGTAAGTTTCAGAGTCTGTGTTAGTGCCAGCAGCAGGGCTGGAGCCAGCGTCTCTGTGAGGGATAAAACCCAAGAACGCAGCTGCAAACATTCGATTTTAGAAATCTGCAGGGACGGCACACGCTCACTCTCACTTTTTATTTAGTGCCACAAAAACTCCTCTGTGATTTGAATTCTTCTTCTTTAATTAAAAAAAAAACAGAAAAACACTGTAAACTAGTCTGCATCATTTTCTTACAGTGTTTTTACTTCATTGACTGATAACTGCAGTCCGTCTGCAGGTTTCTGACTTTATTTGAAATCCTTCGACAGTCTAACCAACCTGTTCTGCAAACTACCAATCAAAGACTTGTCATTGTGTGTACAGAGTGTCCTGATGCCAACTGTAGCTGCTGTTAGCTCATGTTAGCTCAGTTTGTTAGCCATGCTGCTCAAACTGTGAGCTGCGGGGAGTGTCAGTGTTTGTAACATGCGTAAGAAGAAGAAGAAGAAGAAGAAGAAGAAGAGGCGTTCAGGCCCAGCAGTCAGCAGCTTCTATGGACATGATGGCAGAGGAGCAGAGAGTGAAGAGGACGCTGACGGAGGAAGCTAAGAAGAGAAAAGGAGAGAGTGAGCGAGCAAGAAGCCGCCGGACAAGAGTAAATCTGGGACTGACTTTTAGTGGTTGGTGAGAGCTTGGTGAAATAAAAGGCTGAAAGACAGACGCCGAGCTGGGCTGACTGCTGCTGGACTAGTCAGTGATATTAGCTGCTGCTGGGTCTGCTGCTGTGACCTGGATGATGATTAAACACAAACATCTCATCGTCTTTGGACTTGATACGTTGTCACATTTAAACTTCTGGATCCCTCAAACAGACTCATTTGGTATTTTCCGTCCCCCCTCAGACGTCCTTCTGTAGTCCGCGATGTGACGGACGCTCACATGAAGTCTTTTGAAGAAGAATCTGAACACAATCTCTCATTTTCATCTCCTTGACAATAAAAACATGTTTATCCATAGAAGTGGTCGTGAGTGAGTGTGTGGCATTAAAGAGCTGCCTATGTTCGTCTGTTGGCGGTGCCAGAAAACATTTTCCCCCCTGAGTCACTCAGCATATATTACCGTCCTGATCCCCTGTCAGCCCTCATATGTTCCCCAATATGGTTTCACTTTGAAACAATCATGCAGAATCAGTCACATCTCAGCCGGCTACTTCATAAACGAACGGCAGGAAAAGAAAAGAAACGTATCCAATGACATCCGCCATCCCTTCATCAGCACCGACCTTTAGACGACAAGACAGTCTGCGGGGACGTCACGGAGACTACGTCCAGGTTTTAGACAGTCTGCGGGGACGTCTCAGAGACTACGTCCAGGTTTTAGACAGTCTGCGGGGACGTCACAGAGACTACGTCCAGGTTTTAGACAGTCTGCGGAGACGTCTCAGAGACTACGTCCAGGTTTTAGACAGTCTGCGGGGACGTCACAGAGACTACGTCCAGGTTTTAGACAGTCTGCGGGGACGTCACAGAGACTACGTCCAGGTTTTAGACCGTCTGCCGGGACGTCACAGAGACTACGTCCAGGTTTTAGACAGTCTGCGGGGACGTCACGGAGACTACGTCCAGGTTTTAGACAGTCTGCGGGGACGTCACGGAGACTACGTCCAGGTTTTAGACAGTCTGTAGGACGTCACAGAGACTACATCCAGGTTTTAGACAGTCTGCGGGGACGTCACAGAGAGTACGTCCAGGTTTTAGACCGTCTGCGGGGACGTCACAGAGACTACGTCCAGGTTTTAGACAGTCTGTGGGGACGTCACGGAGACTACGTCCAAGTTTTAGACAGTCTGCGGGGACGTCACGGAGACTAAATGTAAATCACAGACTGGTCTTGTGTCTGTGTGCAGTCTGCATGTAGATGAATATAAATGAATTGCGTGTGGTCTCTGTTCATTTCCTCGTCCCACCTGGATCCAGATTGTGACTTTAACGTGTTCGTAAAGCGCCTCTTGTCTCGTGGTCTTCAAAGCAGACCCGTTTATTTGGTGTGAGCGTCGTCTGAATGAAGTTAATGAATTTGTGACTTCCCACAGCTTCAGGAGAAGAAGACAGCGGTATCTGTATGAACACTGAGAGTCTTTACGTCTCCACAATAAACGGCACATTTACGCATGTGGAAACATTTTACAGGCTCTCGGTGTCTCCGTAAAGACGAAAGCCTCCAAATGAAAACCATCCCGAGCTCGCTCGCTAACGGAGGCAGAGCTAACGTTTTTTTAATGATGGCTCTCCTCCGTTATCTCGTTAGTGATGTCTCTGTGCTTAGCTTCTATCTTTAGCCTCAGCTTTGATATAACAGGGTCAGACATCGGCCGGACATTTAATTAAGAGTAATAATTTAATTTGGCTTCATTGATGACGAACGCTGTCCAGGACAAAAAAAGGATATTTTCCAAGTAAAGCTCTGACAAACAGATTTGACCTTCATCGTTACGTAAGAGTCGCGGTAACGTGAAGTCAGTTTGATAATTAACAGCTGATCCTGATGCAGATCGTTCAGAATATTTACAGATTAAAGTCATAATGACAAAAACGTGATACAAGAAAAAAACAACACATTTACATTAATTACGTGTCTTTGAAATGAATTCCTCTCTGCTTCCTGCTTTGTAAACATTTCAAATTAAACACGCTAACTTTATCTTATTCTAAAAACTATATATTGTTTTATTTTCTTATCTCGGCTTCGTGGCGTTGGCTGATGGTGATGTACGGCGAGCTAGATTCCAGCGCTCGGTCTCGGATGACGCTCGCTCTCACTCAGATAATGTTTAACACAGTAAAGCACCAAATATTCAACGTCCACGTGGATGAAGAGGAAACGAGTCACGACCTGCACAAGGTGGAAAACTGACGAGTCACGGCTCCCAAACGTACGGGAACTATGGGAAAATGTACAGAGCGAGAGCTGATTGGTGAAGACGTGAGTCAGTGCTGGATCAGTGTTCATGTTCCACCGAGGTGACGACGATGATGAAGATGAAGCCAGAGTGTTTGTCACAGGTTTGATTCCCAGAGTCAGCAGGGCAAACTAAACGTTCACCGTCTGCTCCATTTACTGTGGCGACCATGTTTAACGTGCACCTTTAATTTACTTCATTAGTCTGAATGAATCATCACAAACACTAACGACCTTGTTTACTTCCTGCAGTCCAGCGACCTTAACGAAGACTGTTAACGAGTTCATGACATTTATTCAAAAGATCAAACCAACAAACATCATTTTAAATCAGAAATATCATCAAACATTTCAGCTGGAATTTAAATTATTTATCGTGTTAAATCAGACGGTGTATCTGAAAGTAGTTCATACATTAATAATCTTTGAAGGTGTGTTTGTCACACCACATGGTTTAACACCTGGAGGTGACAGACTGTATATATAATATATAACATATATATCATACCTGTCTTCCTTTGGAGCCACTGCAGACTTCATGCACCTCATGTGGCCTGGAAACGCCTCAGGATCCCGGAGGAGCTGGAAAATGTTGATGGACGTCTGGACGTCGCCTCCGCAACCTGATCCCGGACAAGAGCAAGGCAGGTAAAGGTGGAGCTTCATATTCTGATATTTACACTGCTGGATGTAAGCAGTAATATATTTATACATATTTTATTTTGATTAAAAGTCTGTAAATTTCAAACAAACAAAATTATGTTACAATTCAATAAACAATAAATAAGACCGACACATTCATTGGTAATTAGAAAAGGCGAGCTAACGTTAGCTCACTTTGGACGCGCTAACGTTAGCTGAGCTCAAACGTTTAGCTGTATTTGTAATTAGCAGGATTCTGTGTGTTTAAATGATTGTTTCTATGAATGCTACGTTGTGTCAGTCATATTTCACAGGAGCAGCTGCTGACGATGTTTCTCAGGTGTTTTTCTTGCCGCGCCGTGACTCGCTCGTGGACGGTAAATACTTGTTGGCTCTGGCAGACAGGCAGCAGCGTCTGGCTTCGACTCAGTCCTCGCTCATGAAGGAGGGTTTGACCCCAAAACCACGGCGACCCCTCTGCTAAACATAGAGAACCTCAGACCAGATGGCACGGCTGGAAACAGCGCGCTGCTTTCGTGTTGGAGATTAGGAGGGACGCTACGCAAGCAGGGGCAGGCGTGACGACAAAACCACTACTACCATGTTTTGGAGAGCTGTTCTGTTTTTCAGCGCCGGGGTCATTATTAATACAGTAGAATTAAAGTGAGACAAAAACACAGAAGACGACAGACTGTTTTCATAACGATCACGTTAGTGAAGTTTGTGTGCAGAAAAAACACGTTAAGGTTGAACTTAACGTGTCGGTTTGACTGCCGTGACGTGCAGTGGACTGAAAAATCAATGTGAGACTGAAACCACCACAAAACAACAGAGCGCTGACATGTGTCATTAGTTTAGACTTTGAATTAAAGTCGTGGTGTGTTTGTGAGGGAAGGAAAGGACAAAAGGAAAGGGGATGTGGGAGGAAGGAAAGGAGGGAGGGAGGAGGAACAGATAGAGTGAGTAAGTTGGTCCATCTAATTACGATGCAGCGGATTCTTCTGCTACCGTGAGGCGTGATGACCGCCGTGTGATGTCAGCAGGAGGGCTCAACCTTTATTTAAAAGCTTTCAAACATCAGCACAGACTCACAGCAACCTCCAACAACCTCCGAGGACGTGTGGTTGTTTTACGGCTCCTCAGTGGATTCATGATATTCAGAAGACGACACGAGCTCTGATACAAGTGAGTTATGAACTCTTTATTTATTTGAATGTTTCGTGTCAGACTGGAACTTTCTGCAGCAACAAACCGACTTCAGATTTTAGACTTGTGTTTAAATATTACAGAAATGTTGGGCTTTGTTTTTTGGACTTTATTCTCAGTACACAACCTTTTTCAAACGTTCTGTTTGTCTGGATGCGTTGGCTCAGTCTGAAGTGGATTGGTGAAGTTCTCGTTGGATTCAATGACATCCATAACGAACCCAGAGACCCTGAATGTTGTTAACAGGTTAACAGGGATATAATTCTGACCCGGTTTGTCTGACGAGGTTACGAGGAACGGAGCGGACCCATCAGGACAGATTTAACACGAGCACAGGAAATAATGACATCAGCGTTATTTTACATTATTTTACATTCCAATTTATTCATGATGATGATTTTTACAGTTATTATTGTGTTAAAAGTAAAACATCAAATTTACACATTTTATCATTCATCTACAGACGGTTTGACGAGTTACTTTAATTATTTACTCATGAAACACGAAAACTAAAAGTGGCTCCAGAACAAAAAGACAAACAGCTGAACTGAGTCAAAACACAGGAAGTAGAAATACAAGACGCAGACAGGTGAGAACTACAAAATAAAACAGGAAACACGACAAACTCTGAACCATCCGGACGACTTTAATTAAAGAAAACTAATCAGGAACAGTTTCTTCATTTTAATGAGAAAGTCAGAGATCTGCCACTGACGAGGAAGCTAAACGTTAATAAACAGTTTAAATTTAAATAATCTGTAGAATCAGACGACACGCTGGACTTCATCTGCTCATGGTTTTTACGTTAGCTTGTTGTCGGACAGCGTTTCCGTAGCTTCAGTTCTTCAGTCAGGCAGAAATTAACATTCATACTTTCAGAGTCTCGTTTGGTTACAAGTCCTCCGTTAGCTCGTTAGCTGTCGCAGAGTGTTTCGCTCACGGATACTTTGTTTTGTTTGCTAATGAATCTGACGCGCAGTTAGCTCGACGTGCTGAACATCATAACCATAAACCATGAGGGCCGTGTGTAATGCAGCCTGCTGGCAGCGCGGCGTTAACCATAATCAGATCTAATTGAGCTCAGGGACGTGACACAGCAGACTGCCGGCGCCGCTCGCCTCTGCAGGATGTTCAGCTAACGCTCCATCAGATGAAGACGACACGCGTGCTGACGCGTGACGTCTGCTGAAGTCACACGTCCGTCTGCCCGGCGGTTACGTGCCGATACAGTCAGACGCTCGGCTTCAGCCGACGTTTGATTTGATAACAGTGAACACAGAATGTTCTCTGTGTGACCCTGCTCGGGGTCTCAAACCAGAGCTTGGGCTGAGCGTTTTTGTGGCTGCGCTCTCCATGATGGTCGTGTCAGATGGTCATGGGGTCACAGCGTGAAATATGTCTGCTGCCGCGAGCAGCGGTGGTGCAGCGTGTTCCTGTGGTGGGCGTGTGTTGTGTAAGACAGGAGGGAGGATTCGCAGTCTTTAAGACTCTGTAAGACTTTAAGACTCTCTGTCAAAAACAAATAAAAACTAAACGTACATTCCTGAATTCCTCCGGTAAAATATGTCGCCGCTGAGCGAGGCCGGAGCCAAAGAGGAGGGTCGGGGGTGAGCCGGAGGTCAGGACGGGCCACCCCGGAGACGTCTCACGGTCTCTGCATCGTCCCTCATCATCGTCACCCCTCCTCCCCTGCACTCACACTTTCCATCATTCAGCCTCCATCCCTCACCCTCCTCACCCCGAGAGCTCCTCCATGATTTACAGCTGCTGCACGGAGCGCCGTCACCTCCGTCACCCACAGCACTTCATCCACCTGCAGAGCTCCTGAAACGTGTCACTCAGATTAAGATCGAGTCCCAAACGTCAGTCTGTCTGTGTCGGCACTAACCTACCCGCCTCCTCAGGTTAGACTGTCTAAAAGCTGGACGTAGTCTCTGTGACTGGGTGGAGAGACGGGGGGTGCGGTCGCAAAGATTAAAAGCGGACATTTGTTTTGTGTATGTCGCTCTGCCAAGACGCTGCAATTTTCTCTGAATCTGAAACAGCTTTCCTGGCTTGGGCCCGCGGGCCGCCCGCTGCCAGGAAAAGCCACTCCCCTCTGCTACCTGTTTCCAGGTGAAGCAGCGCTCACATGAGGGAGTTATTTCCAAGGTGGCGTCGGGAGGGGCGACGACAGGTAGCCGTTCCCACCGCCGATCCGACGCTCCTCCTTTTGTTCTGGCCGGACTCTGTGTTCCTGAACCGAGTCCAGCCGGAGGAGCTCATAAACTGGAAGGAGCTGGACTAATTTTCAGACAAACTGCTCCCATGATCCTCTCTGGCAGCGACCGCTCTCCATCAGAACTTGATTTTTTATGTGACGACTTGGAAAGCAACAATGGATTCTGTTTATGATCCCTGATGAATGAACGCGGAGCAGAGAGGTTTGTTGCATCAGCGCGCCTCCACGTCCAACAAATAATGTGTTCATTGTGTGTTTGATGTTCACGCCTGACCTTTACAGCCGAGCTGCTATTTCTGTAAAAATCAAGGACGCACCGACAGACCGCCGCCGCCAGCACGAATGTTTCACATGATTCAGTAAATTGGAAACACAGTCTGACTGCACAGGCTGAAGGAAGCCCGGCATCTACAGCCACCAAGCACGGACCGACCCGACAGGACCAGCCCGACAGGACCGACCCGACAGGACCGACCTGACAGGACCGACCCGACAGGACCAGCCCGACAGGACCAGCCCGACAGGACCGACCTGACAGGACCGACCCGACAGAACCAGCCCGACAGGACCAGCCCGACAGGACCAGCCCGACAGGACCGACCTGACAGGACCGACCCGACAGAACCAGCCCGACAGGACCGACCCGACAGAACCAGCCCGACAGGACCGACCCGACAGGACCGACCTGACAGGACCGACCCGACAAAACCAGCCCGACAGAACCAGCCCGACAGGACCGACCCGACAGACCCGCTGCAGGGCGACCCGCTGGGTTCTGTTAGTGCAACTTAAAACCAGCTCTCAGCTTTTGTTTACCGGAACATTAATCTCACGTCTGTTTCTAAACACGGGAAGAAAAACTACACGGAAATCTCCGTCATGTGACGCGCTGGTGCCACACGCTCGCGTAAACACAGCGAGCGATAAGACGCCGCGAGCAGCAGCGTTTCTCTGAGGTCTGCTTCTAATCGTGGAGGCTGGAACGCGTCGCTGATGTTTCAGCACGCGTCAGTCAGTTTGTCGGAAGCTGCCGTGAGGAGGTTAGCTCAGGAAACGCTTCACGTGGTTCTCTCCTTTCCTGAAGAGTCGACTCTTTCAGAGCGTCATCCTCGTGTCTGCGTGACGGTACCAGCGGCTCGTCCGGCCCGACCTCACGCCTAACACCTCTAACTGACTGACACAGAGGAGTTAACGAAGGGTGACCTCGTTACTTACCTGCGTGGATGAAAGAAAGACTAAAGCTGCTGGTCCAGGTGAGAAAACCAGCTTCAGACAGGCAGGCCCACACAGGTGACACTGATCAAGGTGAACTGTGAGAGAACAAAGGCAGGAAGTAGAAAAACAACAACACAGGCTACAAAATAAAACAGGAAACACAAAAACTCAGAACAAACTGAAACAGTCTTGATGACTGAAGTGCTGACGGTCCAACAGGACCTGAACCGGGTCGACAGATGAAGTTTAAAGTTTGTGTGTGTTCGTGTGAGCTGAGTGCGAGGTGACATCAGAGTCACATGATGAACACGACAGGATGAACGAGCTGCGTGGGCGCGTTAATTAGCAGGCTGATGACAGCTGACGTGGACCATGAACGCCTCGCGGCAGCTGATGTCACGTCTGAGGAGGCCTCAGCTGATCGGCGTAAAGATGGCCGATCGAGCCAGTGTCCGTCAGCTTATCGCTTCTCTGAAAATCACTTTAATGATACACGAGGCAGGGAGCGACTCGAATGAAGCCAGCGTCCTCGGCAATGACGGGAATCTGCCAACGTCGCTTCGCTCTTCTGTTGCTCCGAGGTGTTTGTGTTTTCAGCTCGGTGCCTGGAGGCCGAGCGTCACACACCACAGATTCAAGCAGGAAACAAATCTGCATAATCTGAAGTTCAGTTTCACATTTCAAATAGTTTCATAGAACACGTCCAGCTGTACTCGAGTATTTACTCTGATTACATCACTTCTGATCAACAGCCAATCATCAGCCAGGTGACCAGCAGCAGTCAGCCCAGCTCGGCGTCTGTCTTTCAGCCTTTTATTTCACCAAGCTCTCACCAACCACTAACAATCATGGTCGATCGAGTGTTGGCACTAATCACCCCTCATAGATTTGCAGATTTTGCCTTTTGCTTTGTTTGTTGGTTATTTTTTTTGTTCATGTGTATTTGTGTCTGTAGTCTGAGTCTGAATCATATTTCAGTGTCACTGCTGAGACACCAGACTCAAACTGCTCCAACCAACACAGCTTTATGTTTTGGCACTAATCACCCCTCATAGATTCAGATATTTTCGCCCCTGATTTGTTCTTATTATTTTATTGTTCAGCATTTGTCGATTCCTGGAATGAATAAATCTCCTCAGTGTTGACACTGAAGTATTAAACAGCAAAGACACTCATCTGTATTTCTGGCACTAATTACCTCTCATAGTTTTTGTATTTCCGCCTTTTGTTTTTATCATTTATTAACTCGAGCTGCAGTCAGTGCTTTATGTGTTTTGTTTTTTATTGTCTGTGTGTCGTCGTTTCATGTTCATGAACTTCAGACACTCGACTCAGACAGACAGCTGCAGTGTTTTTGGCCCTCGCGACCCCCCGTAGACGAGTTTGTCTTATTTTTGATGGTTCATGTGTCGTCGCAGCGTGAATGAACCTGAAATATTAAACAGCAAACAGACATACTGTAGTATTTTGTGGCACTGCCGACCCCCCGTAGCTGCAGCTGCGGTCGCCTCCCTGTGTGCGTCTCGAGTGCCACCTTCCTGTCGGTTCTCCTCGTCCACTCTTGGGTGGGCGGGTCCGCGGTGGAGGTCCCTCCTCTCTCCTCCTGAGTCCTCCCTCCTTGTCGCCTCTGACCTCGTCAGGCAGCATGCAGCCAACGTTCCCATCAGATCACCAGGACCTGCAGCCGAGCAGCAGCAGCAGAGCAGCCTCCCTCCACCCGTCCGTGCCTCCGTCAGTCTAACGCTCACCTTTAACTGAGGACACCTGGACGCCTGCTGCAGCTGCAGACTGGACTTCTTCTTCTGGTCGACTTTGGGGAGTTTTTAAAGGAGGACCTAAAGTTTAAAGACGAGCTGCTGGATGTTTTCTGGCTCGAGGGGATTTTTCTGTCACCACCTGGATTGTTTGGGAGTCGATCTTTGAGCGTTTGAGACGGACGGCAGACGTTTTTCTTTTTCTTGATCTGTGTTGTGTTTTCCGTGTTGGACGCTGCTGAGGGACAGTAAGTTTCCCGTTAACTCGTCTTCTTCTCTCACTTTGTTTTGGCTTCTTCACTCTGGGCCGGTCCGGGCTCGTCTGCGGGTTCAGAGGTCTCGACCCTGCGACCTGCAGGATGCGTTCACAGCTGGCGGGCGTTCACACTGTGTTTGTTTGTTGCAGGACGCCTCCACCATGTTCTGCTCCAGGAGGGTTCTGCAGCAGTGGTGCTTCGCTCTGTTCCTGCTCTGCTCTCCGGTGCCGCACCACGGCCGACCCATCGACGCCCTCAGCAGCAGAATGTAAGTGTGTTTCAGCAGAACGTGGAACAAACGTTCAGATAACCTTTTTTCCCCACATATTCACCTCCTCCTCCTCCTCCTCCTTGGTGGGCGAGTGGAGGCTGGAAAATGTTTGTGAAGCGTGCCGGCAGCTGTTTAGTTAGCCGTCCACCTGTGTGTTTACCTAACGTTTGAGAAACGTTCAGCAGCTCCATCAGGACGCGGCCGCCGTCCGTCCCGACAGAGAGGCTGGAGAACGCTCATGTTCTGCTCGGCGCCAACCCAAACCAAACGAGCTGCTGCCGAGCGTCCAAACAGGAGAAACAAAAGTTCTCTCAGGTCGTCGAACAGTTTGAGATGATGATGAAGCAGGTCGGGCTGGGCCGGGCCGGGTCGGGTCGAGCAGGTTTATGTTGACGGGCTGCACGTCCACACTCCGCTCGGCCAGCTCGTGTCCGAGGAAACAGAGCTGTGATGATGCGAGCGGGGGAGGCGATGACCTCTGACCTCTGACCTCTGACCGGCTTCATCTGCAGCCTCGACAGACGAGACGACCTGAAAGTTTGTTAGATCGATGAATCGTGAAAATAATCTGCTGACTCATCTGAAAGTGTGGAATGCTCAAACCAGCAGCTGAAATCAGAAGTCTGGATGTTTTTCTGCAGCAGCTTCATTTAATCGTCTGATCCTGTCGGTAAACTTCAGGAAACTTCAGGAAACTTCTGTAAACTTTGGTAAACCAGGAAACTGGTAAACTTCAGTAAACTGGTAAACTTCAGGAAACTTTAGTAAACTTCAGGAAACTGGTAAACTTCAGGAAACTTTGGTAAACTTCAGGAAACTGGTAAACTTCAGTAAACTTTGGTAAACTTCA
>CM041731.1:18401227-18496227 GCA_023373845.1 Nibea coibor | reverse complement strand
CACCCTGCACTCCAAACCGCCCGGAGGAACCAAGAACCTCCCCATCAGCTTCAGGCTGGAGGAGGAGGAGGGCACCAACCTGCCGCAGGAGACCAACAAGGCTCAGCTGTGCAAAGACGGCGTCATGAAGCCGCCGTGCAAGAGGAAGAAGAAAGGGAGGTCCGGAAAGAGGCGGGAAGGAGAGAAGAGGAAGAGGAGGGCGCGCTCATTGGGGTGGAGGCTGGAGAGCGAACCAGGGAGCGGACTCCACCTGGAGTGGAGGTCGCTGCTCGGCCTGCAGAGGGCGCTGCTTTAAAACGCTGTCAGTCTCTGGCAAAGGTGAGTCCACGAAGAAGAACGGCCAGAACACAAAAACTAAACTCCACAGAATGAATTCACTCAAACATCGTGTGATCAGCTGATTTCACCTGCTGCGACCTCAAAGTGTCTCAGATCAAACAGGCGCTAACTGCTAACCGCTAACTGCTAACTGCTAACTGCTTATGCTGTTTTAAACTTTAACCTGTCAGATTTCTGAGTGAACTCAAATTACTTTCAAGTTGTCCTGATGATTCAGTGTTACGATTTAAAAACAGCTGGAATGTTTTTGAATATAAAATAAAAAAACTTTTCTTCTGTTTGCGTTTCAGAACCTGCGGACGCTCGAGTGGACTCCTAAATATTCATGTTACAGTCGTCTGTAATTTTGATTGTTTGGAAAGAAATTGGAAAATATTTATTATCTGTAAATATTCTAAATATCGCAGAATAAATAGCAGAATATGATAAAAATCTTATTTGATGCTCTGTGAGGCGACAGATTTGAGTCTTTGTGAATCCTCGCTTTTTTCTTTTTTATTCCAATTATGTTTTTTTGTTTTGCGGTAATTTATTTTGTCTGAATGGTGTATTTATTTTGTAAATGTATCGAGGTGCTGCTGACCTTCTATATTTTTGTACCATATTGCACTTTAGATATATAAATATAAATATATATACCATTAATTTTGTTCATCGTTTGTTTGAAATGAAGAAAACTCGACGTTGGTCGCTCTGTGTTCGTTCTTCTTGCTCTGTTCAGTTTGTTGTTTCTTTGCTGCTGTTCATCCGGACGTCGGCGGCTCCGATCGAAGCCGTCGGGTTCGTTGGCTCACGTTTGTGTCGGACCCCCTGCTGCCTCCTCCGCGGCCCGCTCTGCTTCTCGATGCCAAAGTTCAGATCTGTACATAAACCAAACACAGCTCCATATCCATGTTTTTGGCACTTGCACTGAGATAAACTCTGTACTGAACAGATTAAACATTTGACAGTACGCGCTCAGTCTCCTGTCTTCATGTCAGTTATTTACAGCTGAGGTGTTGTGGTGTTCCTCAGGGCTCGATCCTGGGTCCTCTTTAGTTTGTCTCGTACATGCAGATTAATTATTTAAGTTTTTTGATCATATTTCATCAGATTTAAACCTCAGAATTTCTTTTACTCAGACTAGAATTAAATGAGTTCAGCAATTGAAAGTTAAAAAACACAAACGAGGTTTTAAAGTGTAAATAGAAAATGTTGGTGGCTAACGAGTTCATTTGTGGTTGGGGCGTTGTCAGGATGTTGACGGTGGTTATATATATATAATAAATCTTATGTCTCTAAGACTGTCTCAGACTGTCTCAGATCGTCTGAAGGCGACTCAGCCTTTTTAAACTCGTCCGTGCTGGTTTCTTCAGGCTGAGTCAGAAATGAGAAAGTTTCCACTGAAGAAGAACTCAGATCTGTTGGCCTGCTCGTCGTCTGAACGCTGAGTCAGCTTTAAGGAAGAGTTCTTCGTGTGTTTGTTTTGGGTTCTTGACCAAACTAATCATCCTGTACACCTTCAGGTCCGTCACAGGAAGCAGGGACTCCACCTATTTCAGGTTTTTCCTTCCTCCAGCCGTCGGCCACACTTGGTTCCTCTGCAGGTTTCCGTCATGTCGGTGTTATTAACGTTCCATCAGCTGAGAACTGATTTTTTTTACACGTCTGCACAAACAGCAGGAAAGAAAATTACAACTTTCCACTCGATCGAGCAAACGTGTCGACAAATTGTCGTCGCCAGCGACCGCTGGCTGCTCCACAGGCCGTTAAAATGATTCCCACCGCTGCTCCACGACACGACAAGTTTGGTTTGGCAGCTATCGGAGAGCTGAGAGAGCAGCACTGCAACGCTTCTACGTGCAACCAACCAAAACCAGAAACTCAAGAGGGTCAGAGACAGGTTTTGGACAGTCTGTGGGGACATCTCAGAGACTACGTCCAGGTTTTGGACAGTCTGCGGGGCGTCACAGAGACTACGTCCAGGTTTTAGACAGTCTGCGGGGACGTCACAGAGACTACGTCCAGGTTTTGGACAGTCTGCGGGGACGTCTCAGAGACTACGTCCAGATCTGAATATGAATCTGTAGTTGTATAAAAACTTTATTTTTAAATTTTCGGCTCAGTTGGGTAAAACTTGAGAATATTTGAATAAACTCAGCTGATGACTTCACATGAACATTGTCTTGTTCACGTTAAACTCGATGTTTCGTCTGACAGGATTCTCCTTCCTGTCGATGACATCATCCACCCTCATCATTTTTGTTCCAAAATGGCCGACCTGGCCCAGCGCTGGCTGTAGTTGTCTGTCTGACCTGCAGGTGGTGCTGTTCTGAAGATCAGTAAATAAATTCTAATAACTTTAACGTTTAAAATCAGACGAAACGTTTTATATCTTTTGTATTTTTGTTGGACAGATGAACCGGTCACTCAGAACCAGAACCAGACTGATGAACAAACGTTAAACAGGCAATCAGACGTGTTGGATTCATCGTTTTATTTCTTCCCGCACAAAATGAAAAAATGCTTCAGTAGAAGGTGTTGGGTCTCTTGGTGGTGAAGCGCGGTTTGTGCTGACGACGAAGGACCCGGTGAGGCAGAGGGAACTTAATCTTGGAGTCCTGCAGAACCAGAACCAGAGAGACCGATGTCAGTATGACACATAGAAACTTTAAAATGTGTTGTAAACTTTATTTAAACTATCAAACTTTATTTAAAATGTGTCGCCAGTTTCAGAACCGCCAGGTTTGAAGATGGAAGCTGGAAATCTGGAAGAGGAATCTGGCTTTGAGTGTGGCAGGTTATTAAACTGGAGCTGACCAATGAGGAGCCAGCCCAGAGAGAGACCTGCGGACCCGACCGGCTCAGAACAAACAGAACCAGGACACTGTGGACACTTACGTGGAACTGCTTGATGGCAGGTCTGCGACACTTGTTGGCAGCGATGACCTGAACCTTCATGATCTGGATGGAGTGAGCACGAGCGCGATGGCGAGCTCCCATATCACGATCTGAAGAACAAAGAAGTCCACGAATGAGACAGGAAGTAACGGTTCTCCAGCCGCGGGCGTCTCCATCATAAAGTCTGTAAACGACCTCGCGCTGTTCCCTGCTGTGCTGAGCACGCTCAGTATCCATGACAACAGGACAAACTGAAGCTGCTCAGCTGGGCGTCATGTCTCATCTCACCTGAACCTTCATGTCACATGACTCACTTCACCTGTTTACACTGGTCACGGACAGTTCAATGTCTTAACGATGACTCAGCGACGTCTCACTGATCCACTGACCCTTTCAAAATAAAATCAGAACTCACCTCGATTTTCTGCTTGTTTTAAAATGTTTCAGGGTCAAAGACTTTAGATTTCCTTTGTTTGGCCTGTTCAACAGGATGTGACAGCCGGACTGCCACAATAAAAGCACGGTCTAAAATATCAACTTCCATCTTACATAAAGAAAACCAGTTAACGTGTGTGGACGGCGTGCGGACGGCGTGCGGACTCACAGCACTGGGTGACGGCTCCAGACGTGGTCAGGTCTCTGTACTCTCTGTACATGTTGTGGGTTCCACTACGAGAGTCGTAACGCAGCCAGATCCCAAAGTTCTTCACCTTCAGGGGGGTCTTCTCGTGGACCTGAACCAGAACCACAGACAGGATGTCAGCACACAGGAGCAACGTTTAAACAACATTTCACAAACCTTCAGAGGTTCTAATCAAACCCATGTGGACCCAGACTCAGTCTGACGGGTCGGTTCTGTGAGAGTCAGATCATTCCTCTTAAATCAAGAATGTGAGTCCAGAAACTGACCCGAGATCAGAACTGAACCACGACGGAGCGACTGGACTCTGTCAGCGTTCAGACTGATGTCAGCTGACCACACGGGAGGCAGAGCCGGATGTTCTACAGCGGGTCGGTGTGGCTGCAGGTTTCTGATCCAGCCAACCGAGCGCACAGTTTGACCAATCAGCTCTCTGAACTGAGATCAGCTGACTGAATGAGTCTGCTGGGTTGGAAAGACCTGCAGCCACGCCGGCCCTCTGCGACAGGCCTGCCGTGAGGCGTTCAAAGACATCAAGTGTTGACCCCTGAATTCACTTTCAAAGGCACGGCAGCGGCAGAGAAAGGCGACAAGGGTCGAGTTCTGTTCGCAGGCCGGACAAAATCACGCCACGGGCACGGCGTGAGCTTTGGGTTCGGCTGCAGAGGACCAGACGGGACGGGGCAGACTGACTTCATGAAGTCTGAGCTCACGTCTGGCCACGGTTTAAAGTGACCTCTGACCTCCTGCACTGTGTGCACACTCACCAGTCCACAGTAGACGGTCTCTCCAGAGGCCTTCTTCATCTTCCTCAGCTGGGACACGAAGTACCAGAAGCGGGACTTGGCCACGACGTGGTTTGGGGCAAAGATCCTCATCCGGTACAGAGGAGGGGCAGGGTTCTTGGCCGAGGGCAGCAGACGCCCGATGACTTTGTATTCCCTAAGCTGCGTTCAGAGGAGAGAGTCTGTTAGCACACACGTCGTGAGGCGTTCAAAGACATCAAGTGTTGACCCCTGAATTCACTTTCAAAGGCACGGCAGCGGCAGAGAAAGGCGACAAGGGTCGAGTTCTGTTCGCAGGCCGGACAAACTCACACCACGGGCACGGCGTGAGCTTTGGGTTCGGCTGCAGAGGACCAGACGGGACAGACCGGATCAGAACCCAAACAGAACCTCCCTGTTCTGTGCCACGTGCAGGAAAAAACACGCAGTCCACTCAGACATCACAGGTCTGTGACATCACAGCGTACCGGGTTAGTCTGCAGCTTCAGAGGCAGAGCGCTGTAGTAACGTTGTTACAGCGTTGCAGTAACGTTGTGACAGCGTTGCAGTAACGTTGTGACAGCGTTGCAGTAACGTTGCGGTCTGAGCCTCCATCACAGCGCACGCTTCAACTTTTACGTCATTTATCTCGTTAAACCGGCTCCGTGCTGACCGTGTCGCGGGTTCGAACCCACGTTGACACACACACACACACAGCTCCGGATCAGCAGCACATTATCAGAGGCTAACGTTAGCTTCGCGGAGCTAAGCTAAGTTAGCGTCCAGGCCAACGTCGGCTCACGTGCCCGGTAAACGGTCAAACACAGACTCTGATTCAGACATTTACGTTTGTTCGCGGTGTTTTCCCGGTTACAGACCATGTGAGGCTCTAACACACACACACACACACACACACACACACACACACACACACACACACACACTCACATCGTCCACATGGTGCCGCGGTCGCCATGTTGTGGCCGTGAACGCACCGGGGCCGAAAAAGACTCAAACTGCGTTAAAACCGGAGCCTGACCGGACGTTCGTTCATAAATCTGACGGAGGAAGTGTTAGAGAGCGGACTGAGCGCGCGCGGACCGTGTGTCCGCGGTAAATCCCGGTAAATTATCAGATTTACGTACTGTGCCGGACGCCTTCATGGTGTCTCTCGCTCACTGCCACAGAAAAAGAGGAAGCAGCAGGGCGGAGACTGCTGACGTCATATGGCCGGAGGAGGCGGGACTTCCGGGGCGAGCAGGCGGCACCGGCTGAAGCTGGTTTCACGTTGGAGGCGGAACGATTTCTACAAACTTCAGTTAATGTTTATTTTATTTATTTATACGGACTTATCGGGACACACCTGCACCTTATTATACATGTATTATATTATTATTATTATTATTATTATTATTATTATATCATTAATGTTATTAATGTATCGTTATTATATTATTATTATTAACATTATATTATATTATTGTGCTGTGTTTTGTTTCTTACTGTGTTTAAATGGTAAAATAAGAATTTCATTGCTGAATAAGCCGCGTGTGTTTTCACATTTGTTTACTTTATAGCACTTCCTGGAGTCAACACAGGGTTGCCAGGCAACCAGCATCCTCCTAAGAAACAAATAAAAAGTCTGCCACGCACGCTCAGGTGAAACATTTGTCATATTCATCTCCCTCGTGCAGAAAACAACCTGCGACAAGAACATGCATTACATATATTTATATATTACCTTGTCAGGTAAGATTATAGCACGTACACACCTGAAGAAGACCTTCATTGATCAGGTGTGTGTGTGAGTGACAGGTAGATAGCCTCACCTGAGGCACTAACACTGACCAACCAAAACACAGTGAAGGCCCCAGCGAGATTTGAACTCGCGACCCCTGGTTTACAAGACCAGTGCTCTAACCCCTGAGCTATGGAGCCCTGTGACACACGCCACCTGAGCCAGGTGTGTCATACAGAGACAGACAGGTGTGTTACAGAAAGCAGATGTGACTCTGACGTAACTTGTGTTAATTAGTTTTCTCGTCAGAGAATTGAATCAGAAATAATATTTACTGTGCAGAACTTAGTATTAGTGCGTGTTTAAGCGTACCTGTCTGTACGAGTTTCAGACTCACACACCTGAGGAGTATTATCGATAATACATAAATAAAATGACGTCACACAAAATGTTAGAAAACTAAAAAATATTAAAAATAATTTAAAAACAAACAATGAAACACCTGACGAATCTGAAGCTAACTTCAGCCCATTAACAGACACGTCACAGAAATAACTTCAGATTTCACACACATTATTATTATTGTTGTTATTATAATAATAATTATTATTAATATTATAGTTATAATAATTATTATAATCATCGTTACGGTCCATGTGCTGATTAACCTGAGTGAAGTCCTTCCGTGTGTGTGTGTGTGTGACCCGGATGTTAACGGGCGGCCTGGACACGCCGCCCCGCCGCTGCCTGCCGTGTGTCGGTGAGTCCAGCCTCCATGCAGCCCGAGTCTTTCTCCGTGACGAGCTGACCGGAGCTCGCGTTAAGCAGACTCGCTGAGTTAAGGTTCCGGTTCGGTGAGCCTGTGTTCTGTCTGTAACGGGCTCGGACCGGGTTAAGCAGGCGGCTAACGGTTACCGGAGTTTGTCATCGTGACAGCGGTGATGTGATTGAAGGAGGCAGACACCAAGCAGGTAAATTACCGGAGCCGCGCGGACACCGGACAGAGAAAGAACAGCACACACCGCCGGTAACGGCCGCGTTATCCGTTACTGATCACGCACGCGGGGTTACTGACTTCCAGCGTCGCGAGCTCAGAGGCTAGTCGGCTAACGTTAGCTCGAGTTAGCATCAGTCAGCTAGTTTGTATGGAGAGAAGTTGTTAGCCGTTAGCATCGCTAACTTTTTTCAAAGGAGTGGCACCATCAGATCACACGGTCACCTCTTCATCCGCAACACCCCCACGCGCCCCTCAGCCTTTACACGCTAATCAGAGGTGTTTTAATGAGAGTGGTGACGTCATAACGAGGCTCGCAGTGTTGACGCTGCGTTGCATCATGGAGGTGAGTGACGGAGCTGTCAGCCTGGACTCCTCCACCTCCTCCACCCTCCTCCACCTCCCCATCACCCGGCAGCTCGGCAGCACAAAGCCGGGCTCGGGCGACATGCTGCCGGCGATGAGTCGTCACTTTTTGAGGCGGCGGTCAGTCTGCTCACCTGGACGTCACTGTGTCACGCGCCGCTCACTCAGCCACGTTACAGCCGGCTGTCAGCCATGTTTCCTAACTGACCAATGAGAGGCCGCACCCGCCACAGGAAGTCTACCTGCAAATAACAGCACAGCTGAAGTGTTATAGAGTATAAATCAGTGTTAGTGTCAGAGAGTAATCCCAGCTGTACTCGAGTATTTACTCTGATTACATTACTTCTGACCAGCCAATCATCATCCAGGTCAGCAGCAGCAGACCCAGCAGCAGCTAATATCACTGACTAGTCCAGCAGCAGTCAGCCCAGCTCGGCGTCTGTCTTTCAGCCTTTTATTTCACCAAGCTCTCACCAACCACTAAAAGTCAGTCCCAGATTTACTCTTGTCCGGCGGCTTCTTGCTCGCTCACTCTCTCCTTTTCTCTTCTTAGCTTCCTCCGTCAGCGTCCTCTTCACTCTCTGCTCCTCTGCCATCATGTCCATAGAAGCTGCTGAGGCTTTGCTAACGGACAGCGAGCAACACGAGCCTTTACGTACATATCTGTTTTACCTGGATAACGTTAGCCTGCTTGCTATTTGTAGCTTGCCCAATGAGTTTAGCAGCTTACGTGATCCATGATACAAACTTATAACTATATATATATATATATATATATATATATATATATATATATATATATATAATGTACTATTATGTACTGCCCAGCTCTGGTTCTGGCACGACACCAGCTCCGCTCCCCGTCAGCATTCCCCCGTCCTGTAAACAACTTCTTCTTCTTCCTGGAGGTCCAAAGCACCTGTGGTACAAACGCTACACGGCTAACAGACTGAGCTAACATGAGCTAACAGCAGCTAACAGACTGAGCTAACATGAGCTAACAGCAGCTAACAGACTGAGCTAACATGAGCTAACAGCAGCTAACAGACTGAGCTAACATGAGCTAACAGCAGCTAACAGACTGAGCTAACATGAGCTAACAGCAGCTAACAGACTGAGCTAACATGAGCTAACAGCAGCTCCAGCTGTCAGCAGTTTACTTCACTGTCCATCATAAACTCTGTAAATCACAGAGAGTTGAGGCGGAGCAGCCGGAGGACATCAGAGGGAAAACCAGGAAACATTTTCTCCATAAAATCTGATCCAGTTTCACCAGAATCAGTGAAATAGTTGGTGTGTGTGTGTGTGTGTGTGTGTGTGTGTGTGTATGACGTTACGTGTCCGTCAGTGTATCTGACCTCCGTGTTTCCTCCTCATCAGATGAGAGTAATCTGCCCGGCGACAGCAGAGTGGACTGAACCTGCCTCGGAGGAAAGCTAACCCACGGATGGCCTGCCAGTCTGTCGCTGCAGTCATGGACGAGCAGGCCCTGCTGGGGCTCAACCCCAACGCCGACGCCCGCTACAGGCAGCGGGTACGACGCCAGCGTGTTTCTGTTTCCTCGTCTCTGATATCTGCTTCATATTCATTCATGTTTAACTGTGTGTGTGTGTGTGTGTGTGTGTGTGTTCAGGCCATGGCTTACTTTGAGCAGCTGAAGGAGTCTCAGGATGCCTGGGAGGTTTGTGCTGAGGCGCTCGCTAAAGGGATTTATAAGTGAGTCTGACCTCCACAGCATGATTATGAATATTTAATTAACTTAATTATTTATGCAGATCAAAGACGTCTCGTCTGTTTGATCTTTTAGTGACGACCACGTGAAGTTCTTCTGCTTCCAGGTTCTGGAGCATCAGATAAAGTTCAGGTGAGGATGAAGACGAGGCTCGGCACCACCGCCGTCTCTCATGAATATTAATCAGCTGGTTATCTGAACACGTGTGTGTGTGTTGCAGACACGCCGGTCTGAGTGCAGTTCAACAGCAGCTCATCAGAGAGACTCTGATGAAGTGGCTCCAGTGTCAGGTACTGAAGTCTGATCCATCACAGAGTGTGTGTTGATGAGCGGTTACTGACGGTGTGTGTGTGTGTGTGTGTGTGTGTGTGGTCCGCCCTGCAGCTGATGAACGGACATCCTGAGAAGCCGTTCATCAGGAACAAGGCAGCTCAGGTGTTCGCGCTCACCTTCGTCATGGAGTACCTGACGCTGTGGCCGAAGTTCTTCTTCGACATCCTGTCGCTGGTCGGTCTGAACGCTCACGGCGTCGACATCTACCTGAGGACGCTCATGGCCATCGACGCTGAGGTGGTGGACAGGGACATCCTGCACTCACCTGAGGTGAAGACGAGCGTCCGCTCTTCTGTCTGTGTGTGTGTCAGGGCGGTCCACCTTCACCAACTCTGTTTCCTTCAGGAGACCCGCAGGAACACTCTGATCAAAGACACCATGCGGGAGCAGTGCATCCCTCACCTGGTCGAGTCCTGGTTCCAGATCCTGCAGACCTACCAGCAGTCCCACCCGGAGCTCACCTGCCAGTGTCTGGAGGTGGTCGGAGCCTTCGTGTCCTGGATCGACCTCAACCTCATCGCCAACGACCGGTCAGTCACCGATGACGGCAGATCCCACGTCCTAATGGCGTTCTCCTGATGTTCTCCTGACGTTCTCTGGAGGGTTTCTGAGGTTCTCTGCTGGTTTCAGGTTCGTGAACCTCCTGCTGAGTCAGATGTCGGTGGAGGAGCTCAGAGAGGAGGCCTGTGACTGCCTGTTTGAAATCGTCAACAAAGGGATGGACCCCATGGACAAAACCAAGCTGGTGGAGTCTCTGTGCCAGGTCCTGCAGTCAGCCGGGTTCTTCAACGTGGAGCAGGTCCGACCTTCAGAGAGCTGACCCATCACCCGTCCTCTCTGTGCTGGAGATCAGTCTTTACAGTCTGCGAAGAGTCTTTAGTCTGTCTCGTCGTTGGTCTCTGTGGATCAGATCGTTATGTTCCAGAGGTCACTTCCTGTCTGCTCACTTCCTGCATGTTTTTTCCCCTCTTCCTGTCCCGTCAGGAGGAAGACGTGGACTTCCTGGCCAAGTTCTCGCGGCTGGTGAACGGGATGGGTCAGAGTCTGGTGCTGAGCTGGACCAAACTGGCCAAGACGGGGAACGTGAAGGACACGGCGGAGACGCTGCAGGCCGTGGAGGCCAAGGTGCCGCTGCTGCTGCAGCTGCTCGTCCACGAGGACGACGACATCTCGGCCAACATCGTCGGCTTCTGCTACGAGTACCTGCACGTCCTCAAACAGGTGACAGGAAGTCCGACGCAGAGACAGGATAGAGATTTTCAAAATAAAATGAGTCGATGATCGATGATGTCTTTGTTTTGCAGCTTCCTCAGCTGACCGACCAGCAGAAAACCAACGTGGAGGTGAGTGTGTGAGCGCTGACTTTAACGAGTTAACGTGTGTGACGCGTGTGTGACGCCTGCTCCTCTCCTCAGGCCATCATGCTCGCCGTCATGAAGAAGCTGACGTACGACGACGAGTACAACTTTGAAAACGAGGTGAGTTTGTGCGATCGCGGCTGTTTGTCGCTCGTTCTTCTCTGAGAACGTGGAAGACGTTAACGCTTGGCCCGGTTCTTGTGGTTCTGGCGGTCAGGGCGAGGACGAGGCGATGTTCGTGGAGTACAGGAAGCAGCTGAAGATGCTGCTGGACCGCCTGGCTCAGGTTTCTCCTGAACTGCTGCTGGAGGCCGTACGGCGAGTCTTCACCAACAGCATGCAGTAAGAGACGCCGCCGTGCGTTTGTCCGTCCACGTGTTGATGCGTTCACTGGTCCGTCAGCTGACAGGCGTGTGGTTCTTTCAGGAACTGGCAGACGGCTCCGTTCATGGAGGTGGAGGTGGCCATCAGGCTGCTGTACATGCTGGGCGAGGCCCTGCCGGCGTCTCACGGCGCTCATTTCTCCGGAGACACGGCGAAGACGAGCGCCCTGCAGGACATGATGAGGACGGTGAGTCACGTGACTCGCTGGTGATGCGTTCACTGTCTGCCGTGTGTTTGACGGATCTTTCTCCTTCTCCTCTGGATGTCAGCTGGTCTCCTGCGGCGTCAGCAGCTACCAGCACAGCTCGGTGTCGCTCGAGTTCTTCGAGACGGTCGTCCGATACGACAAGTTCTTCATCGTGGAGCCGCAGCACATCCCCAACGTTCTGGTGAGGTTTAAACTGCAGCTCGTCCGTTTGTCCCCTGAACGCGCTGCAATCATCGTAAACGAATATTAATGTTTAACGGCGTGTTGCGTTCACTGTCAGATGGCGTTTCTGGACCAGAGAGGACTGAGACACAACAGCCCGAAGGTCCGCAGCAGAGTCGCGTACCTCTTCTCCAGATTCGTCAAAACGCTGCAGTGAGTTCACAGAGTGTGTGTGTGTGTGTGTGTGTGTGTGTGTGTGTGTGTGAGATCATCACGTCTTCTTGTTGTGTTGACAGTAAACACATGAACGCGTTCATCGAGGACATCCTGACGAGGATCCAGGACCTGCTCGAGCTCGCTCCGCCTGTAAGTATGGAGACAGGAAGTGGTCCATCCAACCATCAAACATGAGCTGACGATGACATCACTTCCTTCTGTCCAGGAGAACGGCTTCCCGGCGCTGCTGACCAGCGACGACCAGCTGTTCATGTTCGAGACGGCGGGCGTCCTGATCGTGAACGGGGAGAGTCCGGTGGAGAGGAAGCAGGCGCTGATGAGGAGCCTGCTGCTGCCGCTGATGGACGCCTTCCGCCTGCTGCTCGCCAAGCTGCTGCAGGAGACGGAGGAGGAGAGGCAGGCCGCCCTCGCCGACTGTCTGAGCCACGCCGTGGGCTTCGCCAGGTGAGGTCTCGGATCCAGAGAGAGAGACGGACCTGTGTTGGTGTCATCAGCTGACCTCGTCGTCTCTGTTTGCAGTCGGACCAGCAAAGCGTTCAGCAACAAGCAGACGGTGAAGCAGTGCGGCTGCACGGAGGTCTACAGAGACTGCATGCAGAGCTTCCTGCCCGCGCTGAGCTGCCCCGTCCAGCGGGGGGTGCTGCGCAGCTCGGTGCGCTCGTTCCTGCACCGGATGATCATCTGCCTGGAGGAGGAGGTGCTGCCGTTCATCCCCGCCGCCTCCGAGCACATGCTGAAGGACTGCGAGGCCAAAGACCTGCAGGAGTTCATCCCGCTCATCAGCCAGATCACCGCCAAGTTCAAGGTACGTTCAGGAGCGCTCACGCGCGTTAACGAAGTCACGTCAGGCCGCGGGGTGATTAACGAGCTTCCTGTCCCGTTGCCATGGCAGCGGCAGGTGTCGCCCTTCCTGCAGCAGATCTTCATGCCGCTCGTGCTCGCCATCTTCGAGGTGCTGGCCCGGCCGGCGGAGGAGAACGACCAGGCGGCCGCGCTGGAGAAGCAGATGCTGAGGAGGAGCTACTTCACCTTCATCCAGACCGTGACGGGAAGTGGGATGAACGAGGTGATGGCCAATCAGGGTGAGTCGCCAACAGCTGATCTGACTCAGGTTCAAGGTTTCCAGCGTTGTTATTCGATTGTGTGAACGTTGTGTTCTGGTTTCAGGAGCAGAGAACATCGAGCGGGTCGTGTTCACCATCATCCAGGGCGCCGTGGACTTCCCCGACCCGATCGCCCAGAAGACCTGCTTCATCATCCTGTCGAAGCTGGTGGAGCTGTGGGGTGAGACGATCCTCTGACTCCGTCAGGCGGATGCTTCGCCCGCCTGCGTCTGCTCTAACGTTTGTCTGATCTGACCTGCAGGAGGTAAAGACGGCATGGTCGGCTTCCCCGACTTCATCTACAAACACATCGTGCCCGCGTGTTTCCTGGCTCCTCTCAAACCGACCTTTGACCTCTCAGACGCTCAGACCGTCCTCGTAAGTTTCATGAAAGCATCGATCTAATGGTGCCGTCTGCTCCCGGGCCTCAGCCTCGCTCTGTTTGTCTTTCAGACGCTGTCGGAGTGCGCGCTCACGCTCAAAATGATTCATCTCAAACGGGTAAACTCAGGTCTTCGTTTGATGGAACAAACTCAGAAGTTTGTTTTTGCTTGTTAACGGTCGTCCGTTTTCTTCCAGGGGCCGGAGTTCATCCAGTTCCTGCAGCAGGAATATTTACCATCACTTCAGGTGTCACCAGAAATCTCACAGGTACGACGACCCGACGGACGAACACGAGACCGAAGTCTGGAAAATAAACTGCAGCCATGCTAACGTCACGCCATGCTAACGTTCTGAACTTTACTTTCAGGAACTTTGTCAGGTGATCCAACAGCCGGACGTCAAAGTCCTGAAAAGCTACATTAAGGTACGAGCCTGTCAGTGATTGGTTGGTTGGTGGTTGTTGTTTTTGTCCATCGATCAGCTGATGAGTGTTTCCTTCCTGTCTGCGCAGGCCTTCTTTCAGCGAGCCAAACTGTAGGAAACGAAACTGAAAGTTCGCCGGACTGAAAGGACGATTCACAGGAAGTGGTCGTACAAAAAAACAAACAAACAGGAAGTTAGCATAGGAGCTGCTTTTGCACTTAAACCGTGGATGCATAACAAAGCCAGTCTGTCGAAGTCGGGACGTGGACGGGACGTCGGTGGACGGATTAATCCCTCCGAGACGAGACGAGCTGTCCACGGACTCCCGCACTCGAGACGTAAAGACGAGGACTTTGTGGAAAGAGAGCGGGCGCGACCTGACGCTCGCTAAACATCCTGGATCATAGCTTTATTCTCGTCGCCGTAGAAACCACATTTCAAAAAACACAAAGATTTGAGTTTTTCTGGACGTCACAGGACGGACAAACGAAAAGGGCTGAAACGTTTTTTAAATTCAGAATGTGGCGCTTTGATTTTTCTTTTTGAAGGTTGACGGACGGTTTGAAGTTTGAAGTGACGCTCGACTCGATCTGCAAACATTTACAATAAAATGTCACCAGCGCTTCGTGTGTGTCGCCTGATGGGACATCGATATTTCAGCCCGCACGGCGAGTTCATGATGAAACGTCGTAACAGGTCACGTCGTTTTTGTTTCCTGGAAATATGAAAAATATTTGAGGCTGTTTTCTTTTTTTTTATTTCAGATAAAAAACGGAACAAAAGTGTAAATAAGAAAAATAAGATGTTAAAATGTAAATAAAGTTCCTAGTTTAGTTTTTTTCCTTTTTAAATTTTCATTCCCTTCCCAAAGTTAGAAATGATAAAAATACTGGCAGAGTCGATATAATAAGTTCGTGCCTCTTTATTTTGACTTGCTGGTATTTTTCTGTTCATCATTTTTTATTTATCGTCCTCAGATGAATAATTTCACTTTTTAATTGGTCAAAATCTTTGAGAGTATTTTTCACTTTTGACTCAGTAAATTTCATCATTTGATTATTAAAGTCAGAATTTCAGTTACTTTTGTTACTTACTGAGTATTATTTGTCATTTTTGGACCTGCTATCATAATTTGACCTTTTCAAATCAGAATGCTGTCAAAGTCAAAGTTCTGATTTATTCCGTGAAATCAGAACTTTGACTGAAAAGTTTGTCAGAGTTGGACTTTGAGTATTTTTCTCATACCTAACGTATTCTTCCGTAGGAGACGCATGAAGTCATTCACAGGCTCGTCGTGTGCAGTAAAAAAATAAATAGATGAAGCTCGATGAATTTTCTCTTCAAGCTTTTGTGACAATTCAGGACGACGGACAGATTATGCAACGCGATACTGTGAAGGAGCCGAGGCCGAGCTGAAGATCCGACTCTGTTGTAAACGTCGAGTACTGTGACGCCTCACGTTGTTCTTCATGTTTCAGTCAGTTTGACGTTCGCTGAGCTCGTCGGTTGATTCATCTGACATCTTTAATTTTCCCAGAAACTTTGCCTTTGGAAAAAAACCTCCAGAGAAAGTTCCTGAAAGAGCCGAGCTCAGCTGAATGTGGCCAAGCGGGCGAATGAAGTTCACGTGTTGACGAGGTGTTAGAGAACGTCTCTGCTCCGGTTTAATCAAACCAGTTTATTTGTCTTCAAACAGGAAGTGGGTGCATTTGTTGAGCTGAGCATCATTTGGACGCTCAGCGTTCTCGTCGACGCGTCGGGCTCGATCCGCCCGCGATGAGTAACGGACGTCGTGTCACGATGGGTTCGTTCGTCGTGTTCGCTCAGACACGAGAAGTCAGCCGTTTGTGTGAAAGCACAGATGACGACCTTCAAATCACCGTTAGATTATCGGTTATCGATTCAGCATCTCGGAGCCTGGTTTTATTTCTCACTCGGCAGATCGAGCGGAGCTGAGGTTTGCTTCTCGTGCCAAATGAATGAATTTTATTCACTGATGGTGAAACGTGTTGATTTTATTTTATCCTGATGTGGTGATGAAACTTCTGTTACAAACATGTTAGAACCAATAAAGTGTTAATAACTAATCACAGCACGCAAACTGCTTCAGTGTTTTTAATGTTTGTAACGAGGTCGTGTTTGTTGGAGTCAGACGAGCTGAGCCTCAGCCGAGCGGTACGCCTCTACAAAATGAAGTAAATGAATTTAAACGAATAATAAATCAGAGTTTTCAGTTGCAGCATCAGCTCGTCTGAACTGTGAGCAGCCGAACATGTCGACTGTAACTTGGAGATTTAGTTCACGGCCGCTCTTTTATTTTGAAACAAACAGGAAGTGACTAATTCTCCCAACATTTGTGTGACGACCCCTCAGATTCATCTGGTGACCCTGTGGAGGGCCTGAACCTCAGGTTGAACCTTCTGGACTAAAGTATTTGAAAGTGTCTCCAACAGTGAAACATCAGGATGAACATGTTACTGCATGAGGCTGATACTTGTAGTGTATTTGTGCACTAAGTAGTAATCTGATTACTTCAGCTGAAGTATTTCACAGACTTCAGTTTGAAGTTTATTTGCACGAGCACAAAGAAAAACATTTGAACTGTTCATGTCATGTTGTGGCTCTTCAGGCTCTTCAACATAAATTCATTCCAAACAAAAATGAAGCGACTTTCTTCCGACGAGTCTTTTCGTGTTCGGACGTCGTGGCGTCCTTCGTTAGCTGTGAAGTCTTTAAACGTGAAGTCGTGCAGCTTCAGCCTTTGATCACGGCGATCGGCCTCAGTTTGATCGCCTTCTTACTGATTCCAGCGTCGTGACACGTGTTGACGACGTCCGTCACGTTTTTGTACGACTCAGGAGCCTGAAAACAGAAAAAGAGAAATACCGTGAGCAGGACGACGGACGGAGATGTTTGTCGTGGTCAAAGCTCCACAGAAAAGCTCTCGTCACCTCCTCCATCACCAGTTTGGGTGAAGCCACTCGGATGGCGATGCCCTGGTCGGCCAGTTTGTCCAGGACGTCCTGGAAGTCGAGGTTCCTGCGGGACTTGGCTCGAGACAGAGCGCGACCCTGAAACGTTCAGATTTTCAGTGAATGTGACGTATGTGTGAAACACGTTTGGAGGGTGAAGCTCTGATTCGTCAGTCGTACCGCTCCGTGACAGGTGGTGCCAAATGTCTCGGTCATGCCTTGTTCGGTTCCCGTGAGGACGTAACTGCAGGTCCCCATCGTCCCCCCGATCAACACCGGCTGACCTGTGAGCTGAAACAAGAAACCGTCAACATGGAGTCGACTCTCCAGCAGCTGATCGCGTCCGTCGCTCTGAGGTCTGCTGTACCTGATAGTCGACGGGGATGAGGGGGTGGTGTGGGGGGAAGGCTCGGGTGGAGCCTTTGCGGTGGATCAGCAGCGTCTTCTGCTTCCCATCCACGATGTGCTCCTCGACTTTGGCGATGTTGTGAGAGACGTCGTAGATGACGTGCATGTCCAGGTCGTCCGGCGTGGTGCCGAACACTTTGGAGAAGGCCTGAAACAAAAGAGACGTCAGATGAAACAAACCGACTCGAAGACGAGTTCATCCACTTGTCGCGTCCTCTGTGGAGTCTGACCTGTGAAGGTAACACCAGGTGAGCGTACCTGTCTGGTGAGGAAGGTCATGGACGAGCGGTTGACCCAGGCGTAGTTTCCTGCAGCAGCCATCCCCTTCAGGTAGTCCTGTCCTTCCTGTGACGTGATGCGAGCGCACGCCAGCTGCCGGTCGTTCACCGTGATCTTGTCTCGTTTCATCGCCTTCTCCATGGCGACCAGAGCGTCTGTCGACAGCGTTCAGGTCAATTTAACGGAAACCTTGTAGAAAACCATCCTCCAGGTGTTGACCTGGACTTCCTACCTGTGGCGACCTGGTGTCCGAGGCCTCTGCTGCCGCTGTGGATCATCACGCACACCTGCCCTTTGTGGTCGATGCCCATCTTCTTGGCGGCGTAGTCGTTGTAGATCTCGTCCACCACCTGGATCTCGGCGTAGTGGTTTCCTGCTCCCAGAGTTCCCAGCTTCAGCACACAAACACACACAGGTGGTTCAGCTTCATAAACATAACTCATTAATATTCATTAGGTGAGCTCCGGGCTGCTGGGATACCTGCGGCAGGCCTCTCTTCTTGGCCTTCGATGAGACTTTGTTGGGGTCGGCCTGCAGCATCCTGCCGTACTCCTCGCAGTGCTCTTTGTCCTCGGCCCAGGCGTAACCCTCCCTCAGAGACCAGTCCACCCCCATCTCCAGAGCCTCCTCCAGGTCCCTGAACACACACAGGTGACACAGGTAAACAGGTGACACAGGTAAACAGGTGACAGGTGCGGAGGCGGGCTGTGGTCTACACTCGCTCCCTCCTTACTTGGCTCCCATCGGGATGACTCCCTTGGATCCGACTCCCACCGGGATGTGGTCGAACAGCGACTGGGCGAGCTGCTCCTTCACCGGCTGAACGTCGCCCTCGTCCAGGTTCGTCCTCAGCAGACGCACGCCGCAGTTTATGTCGAAACCGACGCCACCTGCAGGCCAGGAGAGACGTTTACGCCGATTCATCAGGAGGAAGAAAAAAAACTTCTAAGAGATATTTCACCTGCAAAACAAACAAACCTGGAGACACGACGGCGTCCGGGTCGTTCATGTCGAAGGCCGCCATGTTTCCAATGGCGAACCCGTACCCGGAGTGAACGTCGGGGAGACCGATGGACCTCTGAGGAGTCACAACTTTAAGATTTCAACATGTTTGAGCTGTCGGATCTTTGTTCAGAGCGTTTAACCACGTTACTCACGTGTACGATTCCCGGCAGCGCCGCCACGTTCCCAATTTGTTTCATGGCGGGAAGGAATCCACCAACACCTGAAACACAATCAACCAACCAATTAATTGGCCAACAACGAACCAACCAACCAACTGAAACTCATGAGGATGACTTCAGGGGGTCGACCAGGTGAAGAGCAGCTCACCTCCTCCTCGACAGGCGTTACGAAGCTCCTCAAACATCAGTTTCTCCAGCGAATCGTTGACGTAGAAGTTTCCTTCAACCTGAAACAGAGCGTCGACCAATCAGTGACGACCACCAATCCACTTCCTGTTGAACAAATCCACTTCCTCCAAACATCGAACGTTTTTTAGAAAACACTTCATCATGGTGACATCATGGTGACGTCAGCTGCTTTCATTCAGTCTGCAGCTGATTTTAATTGAACTTAATTAACTCTCCTCATTATATATTCAGCCCATTAATGTTTTCCGTGTTTGGTTCGAGTCCCCGTAATTAGCCAACATGTGCTAACTGTGTTTACTGTGAGCTAGCAGCTAGCCGCGCAGCTAGCAGCCTGACCTGCATGTTGGGCACGAAGCCTTTCTTTATCCTCCAGCAGTTGCTGCTGATCTTGTCCAGGTACTGCAGCTCGTCGTTATAACTGCGACTCATCTTTAATTATTCTGATAATTAACGTGTAAAGTGTGAAGGCTGCGTGTCACCGGCTGTCTGCTGCCAACTGCCACCACTCACGCAACGCTACGGAAGCCCGCGGACGATCTAAAGGCACCAAAACGCGATTGTAAATTTGGCGTGACGCATTAAAAAATTAAAAACAAAATGGCGACCGTGAGATTTTAAATGTCCGCCGCTTCAAACAAACAACAACCTGAGTTCAAACGTTCAAATTAAAGTTCGCTTTATTCCTTTATCCAGAGTTTGAGCTAACTGCTAACCGCTAAACTGCTCGCTTGCCGTACTTGTAGTCAAATGAGTTCAGAACAGACGAGCCGGAAGTTTGATGCGTGGCTTTCAAAATAAAATAATATATTTCTTATCAGAATCAGGTTTATTACGTAGGTTTACACATAAAATGTTTTTTCCTGCCTTTGAAGCATAAAACAAATGTAATGATATAAAAATAAAAGTACTAACAAAATAAATAACAAACGACCCTGCTGCTGTTTACACTGTACACATATTTTATTTTTGATATCTTCACACTGTTTATACCGCTACATCTACACTGAATATCTCCCTATATTTGCCATATTTGTGCTGTTGCCACATTTTTCTTAGATCTCTTAGAACTTGTATATTTATACATTTATATATTTATATATTTCATGTTTCGTGTGTATTGCTGTTTGCAGCGGAGGGACACATTACTTCAGTGCCTGCATGTGCCTGACAATAAAGTTGATTTATATGTACAATGTGCGTTGTCATGGAAACGGATCAATTGTTACTGTCAGCTTAAACAAACCATCTCCATGACAACAGAGCACAAATAAGTGATATGATGATATATTAAACAGCATGTAAATATGAACGTGCTTTATTTATTAACCTATTTGCATTTGAAACGACCTAGCGTGGTTTTATTTTGAAAATCTACGCCTTTGATAACCGGAAGTGGCGTGTTCTCTGTGTGTAGCGGTGTGTGTGCTTCAGGTCGGTGTTTACAGTTCATCACAGCTGATCATTAATTTATTTAATCTGATCTGATCTGATCTGCTGAACTCAGGTAAGTCTGTCTGTGTTCAAGCGGCGGGAAAACGCGCTAACAGTAACTTAGTAACTAACGTAGTTAGCACGAGTTAACTAGCAACGAAACGAACGTCCAGAAACGAAAACGAAACGTTTGAATAACGTTCTTACAAAACCAATCCGACTTTTAAAGTTTGTGTCTGAAAAGTTTTAAAAGTTTTTAATGACTCATCAGAAAATTAAAGATGGAGGCTGTGTGCAGCTTTATTATTTAAAATTCAGTTTTATTCAATTAAAATGTCAACGTCACTTTATAAATGGCCAAAAGTTTGTGGACACAGCAGCACCTTTCACACGGTTACTGCTGCGTCACCTGTCCTCAGGATGAAGCTCCGGGTTCGGATCAACCGTCAGACCAGCCGGGTGGAGTTACCGGGAGAAGAGCCCAGTCTGAAGGAGCTGCTGGACCACGTCAGGGAGGCGGTGTTACCTTCTCATGGACTCAGGTCAGACCGGACCGCCACAGAACGTCTAATAAGACAAACAGACGTCAGCTGATTTATGATGTTTGTGTCCTGTTGGTCTCTCAGCGCAGACACAGACTTCAGCTTGTCTCTGAACGGTTCTGAGGTTCTGACTGACTCCGGTCAGACTCTGCCGTCCTGCGGCATCGTCTCCGGGGATTTGATCTGCGTCGTCCTGGCTGAACCTGCCGCCAACGCCGCCCACTCCTCCACCTCCACGCCGAGCAGCCGTACAGAGAACCAGAGGACGGAGCAGAGCCCGCAGAACCAACAGAACCAACAGACCGCGGCCATGATGTCCAGCCAGGTGACTGATTCAGTGGAGGAAGAAGCTGCTGTGCTGTCACATGATCCTCTTTAGCTTCTCTGGTTGGTTCATTTCAGCCTGTTTGCCAGTGAAGCGCTCAGGTGGAGCACTCAGATGGAACGCTCAGGTGGAGCGCTCAGGTGGAGCGCTCAGGTGGAGCACTCAGGTGAAGCGCTCAGGTGGAGCGCTCAGGTGGAACACGGGCCGACTCTGCTTGGACGCTGTCACACACCAGCAGCTGTTTAATGCTGACTCATGTTCCTCTGAATTCGCTGACTCGTCCTCGTGTGTCTGTGTGTCAAACAGCTCGACAGCAGCTCTGTGGCGCCGACAGACGAGCAGACGTCCGCGGACCCGTTGGACTCCGTCAGAGCTTCGGCGTCCAGCTGGGAGCCGATGCTGTGCAGCGAGGCCGAGGACGGCCAGGCTCCGCTCTCTCTGGACCTCCTGTACCACTCGGCCCAGACCGCCAGCCCCAGCGACGCCATCATGGTGGCCGGACATCAGCTGATGCTGGAGACCGGGTTTCTTCCTCAGGTGAGACCGCTGACCAACAACACAGAGACTTCCTGTATAGTGATGTCATCACGGTAAAGGTGTGTGTGTGTGTGCAGGGCTGTGAGCTGCAGGCGGCTGACATGCCTGCAGGATGGAGGTCATCAGCTGGACTGTACAAACTGCAGTACACTCATCCTCTGTGTGAACGCAGCCTGGCCATGGTGGTGTCCGTCTGCATGGGCCCCGTGCTCGTCATCAACGGTGAGTTCACGGACACGTGAAGTGTTCGTTACACTCAGCGTTCATGTTTGTATGTCAGGTCAGCCTGAAGGTTTAGTGACATCATCAATGTCTGACCTGAGTGTTTCTGCAGCCACTCTGAAGGTGAACCAAACCGTGGACACGGTGCGTAAACTGTGTCTGAATCCCTCCACCTACGTGACCGACGAGTGGCCAGGTAGAGAGCTCTGATTGGTTGATGTGACCCCGGGGGGCGGAGCATCGCTGAATGACTAACACTGTGTCCCGTCTCTGTTGTGGTTCAGGAGAGAGTGCAGCGGCGGCGTTCAAAGATCTGAGCAAACTGTCGCGGATCTTCAAAGACCAGCTGGCGTACCCGCTGATCGCCGCCGCCCGAGAAGGTAAAGATTCACCTGGAGACCACCTGACGAGGTCTGACGATGTTTAACCTGACTCTGAGCTCGCCATGTTGTCGTTTTCCAGCGATGGCGCTGCCGGTGGCATTCGGTCTGGCGGCTCTTCCTCCGGAGCTCCTCCTCCGAGTCCTCCGCCTGCTGGACGTCTGCTCCGTGGTGAGACTGTCGTCAGTCTGCAGGCGCTTCAACGCGGCCACGGCCGACTCCACGCTGTGGAGACACCTGTACCGCCGAGACTTCACAGGTGAGGCTCCAGACAGGAAGTCCTCCTCCGATCAGTGACGTCATGAACAAATGAATAAAGTGTGTGTGTGTGTGTGTGTGTTCTGGTTCAGATTCAGATCCCAGCAGACCCAGGGACACGGACTGGAAGGAGGTGAGCAGCACTGAGCTGTAACAGATGAATGTAGCATTAACATAAACCCTGTTAGGAACACGCCATCCTTTCTGTCCTCAGCTTTACAAACGCTCTCACAAACTTCGCTGTGACCTCCGGCGAGTTCGCCACCGCTCCCTCCCTGCGTTCCCCCGACTCCCCCGAGACATCTTCAACCCGCTGCCCGTCCCACTGTACCCGCCGCTGCCCGGCATCATCGGCGGCGAGTACGACCAGAGACCAAACCTGCCCCACGGCCTCCTCCCACGACCCCGCTACGACCCCATCGGCCCGCCTCGAGTCCGACCGACCGGAAGACGACCCGCAGACGTCCGCCGAGGTTTCATCTGATTGGTCTGCAATAAAAACTACAGATGTGAATGACAGGAAGTGATGTCACTGATTTCAGCTCCGATCAGTCGACAGGAACTGAAATTAAAGAGGTTTCCTGCAGCTTCATGGATTTATTATCATTTAATAAAGTAACAGAGTCAGACCTCTTTGTCTAATAAACAGTCTGAGCTGTACGGAAGCCCACAGGGGCCAAGAAAAGAGAAACTATGTGGAAAGACAAAGCGGTAAGTCAGAGTAACGTTTTTGTTTTATTAACAAAGATTTCTGACTAAATATGACAAATAACAAACACTGGAATAATTAAACTGCTCAAACTTCTGCCTCGACTTTATTTTATTTTTCTTCAGCTTGGTTTTAAATCCCGTCGTTGAACCTGAAGAATTAAACTTAAGATAAGAATCAGTTTATATTATTACATTATTTCATGTTCATGTTGAAACGTGCTGCAAAACGAACAAAACAAGCGAAATAATAATAATAATAATAATAATCAGCGTCTTTCCCGCTTTTTTCCGTGACACATTAACGGCCAGGAGCTCGTGAGACAATGACGTCATCTTTTGTCTTGGAACAAAGAGTGCGCTCGTTCTGCTTCCCCCATTTCACCGACGGCGAGGTGCTTTCTGCGCGGGCGGAGTTTGGCGGCGGTGCCGCACCGGTGTTACGCAGAGTTCTGTTACCCATCAGATGTCGTGACCTGCGTTACCGCTGCACGAGTTTACCGCCATTTAACCGCGTTCACCGGGCCGAGGACACCGGAAGTCATCAGATTATCACGTTTGTTTTTGTGGCGGTAACAGACTGTCCGGTCACAGACTGCGCCGTAACTCCGCCGGGCGGGGACTGAGCTGCATTCTCCCTGCGCCGGGCAGCAACGCTGACAGGGGTGCGCTTGATTCATGACCCGCTAAGCACCGGTGGACAGCAGGAGCAGACTCAGAATAAATATTAAAAAGTCATGCTAAGATTTTAACTCAACTTTATGTCTGAAATGTCAAATTAGATTAAAAATATTCAAATTAGATATTAGGTAGAAGTAAAAGTAAAAGAGTTTGAGAGTTACAGAGTCAAATTATATGAATGCATATTATTAATATATATTTGGAAAATTATTATTAAATGATTGAACAAAGCTTAGACTCAACAAGCACAAATGTTTGAGTGAAAAGTCAAAATTTGGACTAAATTAACTTAACGGATCATTTCACGTGTCTCTGTCTTTTATACAATTTAAACCGGACTGAATCTGCGCGGTGACAGGTCTGTCCGTAACACCGCCCGTGCTCCGGCTCCCCCCGTGTGCGCGCGGTGTCTTTAAGAGCCTCGTGTTGTTACCGGAAGTGTGAGGGGTGTTTCCAGCTGATCTGCACAACAGAGGACCAGAGGCTCCCTCAGCAGTCCGACCTACCTGCTCCGTTCCTCGGCTTCCACAGCTCAGCGGACCGGCCCGCGGCAGGTCTGCAGACCGAGCACTGAGCATCTTATTCGGATTGATTTCAGGTGTCCTCCCCTCTCCTCCAGCCCGCTCCTGCGCTCCTTTTAGCCGCCTCTCAGCTGCCGTGAACCGGTGCCGTCGGTAGCTGTTAGCCCGGACTGTCATGATCCCAGCTCGGAGATGGCGTCCTTCCCCGGTTTGTGTAAGACTGTCGGGCCAGCGGAGGAGGAGAACGGAGAGCTGGACGGCTCCCTGCAGCAGATGCTGAAGGCCATCGCCGACGAGAGGAACCGACTGAACATCCGACAGGAGATCAGCGGACTCGGTGAGCTCATCCGTTAGTTGTGCCTCCGGTGAGGCAGAGCCGGTCTGCAGGTCGGGCGGGAACACGCTGCCAGGTGTGGTTAATGAAGCAGACAGGTAAACTCTGTCTCACCTGCTTCAGCTGAAGGACTCATGTTTGGCCCTCCATCACCACTGAGGGAGTAAAAGTACAAATACTCTGTTACAGTTAGAGTATCCGGATAAACTGTTTAAAGTGTCTATGCACTCATTGAACCTTCATAAGCCCCTCCCCCTCTGGCTCTGTGCTCCAATCACAGTCGAGCAAACCTTGATTATGCTACATGTTAGCTACGCGTTAGCTCATCTGTGTTGGAAATATGAGATATTTAGCCACAGCTAACGTTAGCAACATTCTAGCTAACTAGTCAACTAGCTAATCTACAAAAATTGTTAGCCAGTTAGCTACGTGTCATGGCTAATACAAAGCGCTGTCTGACTAGCTAGCTAGCTACTTTAGATCAATTGTTAGTTATATAGTTAGCTAACTAGCTAGTGTTTGGCTAAGTTAAAATATAATATCTTGTTGAAGAATAGCGCTGCATCATCACATCTTTAGTTAGCTAATGTTAGCAAAATTCTAGCTAACTGATTTATAAATTATTAGCCTGCTAGTCAGCTAGCAGTTTACTACAGAGAATCCACACAAATTATTGCCTGGTTAGTTAGTTTGAAGCTAATGTCTGCTAGTACTGTGCTAACATTAGCTTACTTAAGAAGTGAATATATAAGTTATCTTTGAACCATCTTTGAAATGTGGCTGTATTTTCTACACAGACGAGCTAACGTGTAGCTAACATGTTGACCGAGGCTAGCTCAACTGTGATTGGAGCACAGAGCAAAAGGGGCGGGGCTTATGAAAGGTGAAAGTGCAGTAGAAGTATAAAATATACCAAATACTCTAAATACTCAGGTGAAGTACACTAGAGCTAAGCTAAGCTAGGCTAACATGAACACAGACTTGATGTAACCCTGCTGCTGATTGGTTTATAATTAGACCTCACTGATGACGTTAATTAATCATCAGATAAACACACGTGAAGTCCATGCAGCAGATAGAAAGCTCCAGAGACTGTGATGGGATTTTAGCGTGTGTGTGTGTGTGTGTGTGTGTGTGTGTGTGTGTGTGTGTGTGTATTGATGGAGTAATCAATGCAGCTCTGTTCACGACGCATGACTTCATCACAGCTGTTTGTCACAGACAGACGACGAGCTCGAGTGTTTGATGTCGTTTGGACTGTCACACATTTAATTAAAATAAAACATGATAAGTGAGTCATTATCAGAAAACCTGCTGATCTGTCAGCTCTGCAGTCGAGGCACTAATGTTACATTTTTTATTTGGACTAAATGTTTTAATGAATTTAAAGAGAAATTAATTCATCAGGACAATAAAACAAAGAGCCTCTAATGGAGCCTTTGATAATATGACATGATCTTCATCAGACATAAAAAATGATTTAATCACATTTTCCTCTTTCACTGGATTAAATCTTTGAACTCACAAATATTCATTTATTGTAGTTTTAACCCTTTAAATGACACCCACCTGTCAATCAAAGCGTCCACGCTCTCAATCCTGCATAACTTTAAGCCTTAATATAATGTGAACAGGTGAGTTGTATATAAATTCACCCTCAGTACAGTTGTCATGAACGGGGAAATTAGCTACAGAGACCAAAACTGTTTTTGTACCAGGCTGTAAACATGTTTATTTCTGCTGTCTAACATGGGGACTTATGGAGACTGACTCACTTCTGCAGCCAGCCTCAGGTGGACGTTAGAGGAACTGCAGTTTGTGTCACTTCCTGTGTCGGCTCCACAGAAGTTGATGCTTCTCGTGTTTGAAGCCGGTTCTGTTCAGTGTTCGGGCTCGGACCTTCCTGTAGCTGGTGTTTCTTGTTCACAGTCTGCAGCCGGTGTCCTTGGATGGTCCTCTGCTGAGTGTGACTCAGGTCTGTCAGCATCAACAGTGACTCAGGTCTTTACTCCACATTCAGTGATACGCTGCTTTGTTACAGCTCCACTCTTATTTTGGTAGGTTTGTTCATCCTTCCTGTCAGGAATCAGGGTTTTGGTTTGTCTCGCTGTCAGTCAGCGCGTCATGCTGTCTGCTCACTGATGTATTTGTGTCACACAGAAACCAGATCAGTTCATTGCTGTGATACTGAAACTCAGGAAGTTGGATGAGCATCAACAACCCAAAAACAAAAATCCTGCCGAGCAGGTTCATCACGTTCAGCCCAGCCAATCGCTTCATGTTTATTCCTACAGCGTTTTCCTTTTTCATCAGAAGGTTCTGCTCGTATCAGGACCGAGCGGCACCGCAGGAGGCTCCTCTTGTCGTCCACTCGAGGCTCCAGAATGAGTCAGTCTCCATAACTGTGCTAATAATTTAGATTAAGAGGGAGGCAGAAGAGGCTGTCCAGACTTTATACTGTCAGGGGGAATCACATCATCCTGGAAAACCTGGAAAACTAATTTTCCAGTCATGGAAAATGAGAGAAAAGCTGTGCAGGTTGTTCTGACTTGTTTCCACAGAATGAATTACAGTTGACCTAACTGCAGCGCCTCGCTGCTCTTTTGTTGAAGTGAAACATCGAATCTGTCCTGTAACGTCTGTCAGAGAGCAGCTCACACAGGAAGTGACACAGACGAGACGCAGAGATGAACGTCGATGATTCAGGTTTAATTACCTCCCAACACACCAGCGTATCCCTCCACGGTGAAATAGGGCTCCTCCGCCTGCTATAAATACACCGACAGGAGCTTTAATGTGGAGCAGCTCTTTGTTCACAGATCGATGGATGGAGATCTGAACGACTTACTGTAAAAATAGTCTGTGACTCACGACAGATACATTTATTAAAATCCTGCTGAATGTTTCAGATGTTCACGCTCAGTCTCCTCTGTCATCGTCTATATGCACATACGTGTCGTGGTATATGACTGCAGGACATGGCAGACAGAAGGAGAGCACAGCGGGGGGTCTCCTCCATCTGTTTACATTGTACTGTCTGTTTGAGGAGCCGCACAGAGAGAAACTGAAGCTGAAGAAGCAGCTGAGCTTCCCCGCTGTTCACCCAGCTCCTGTTCTGGCACGACACCAGCTCAGCTCCCCGTCAGCGCCCTGGGCCTGTAAACCACGTCGTCGTCGTCTTCTTCTTCTTCCTTCTGGTGGTCCAAAACTCCTGTGGTACAAACACCAACAGTCCAGGTAGCCCAGGCTAACAAAGAGAGCTAACGTTAGCTAACAGCAGCTACAGGTGTCCATCAGGAAAGCAGCTGAAGACATTAGAGGGACAACCAGAAAACTTTTCCTCCACAGTCTGACTTTACTGACTCACCTCAAAGTTAGTTCGACTTTGATAGATGGTTCTCGGACAGGAAGTGAGCGGACTGAGTGGCTGAGTGAACAACAGGAACAAAGAGTCCTGTGAATTAAAATCAGCGTGTCATTGGTCAGCTGCCACGAGCTGCAGGTTCCTGTGTGAAGACTCTTAATCCAGCCTGCTGCGTGTCATCAGCTCCACCTCCTCAAACAGAAGATGGGCAGCATCACATGACGCAGTAATTCATTCAACCTGGACACATGACGGAGGTGACACAGGCAGTCACATGGTTTACAGTCACTCTATAGCAGAACGTCTTTATTTCAGGTCACGAGCTGAGGCCTAACGGGTCAGTTCATTCAAAAGTTGGACAAGGACAAGGAGCCTGAACTCAGAGCTGGACTTATTATTCAGTATTAGTGACATTGCTAATCAGTCAATAAAAGATGATCATCTCTCATTTTATCAGGTTGGGAACCACAGTTTCACTTGGTTTCCAGGGTCTTACAGGAGAGTCTAGAGCAGGGGTCGGCAACCTGCGGCTCCGGAGCCGCATGCGGCTCTTTCATCCTTACACCGCGGCTCCGAGTGGCTTGGGAAAATAAATTACTTTAAAAAAGTATTTATGTGTATTTCCGACCGGTAGCTCGTCGATCGCGAGCTACCGGTCGATCGCCAGACGTGATCAAGTCGATCGCAGAGGCGCCTACCGCCGCAGCCGGCAGTATGGTGGGCCATCCACCCCGCTCCCGTGCGCCAGTATGTTGGGCTGTCCACCGCGCCCGCCGCCGCACCACCGTCAAATGCTGTAACTGCACCCCCCCCGGTATAAAACATTATATGGCTCTCATGGAAGAACATTTTAAAATATGTCGCTTTCGCGGCTCTCTCAGCCAAAAAGGTTGCCGACCCCGGGTCTAGAGGTCCTTTGGTTGTTCTACTGATCATTGAATGAGTTCTAGTGTTCCTGTAGGAGGTTCTCGTGCTAATTCACTGTAACTCTTGAGGAATTTAAACCTTTAACCTCAGTGTTTCAGTCAGTACTGAATGTTTCTGTTCATCCATCCATCCTTCCTTTTGTTCATCAGGGTCACTGGAGCGTTGACAGAGTGTCAGTACGCTCCCACCATGTCTTATATAACTGTAATGAAAAATCCAGCAGCTCGACCGTGGCTCATGATATTTCTCCTCGCTGCCAGCAGAGATAGATTTTGGGTGATTCAACTCACTTTCATGTGATGATGAGCGATAGTGCGCCGGGCTTCGTAACACAGCTGATGTATTTTTAAAATGGGCAGCGCAGCAAAAACAGAGCAGACTTTTCTGAACGTGGTCGAGGCTGCAGAACTCTGCTCAGCTTCACCAACACAAAGATGTGCAGGACAGCAGACTTTCAAAAGACGAGTAGGACTACTTTAACATCTGAGAGCATCCTACCAGGGAGCGAAGGGTGCGAGGGACACTGATGTCTGAGGACAACACATCAAGGTCAACCGGGACCTTGAGTTGAGTTCTTCTGTCTCGGACGGTGTTCCCTGTTGCTGTTCAAATGTGGCGTTCAAATGTGGCGTTCAATGACAGCTGCGGCTTTCTTGAAGCTTGTCCTGCTCTGTTTGCCAGAAGGTTGTGTTCACTGACTCACCTCTGTCCGAGAAGAACATCCTTTATGCCAGGTCTGACTGGACAGAGGCCAGAGGTCGTGTCCGAGCTTCAGCCAAAGCTTTGGTTGGCTGTCGGCCTGAACACAGAGCTGTCGAGTTGTTCACGCTGCTGATCAATGAGCTCGTTTGATGGACGGTCTCTGTACGTTATGTAGGAATAGATACTTCAGGGAGCAGTGTTTACTTTCTACCATAGCATCTCATTACAGCTGCTTCATTAGCTGGACACTGAAGCTCGGACCTCAGGGGGCTTCTTGTCCGGTCCCACCAGAATCTCTCCAAAGATCCACTTGATGTCAGTCAGGTTACCCAAGTTGTCTCCAACTGGAGGGCAGAGGGTGTCCATAATGACCCACAGACACCATCATGCTTCTCATGGCGTCAGTGACCCCACAGAGACAGCAGTCAGTCTGAACTGGAGACGCCTCCAGGAACCTTCAACAGGTGCAGGAATATTGATGTAATGCAGTCACAGGTGTGTGTCGACAGGTTTAAACACTGCTGTGTCATTATGATCAAGAACCAGAGTTGTTTTTATAATGACAATTTAAATCACGCATAGTGAATCTGTAGTGAAGCATTCTTTAATATTATATTATATTATATGATATTGTCTTGTCTTGTTGAAGGAGCTCTGGATCAGCGTGTTTCATTTCTTTCAGCTCCACCTGTCGAAGCTCCTCGACCTTCTTCTGTTTCAGCTCAGGTGTTTAAATGAAATGAAAGTCTGAGCCCATCAGAGCTAACGAGGTTAATCTGACTGTCAACATTAAATCAACATGATTCACTTTCTGCTGTGAAACGTTCACATCCCACAGCTGATGTCCTTCATCGTCTCCACTCACTGTTCACACCTGATTCAACCAAATAAAGTTGAATAAGAGCTTCCTTAAGCTCGTCATAGAGTGAAGCCTGACAGAGTTAATTAATCCTGACGGAGTTCAGCTAACGATGACGAGGTTTGGTGTGAGTCTGATGAAAGGTAAACAGGATTTCAGGCTCTTGAAGCTTCAAACAGGAGATCAAACGAGCTCTCCGGGCCTGAGGGGAGCAGCCGCTCTAACAGGAAGTTCAACTAAATGCCATGTCATCCTCTGCCCGGTTGCCTGGCAACAGTTACCGGGCGGCAGGCAGGCAGGTACCTCAGCCTGTAGAAAGGTAGCAGAGACCCCCTCCATCCTCCACCCCCGAGGTGACGGAGGGCAGGTGGTCGATCTGAAACGATGAATCGAACAACCGCGCTTCTTTTATGATGTCTGATCATTTTTCAAAATAAAAGCATCATTAATCAGCTTTTCTGTGGCTTTTCAGATCAGCTGACACTTCCTGTTTGTTTGTGTGGTTCTGCAGGTTGTTTTAAGGATGACCGCATCGTGTTCTGGACCTGGATGTTCTCCACGTACTTCATGGAGAAGTGGGCTCCTCGACAGGACGACATGCTGTTCTACGTCCGCAGGAAGCTCGCCTACGTCAGCGCCGACAACACCGAGGGCAAAAAGGTGACGAGCTGTGATTCATTCAAGGTTCAGGTTCAGACGGCGTCGCAGGTGGAGCCGAATCGATCGTATGAAACAGTCAGACGCAGCACACCTGATAATGTCAGCCCGGAGATACGAGGCCTCCGCATGACAGGATTATGGTTGCCATGGTTACACTGTGTGTGTGTGTGTGTGTGTGTGTGTGTGTGTGTGTGTGTGTGTGTGTGTGTGTGTGTGTGTGTGTGTGTGTGTGTGTGTGTGTGTGTGTGTGTGTGTGTGTGTGTGTGTGTGTGTGAGGGGGCGACACAGTCAAACACCACAAACATCATCGTGACATAAAATCAGGAAGTGAAAAAATAAACAGCTGAATCAGCAAAGTGAAAAAACGGGAACGTGCGTCACGTAACGAACCTTTATCCAATCAGACGGATGAACGATCCGTGATCACGTGACCACAGGATCGCTCACGTCATTGGACAGCTCAGGATGCTTTGTGTGACAGTTTAAACGTGAGTGCTGTGCAGGTGTGTGTAGCTGATCCGAGTCAGAGGAGAATCATTACACACACCTCTGTTCTTCGATGGTAGACGCTCACACACACACTGATATCTGCAGATTTCATTTCCTCCTGTTGTTGTCATAGTAACAAATCAATAGCGGTGGATTCTCGTCACGTAATGACTCTGTGTACCTGCAGCAGCTCGGCTACAGGAAGTCTCCAGCCTCCGGGTTCCTCTACACCTGAACCTGAGACCGGCCCGTGGCTGGTTCTGATGAAGTGTGTGTGTTTCAGGTGGAGGTGGAGGTTTACAGGAGAGACTCCAAGAAGCTGCCGGGCCTCGGTGACCCAGACATCGACTGGGAGGAGAGCGTCTACCTGAACCTCATCCTGCAGAAGGTGAGCGCCGCTCAAAACTGGAGCTTCAGCTTCAGCTCACGTTCTAATGTGATCACATAATAATCAGACATGTCGTGAAATCTGTTCAGTTCATTTCATTTTGATTACTCAGCAGATTTTGATATTTTTCTGACCTTGTGAGGCGTCAGCAAAGCCATTCAGTCATCCTCCTGACCTGACGCCTGACTGTGGGTCCACGGAGCGTCCATGTTGGACGCCATGTTTCTACAGGACAAACAGTTTTTCCTGACACAGTAGACTCTCCTGCCAGAAAGGATGCGGTGATGGGGTCATCACGCTGGTTCATCTTGTAAAACTCTGAAGATGAACTACCTTTGTGTGCAGATGATGTGTTGTTCTATCTTCAGTGGGCATAACCTGAAAGCTCTTCTGTCTTCCAGTTGGACTACGTGGTGACGTGCGCCGTCTGCACGCGCTCAGACGCAGGAGACATCCACATCCACAAGAAGAAATGTCAGGTAGGAAAACAAAGTCACGCCCACCTGTCGTTACACCAGTCAGCTCGCCTGATCTGTATTCATTCTGTCCGTGATGTTCCACAGGAAGTGTTTGCGTCTCCCAGCAAACACGCCATGGACAGCAAAGGAGAGGAGTCCAAGATGAGCTACCCAAACATCTTCTTCATGATCGACAACTTTGAGGAGGTGACTTAGTCTGAGCACATGTAGTACTACTCCGTCCTACTTTAACTCCACGTGAGTGTGAAGATGCCGAAGCAGTAATGTAGCCTGCAGCTCCCAGCGTCTCCGCTCGGCGAGCAGCTCCAGTCGATGCTGCCGGTTTAATGAAGTGTGACTTGATGTGTGTTCACTCCATTTAAAAAACAAGCTCCCGCGTTAACGCCTCGTTCTGGAGGGAAAAACACATCAGAGCTTCTGTCTGGAAGGAAATCGATGAACGTTCAGGAGGGAGACCTCGGCTGAACAGACTGCAGGTGCAGTAATGTATTGTTCTTGTATATTCTGTGTGTAGGTGTTCAGTGACATGACGGTGGGCGAGGGGGAGATGGTCTGTGTGGAGCTGGTGGCCAGCGACAAGAGCAACACCTTCCAGGGAGTCATCTTCCAGGGCTCGATCCGCTACGAGGCCCTCAAGAAGGTCTACGACAACCGGGTGAGAAACTGCCACCTCTGTGCTAAATGCTAATGTTAGCATGCTATTCACACAACGACAGCAAGGTCAAAACACTGGGATGGAAACGCAGTCAGTGTTCGTGCAGCTGTCAGGTGTGACGTCTGCATTGAGCTCCTGTGCTGGCTGAGGCTGCGTGCTGAGCTTCTGTCCTGTGCTCCTGTAGGTGAGCGTTGCTGCTAAGATGGCCCAGCGGATGTCTTTTGGTTTCTACAAGTACAACAACATGGAGTTTGTGAGGATGAAGGGTCCGCAGGGCAAAGGTCACGCTGAGATGGCCGTCAGCAGGGTGCCGACAGGTGACACCTCGCCCTGTGGCACCGAGGAGGACCAGGTGTCACCCATGCATGAGAGGGTGAAGAAAACAAACACACACATACACACAAACACAGTGTGACCTGGATGTGCTGACAGGAAGTAACTCCGAACTGGGCGAACTAACATGTTATAATAATAATAATAATAATAATATGATGATGATAATCATAATAGCATATTAGCCTGCTCGTGGTAGCATAAAGCTTCTGTCAAAGCAAACTTCCAGCTGACATTTTGAGGTTTTTTCACTTCCTGTTTGTCTGTCGAGAAATCAGAAACAAAAAAACCCAAAAGAGTCGACTGTCACGATGAACTCACTTATTTATCTCACACAAGCTCGAGTTTATCTTCTCACCTTGGATCTCACATTTACACCTGAACGTACCTGCAGGAAGATTGCAGACTGATACAAGTCCAAGTCTCACTGTTTCCTGTATGTATTATTCCTGCTGCATTCATGTACATGTTGTATTATAATGCTAAGTAGCTTTTACAAAGAATCCAGCAGGTAACTGCACATAAATATAATAAATATATTTTACACAGGTAACTATCTGTGGAAGGTTCTCCTACTCAGTTAGAGCTTCTTTGTCCAAGAGGCTTCTTCACTTCTGACTGACTGCTGGGGACACCTGTGGCTCGTTGGGGACACCTGTGGCTCGTTGGGGACACCTGTGGGTCGTTGGGGACACCTGTGGGTCGTTGGGGACACCTGTGGCTCGTTGGGGACACCTGTGGCTCGTTTGGAGCCACAGGTGTCCTTAACGACTCACTTTAACGTCCAAACACTGACAGCAGTCCGTCAGAACTGAAGCCTCTCTGAAGAGAGACGAGATGTCTTCAAACAGGTACTTTGACCTGGATGAAGTAATCAGTCCTAAAAGTCATCGTCTTCTTCCAGGTGACGTCCTTCAGCACACCACCGACTCCAGAGAGAAACCGTCCCTCGTTCTTCTCGCCGTCTCTGAGACGTAAAGTTCCCCGAAACCGAAACGCAGAGATGAAGAAGTCTCACTCCGCCAACGACAGCGAGGAGTTCTTCAGGGAGGAGGAAGACGAAGGTACGAACAGGACACGGACACAGACACGGACACGGGCTGGTCTGAGTGTTTTTTCGTGTCGATGTTTGAAGCTGTTTTTCTGTTTCAGACCTTCACACCGCCACCAACCTCCGCTCTCGCTCGCTGTCCGGGACCGGACGCTCGCTGGTCGGCTCCTGGCTCAAACTCAACCGGACCGAAGATTACTTCCTGCTCTACTCACACCTGACCTACGTCACCCTGCCGCTGCACCGCATCACCACAGGTCAGAGGTCACGCGGGTCATTTATTGGCCTCATTCTCTAATTAGAAACGCGGCTCTTCGGTTAATTATTGGGACATCCTTAATGAAGGTCTGTGTTCCTCTGTCAGACATCCTGGAGGTGAGGCAGAAGCCCATCCTGATGACATAGCAGAGCTGGACCTCCTCAGAGCATCACAAGTGCCTCCTGCATCAGGCCACTGAGACTACAGCAGCGCCCCCCGGTGTCCAGACCGAGACCACCACCCACCCAGAGACCAGTCAGAGGAGACGCCACACAAACCAGCCATTCGAGAAGTGCCTCTTCTTCTTTTCAGTTCCCGCTGCGTCCGAGGTCGTCTCCGCGGAAACGGGATCACATGACCTCGGTGTGAACAGGCACTGGCTGAACTCTGACCAGGAAGTGAAGAATGTGTGTTTTCTTGTAAATATCCTGCTGCTTTACTCACTGAGACGCCTCGACTGACACGCTCTGTTTCTGCTCGACTCGTCCTGGTTTTTTAAAATATATCTACGTGACAGGAAGCGTCTTTTTCTACCACAGGAAGTGGTCGTAAACGGATTCACTCCTGATAGCAGCTGGCGTGTCGACGAACAGCAGACGACACATCATCAACCAGCCGCTCCACTTTTTACTCACTAATTAACACGTGTTTTTCTTAATTACTCGTCATTGAGCTCACGGTGACACGTTTGTTCAAGCACACGTGAGAATCTGTAACCAGCTTTTCTTTAGATCAGCTCGTCCATGAATTCAGACACACGAACTTTTTATGGATCGATGAGAAACCAGAACCTGAGACAGAACCGAGCGCTTCAGTTTGAACTCGAACGTAGTTTTAAGTTTCTGCAGAGCTAAAGTCAAAGTTTGTTTTAAAGCTTCTGATGTGATCAAACTAGATTCAGAGGTCGAGGAGCAGAACACGAAGGCGCTCGGTAAAGACTTTCAGTAACAGACACAAAAAGTTTTTATTTCAAGTTTTTTCACTTTTTCTGGAAGTCGAACACGAACACATCGTCGTGTTTGATTGGTCGACTCTTCACCTCCTCGTTAAAACAAAAGAAACGATCAACGATCATCCAGCTTCAACTTTTTACGGCTTTTATTGAAAAAACTCACAAACTGGAAGTGACTTGAAAAAAAAACCTGACGATTTAAAGGGAAATCTACGCAGGAACAGGAAGTGACCTCACTGACCTGAAGGAAGACGCCGATGTTTGATGGTGTTTGTCTGGTTTCCTCCTGAAGCCTTAAAATCTCTGCGTGACTTTAATGTCTGTCTGAACGCAGACGGACGTTCCCGAAGTCTTCAGCTTAAAGATGAGATTCTTCTTCACGTGAGAAAAGTTTCACTAATGGAATCGTAACTTTCACAGTATCGAGAATCAAACGGACACGTTACACCTGAATTATTAGATTTCGATTTTTGGACTCTGAGAGTTTATCACGACCGAACAGTCGATGATTGTTGGAAACGTTTCCATGTTGAATTTGTGTTTTTGTCATTTTCACATTATCTCACACCCTGTGGCTCGTTAGGGTCACCTGTGGCTCGTTAGGGTCACCTGTGGCTCAGGTGACCTTGACGATTCACCTAACCGTTTGTGTAAGTCGACCTGAGACAAAGTGAAACGTTGAAGTTCAGTCTGTTTGTTTAAACATTAACGCCACATTAAAGTTCTCTTAATTTAACTTATATTACAACTTTTTATCGTGAAATTGCGACTTGTTTCTCCAAGTGTTGGAGAACTGCTTTAGTTCCACGATAAATGAATCATTTGAATTTGGCTGATCTGAATGTTTCTTCGTTTAAAACTTTGAGAGAATCTGGTCTGCAGACGTCGACGGCGTCTCGACTGTTGTTGGACTGAAAGTTTGATCATAAACTTAAAGAGTCGGCCGTCAGCTGATATCGGTTATTGATTTGAAGCCATCCTGGATCAAAGTCCGCTCAGTGTTTTTGTGTCGTGTTGGATCTTTCTCTTCAGTGTTCACGATGACGTGTTGGTTCCTCGGGCTGAACGTGTCCTCGCTGATCGATCAGACGGCTTTAAACTGAGGAACCACAGTTTGCACTGTAAAACGCTTTTAGAACCTTTTTGAAACGTTTAAAGAACTTTCTGTTAACGTGCATGTTTCCATCAGATTCTGTTACGTACTGTCGACCTGTGTCCATCTGCATTTATTTATTCAAATACACGTTAGCAGAAAAGAAATCGGCCTGTGTGTTCATTAAATGACTGACGGCGCCCCCACCTGGACGCTGCTCAGACACGTCATACTTTCAGCAGAAACTCGACTGTAAAGTTTGTTTGACCTGAAACATGTTGTCACGGTTACAGGAAGCTGCCGCTTCACCTGGAGGAGCGCTGCGTCGTCACCGCAGCAACACGAGTTTGATTCCAGCCGAGTCTTTTGCTGCACGTCCACGTGGAACTCATTTTATTAGATTCATAAACTGCTGATTTCATCTGATGAAAAACATTTTACAGTCCTGACTGCAGGAAGTCCAAGAATCAGAAAAAGAAGTTTGTCAAGTTTAACAGTAAAAACTTTATTAGCTAAACTTAATTGGAATATTTAAAGTTTCTTGATGCTAACGAGCTTCATGTTCAGATTACTCAGCGTCTTTAGATTTAATGAAGTAGAGAAGAAGCAGACACGAGGCCAGGTGCTTTGTTTCCTTTTATTCCCCAATAAACGTCTTTACAAATGTTCTCAGACGATGACACGCCTCACCCCGAGGCCGACCCCAAGGCCACACAAAGGACACTTGGAAAAACAGAAACTAACAGCTGGGCTGGGTCACGCTTCCTTTCACACGAGTTCAGGGGAAACATTCAGGCGAGGTTGGATCAGTGAGTACAAATCATCCTGCAGACAATAAATAAAGAGACACTCAGCAGACACTCCACGTCCTCCACGACACGCCGTTTAAAAAATTAACTGGTACTGAAGATTTAATTTGTAAAACCAAATCGAGGATTTTATCTGGAGCCTTCCCCAAACACACCGAGTGACACAGATCGCACAACAAGATTCAGATTCACGCGCTCGACGACCAAATTAAAACAGGAAGTGACACGACGTCGTTCAGCTTCGATAAAACAGCAGCCGACGGAGGAATGTAGCCATGACGACGACGAGCTGCTTCTGATGTCGGATTAAAAACAAAAAGTTTCACAGTATGACGACGCACAGACGGGCGGTGTTGGTGGAGTAAACTGATGTGATGAGGTCGGAGAGTCTGGAGGTTCTGCTCGCCGGGCTCAGCCTTTCTTCTCCTCCAGCGTCTTGTGGAGCTCGTCGGCGTCCTCGGCCGTCTTGACCCGGATCAGCAGCGGCACCGGACTGCTCGGGTTCTTGTCGTCGATGGGCGGGTTGGGGACGCACACCACCATCACGTTGTTCTTCCCCACCCGAGAGCACGGCATGGACGACTGCACGATGATGTTCAGCAGGATGTTTCCTGAGGAGGAGAGATGGAGGTCAGTGGAGATCAGAGAGAAACAGTGTGATGTCACTCAGTCATGTGATCGCTGGACGCCGTGCAGGTCAGTTCTCCTGGTTGGACAGCAGGGGGCGCTGTGTGACCACAGATCAGCTGACCAACAGGAAACGTTCGTTTATCAAATGATTATTCAGTCTGAATAATAATAATCTGTGTTTAGGTCAGTCTGAGGTCAGTCCGAGGTCAGTCCGAGGTCAGTCTGAGGTCAGTCCGAGGTCAGTCTGAGGTCAGTCCGAGGTCAGTCTGAGGTCAGTCCGAGGTCAGTCCGAGGTTACCCAGGTTGGTGTCGGCTCGGATGATCAGCTGAGTTTTCCCGTCGTCCGTCTGTTTGAGGTGAAGCGTGCCGACTCCTTTCTCCTTAAACTCAGAATCCTTCTTATAGAACAGCTTACACCTGACACACACACACACACACACACACACACACACACACACACACACACACACACACACACACACACACACACACAGAGTGACTTCATGGTGAATAAAGCTTGTGTGTGTGTGTGTGTACAAAGAGAACGTCTGAGGAACGCTCCTGTAACGTTCAGACGTACTTCTTGGAGTAGAAGGCGTCGTCCTCTTTCACCTCTCTGACTTCAGGTTTGGGCGGCTCCTCCGACTCCTCGTCTCCGTTCTCGTCTGCAAAATAAAGGTTGAGACGATCAGCTGACGGTGTCACATGACTCGTCTGATCAGCTGAAAACCTTCGTCCAGGTGACATTAAATTAATAAATTTTTATTAATTAATTAATTAATTTATTAATTAATTTTAATTGACATTAAATCAAAAACTTATCTGGGATTATTTTAATAAACTAAAGATTCGAGTTAAATGTCCTAAAATGATGAATCCAGATCATTTCTAATTATTTGCACTGATCAAACATTAATTATGATTTAATATTTACACACCAACAAAATAAGAGTTCGGTCTTTTATTGTTTTAAATAAAAAATGTTTTACCTGCAGGTCGAGCGTCCTCCGTCTTCCCGCTGAAGCTCAGTGCAGCCGGTCCAGGAGCTCCGAACAGGGAGGTCTGACTGGAGGAGGCGCTGGAGGAGAAGGAGAAGCTGGGAGGAGTGGATTTGGAGGCTAAGGAGCCGAGCACCGAGCTGTCCACCTTCTGACCGAAGTTAAACGTGACGCCGGTGCTGATGGGAGCGGCGGCGGCGCTTTTGTCCCGGGTCGAGTCTTCTGTCGTGTTTTTACCGAAGGAGAATAAAGATGCCGGAGCCGCTGAGCTGCTCCTGCTGCTGGAGGAGGCAGCAGGAGGAGGAGGGGCGGCTGTGGACGGCAGCTTCTTCTCCTCGGAGCCTCCGTCAGCAGAGCCGGCTCCGTACTGGCGCTCGATGGAGGCCAGGTGGCGCTCATAATCCCTGAAGATGGGGTTGAGATCACAGAGCGGGTTGTCGTTGACGTGTTTGGTGATCCAGTCCCGCACCGAGCAGTTCAGGGCCGTCAGCTGGCGGCTGTACTCCCGGTTACTGCCGGCACCGGACGAGCTGCAGCTCGAGCTCTGAGCCGGGCTCGCTGCCGACCCATTGGTCTGCTTCGCCGTGATGTCACCGGAGGGCTTGGTGGAGGCGGGGCCGTTAAATGTTAGACCTGATGACGAGGAGAGACACATTAGTGACAAAGGAAGGAAACGAGGAGGCAGAGGGAAGGAAACGAGGAGGCAGAGGGGAGGATACGAGGAGGCAGGGAGGATACGAGGAGGCAGGGAGGAAACGAGGAGGCAGGGAGGAAACGAGGGGGCAGGGAGGAAACGAGGAGGCAGAGGGGAGGATATGAGGAGGCAGAGGGGAGGATATGAGGAGGCAGAGGGGAGGATATGAGGAGGCAGGGAGGAAACGAGGAGGCAGAGGGGAGGAAACGAGGAGGCAGAGGGGAGGAAACGAGGAGGCAGAGGGGAGGAAATGAGGAGGCAGGGAGGATACGAGGAGGCAGAGGGGAGGAAACGAGGAGGCAGAGGGGAGGAAACGAGGAGGCAGGGAGGAAACGAGGAGGCAGAGGGGAGGAAACGAGGAGGCAGCGTGCTCACCGGGCGTAGCGGTGGATGTTGCCGCAGGAGACGAGAATCCTCCGAATGACGGAGCGATGCTGTTCCCGTTGGTCAGACCGCCGAGGCCTTTAAAGCCTCCGCCGTTCCCAAAGCCGGAGAACGCCGTCGGAGCCGAGCCGCCACTCGCCGCCCCGCTCAAAGAAAAACCTTTAAAACCTTTGAAGGCGCCGCTGCTCTCGCCCTGTAACCATGGAAACATCCAGAAATCAGCAAAACAAACAGACAGACCAATCACGTCACTCGGCCTGACAGGCGTCTGAGTTTCACCTCCGAGCCGACGTTTCTGCGTTTGGCTTTCTTTATCGCTCGATTCTTCAAAACATCTTCACTCGCAACGGAGAACGTCCCGGCCTGACGAAGGACAGAGTTCACATCATCATCATCATCACCATCACCATCATCACCACCATCATCACCATCACCATCACCATCATCACCACCATCATCATCATCACCACCATCATCATCATCACCATCACCATCATCACCATCACCACCATCATCATCACCATCACCATCATCATCATCACCACCATCATCATCACCATCACCATCATCATCATCATCACCACCATCATCATCATCATCATCATCACCATCATCATCACCACCATCATCATCACCATCACCATCATCATCATCACCATCACCATCATCACCATCACCATCATCATCATCACCACCATCATCACCATCACCATCACCATCATCACCATCACCATCATCATCATCATCATCACCACCATCATCACCATCATCATCATCACCATCACCATCATCATCATCACCATCATCACCACCATCATCACCATCACCATCATCATCATCATCATCACCACCATCATCACCATCACCATCATCACCATCATCATCACCATCATCACCATCACCACCATCACCATCATCATCACCATCATCATCATCACCACCATCATCACCATCATCATCATCACCATCACCATCATCATCATCACCATCATCACCACCATCATCACCATCACCATCATCATCATCACCACCATCATCACCATCACCATCATCACCATCATCATCACCATCATCATCACCATCACCATCATCATCACCATCACCATCACCATCACCATCACCACCATCACCATCACCATCACCATCTTCCTGTCTCCTTGCCTCACCTCCTCTCCTTCGTCCTCCTGGTCCCAGTTCCTGTCCGTCAGCTCTTTGTCAGCGATCCTCTTCGCCATCCCACCGACTCTGAAACACAGCGAGCACGCCGCCATCTTCAGCACGTACAGATGTGAATACACACACACACACACACACACACACACGAGCCTGGCGTGGAAACACTCCGTCTGTGTTTATTTCACAGAGAAATATTCTCTCCATGCTCCATGAATAATTAATTAGTTGAGAACTGATTGGCTGAAACCAACCTGACAGAGTCTCACTTGTTCACCTGATGATGGTTACCTTCACTGACTCACGTGCTAACCGGACATGTTTAGTTAATTGGTTGTTTAATTAAACAGCCGGCAGTTGATTGGCTGGTGCAGCTCAGTGTGGATTTAATGACACATTAACTCAGTTTTATAGCAGAGCTGTCCGTGAACGCAGCAGTTGCCTTCAGTGTCTTATTGATCTGAAGTTAGCTCACACTCAGCTAGCTGAACTTGGTTAGCTCTTGTTAGCAGGCTAACAGACGGGCTGATCACCGACTGTCGGTCAGATTAGCGGCTCACCGACGGAATAAGTCACCGTGACCGTTACAAACACACACACACACGTCCGTTCGCGTGTGTAACGTCTCATCCTCGAGCTGTTAGCCGGAGAGCTAACGGCAGGTTCACCGGGCCCGCACGTTAGAGGCTAGCATTAGCCGCTAACGCCATAAGAAAACACAGGTCGGAAGCTAACATTAGCTTCTCACACCGAGCTGCTTTAAACGTTTGATTCGTGCTAAGCTAACGTACCTTTACTGGACTTTAACTTCCGACCTCGACCCCGTGAACGATCCTCAGCCCGCTCCGCAGACGTTAGCTCAGGTAGGTAACAGGTAAGCCGCTGTGTTTTGAACGAGCCTCTCTCACGCCGCCATTTTACATAGCGGTATATCCGCATGGGTTCGCGCGCCCCACCTTTTTGCTCATGCGCAGCAGACACCGCCCCCCCCTTTACCATCGAGTAGGAGTGGGAGTTGTAGTCCATTAATATAAGAACAAACTACAAGAACATCTGTTAGAGAGCAGAGCAGCACTGTGAGCAACCTGAAAACAAACAGGATAAATAAATAAATCATTAATACACAAAGACTGTCTAAAACCTGGACGCAGTCTCTGTGACTGTCACAGACTGTCTAAAACCTGGACGGAGTCTCTGTGACAGTCACAGACTGTCTAAAACCTGGACGGAGTCTCTGTGACTGTCACAGACTGTCTAAAACCTGGACGGAGTCTCTGTGACTGTCACAGACTGTCTAAAACCTGGACGTAGTCTCTGTGACTCACAGACTGTCTAAAACCTGGACGTAGTCTCTGTGACTGTCACAGACTGTCTAAAACCTGGACGCAGTCTCTGTGACTGTCACAGACTGTCTAAAACCTGGACGTAGTCTCTGTGACTCACAGACTGTCTAAAACCTGGATGGAGTCTCTGTGACTGTCACAGACTGTCTAAAACCTGGACGTAGTCTCTGTGACTCACAGACTGTCTAAAACCTGGCTGTAGTCTCCGTGACGTCCCTGCAGTCTAAATCCAAATGTGGCCTAAGCGGTGGAGTGTGGGTGGAGCAGACGGGGCTGAATGGAGCCTGGTTACTGAAACACCTGTGACCACGCCCACCTGTCAATCAAAGCTCTGAACCCTGCATAACTTTAAGCCTTAATATAATGTGAACAGGTGAGTTGTATATAAATTCACCCTCAGTACAGTTGTCATGAACGGGGAAATTAGCTACAGAGACCAAAACTGTTTTTGTACCAGGCTGTAAACATGTTTATTTCTGCTGTCTAACATGGGGACTTATGGAGACTGACTCACTTCTGCAGCCAGCCTCAAGTGGACGTTTGAGGAACTGCAGTTTTTGCTAAGTTCAGTTAGCTCAGTTAGCTCTAAAACTGTTTTAATTTTTGAAGTTTGTTTTCCTTCATCACGTTACAGGTTCCGTCCACACGTTGACGCCTTCCTCGCCGTCGCTGCCACGTGAAGGTCAGAACAACTTTCAGGGTGTGAGATGGAAAACGAGGTAAACGAGTTCTGCTGGGTGTGTCCTGCTCAGGTTTAACCCGCGCGGCCTTTCCCTTCAGCTAAACGCTGATTCTGGGATTCACCAGCCAGTCCATTCCAGCTCGGACTCCGTGTTTCAGCCGCGCTGCATGCTTCAGAGCTGAAAGGATGCATGCAGAGACTCGAGGGATCGGGGGTAAAATGGTGCAGAGCCGGGCAGCAGATGGCTCGTCTCCAAGCTTTCAGGATCCCGGTCGGCTTTGCCAAATAGGAACAGGTGCTGGAGAAAGTAGGAAGTGAGCTGTGGGCCCTAGCGGCAGCAGGAGACCCTTGACCAGCTGGCGAGGAGAAAATGGAAAAGACTTGGCTCGGGAAAAAAGAGAAAAGCTGTATAATGTAGAAGGAACAGGGCAGCCAACATGTGAGGCAGCGAGAGGCAGGCCAAACACAGCGCACAGACTCATGGGAGAGTTCCTGAATCCAGCATTTTATTTTCTCCTGTTTTTATGTCGAGTCCTAAAAAAGGAAGCAGGGATTATTATCAGAGAGGTCAGAGGTCAACCTGCACAGATTAAAGCATGACAACAAACCATGGTTTATTTATGAACACTGTACAACAACATGGCCAATAATAATCATCTGTTATTAGCTTAGCTTAGCATAAAATAAATGGTGGAACTGTTGGTCTCTGTAAATATCATAAAGGGTTCAGTCAGTCTGTATGGAAGTGTCATGAGATAACTGAGGTTAGCTAGCTACAATCTCTCTAATATTAGCTATCATTAGCTGAATAGCTAACCCTTAGCCCAGTCCTTGCTAGCATTAGCTGTGAGTCTTTGCTGTCTGAGGACGTCGTTAGTCTCCATTAATCACTGAGACTGTGTCTATGAATATTAATAGATCTGCCCTGACAGGTTTTCTCTCCATCGTGTCGCGTCTCCGTGCATCGTCTTCAGAGTCTTTAATGGAGGCAGCTCCGTCCTGCTGTGCAGTGAGGTACAGTGTGTTGGTAAGATGGAGGGCCCCTGGGCTCAGCATGGGGCCCCCTCTCAGCAGGCGTCCACTGAAACCTGGAGCAGCCTGGCCGGGCCCTCGGAGCCCAGCGGGGTCCGGGCTGTACGGGTCCAAACTTCAGAGCTGTGAGCGGAATCAAAGCCGGCGTCTTCCTCCCCCGAGAGACGATCAGCTATTGATCAGCAGCCGTGAAGAGATGTCCAACACCAGCGATTATCGCAATGAGGTGAGACGAGGCAACGCAACCACGAGGGAGGTCAACACACACACACACACACACACACACACACACACACACACACACACTTCATGCTTCATTCACTGATTCAGTCGTTTCATATATTTCTAACACTCATTCATCTTTTCTGTGTCAAAAGTCTGAGATTAAAACACTTCTGTCTGTAGTTTTAAATTAGTGAAATTTATTTTCTTTATTTATTTGATTTGTTCAGCTTGTGTAAAAATCATCACCTCTCTTAATTATCTCATCTCAGAGCTGCCTTCAGCTTCCTAATTACTTATGATATTTGATTAAATCGTTAAGATCCTGCCGTCGTTTTATTTCATGCATCTCGCCTCTAATTGGCCGTTGGACAGACAGATCTACTGTACGTGTCAATTAGTCGTTAACAAATGGGGCTGTAATTAGGTTGAATTAACTGACTGCATATGTGGACGGCAATTAGTGCAGTGACAAATTAAAAGGAATCAGATCGCCGGCGACGTCTTTAACGAGCCAAAATACTGAAACCATTTAAAAGGTGAGAAGACATTTAAAAATCTTAATTATGTTACAGTGAAACCAGCTAACGCCTTCTAGTGGCCGAGAGCGGCACTGCACACAACAACACACCTACAACCTGTCATACATGAAAGATTATATACACGTGTGTGTGTGTGTACACGCATTACAGGAGCTGCTGAACTCAGTGAAGTCATATCAGATTATAAATAAATCTCCACCAATAATATTTTATTGATTTAATATTATCTTTGTCTTTGTTTCTGTGTTTTGTCACAGAGTATCTGTGGTGATGTCGTTATCCGTCCCTCATGTGATTTATTTATAGGTCGTCTCTCACACACACACACACACACACCAACTATTTCACTGATTCTGGTGAAACTGGATCAGATTTTATGGAGAAAATGTTTCCTGGTTTTCCCTCTGATGTCCTCCGGCTGCTCCGCCTCAACTCTCTGTGATTTACAGAGTTTATGATGGACAGTGAAGTAAACTGCTGACAGCTGGAGCTGCTGTTAGCTCATGTTAGCTCAGTCTGTTAGCTGCTGTTAGCTCATGTTAGCTCAGTCTGTTAGCCGGGCTGTGAGCTCAGAGCACCGGGGCAGTGTTAGTGTTTGCACCACAGGAGGTTTGACCCGTGTTCTGTCACACAGAGTAGCTCTTTGTGTTTTCTGCTGATTGTAAAGCTTCAGGAGTCAGAGCAGCTTTTTGTTTCTCTCCAGGATAAATATCCCATAGCTCTAAAAGTTTGATTTGTTTTCCGAGCAGCAGATTTTACACTCACAGATGTTGTTTCACTCATATTCCACAGCCTGCCTGCAGCTCTGCAGGTTTAATGTGCTTCTGCTTCATCTGTAAACGTGAACAGATCGTCAGAGGCCGTCTCAGCAGGTTCAGACTCGTACGCCGGCGTGTCACCGCTAATGTCCGGGGATGTCTGGGTGCATGCTGGGATACCCTCCAAGGCGCTGACCCTGGAGAGAAAGGCTCAGGCTGCACGCTGAATGCATGAAGGCGTGTTTGTGATTCAGGTGCAGCTGTATGAAGCGTGTGTTTGATGCCTCGCTGCTGGATGCAGCGTGAACAGCACGTCGGCTCATGTTTTTGGGACTTCTTCCTCCCCGCTGCTCCGGATCACAGCTCATAACCGTGTGTGAAGCTGATCCTCCACCTGGGAAATATCCATCTGATAAATGAATTTGCCCGTCAGACTCTTTAAAGCCGCCTGATTACAAACTGTCTGTTTGGTTTAATATGAAGTGGCTTGGCAAACACTAAAGGGACTTTAGAACAATCAGACTGAGATGATTGAATTATACTGATTAATAATTCATTCCTATTAAATCCTCAAACTTAGAACAAGTGAGTATTTGTTGCCAGAGAGCTGTGTCTGAGTTTGGAGGAATTTAAAGCATCATTATAAGCCTCACACATTTATATTAGCATGTGACAGTAAGCCTGCCTCACACAATGCTGAGCTTAAAGATGTGCAACAGAAATGTAACGTTAATGTAACATAACCTAACGTAATGTACGGTAATGTTACGTAATGGAACAGAATATTTAAGTGAATCATCATCCTGTTGTTCATTTAATGGTTTTGTATTAACATACATTGTAATCTGATTACTCTTCTGGTTTGTTGAGCTGAGTCTTTCTCTGTCGGTAATAACACGGAGATATTCAAACCTAATTGCTAATGTTAGCTTGTGGACTCCTCGGGCCTGCTAACGATCTGATAATTAGTGCTTTACAGCTTGTAGAGCTCTAATCACATGCTGCTTGATGTCGGTTTACAGAGAGAAGAAGAAGAAGACTTTCCCCAGAACAACACGAGGGATGGTTCAGTACAGCTCCTCCATGTTTCTGAATCATCATTATGTCAGCACATTATCTCTGCATGACAGTTTGCAGCTGAACAATACGTCTCCTCTCCTTCAGTCGGACGTCGCTCGCTCTCTGTTTCTTTGTGCAGAATCTGTCGGAGCCAAGTCGACCCGCAGAAAAGTCAAACTTGTGTTTATTTCTTGTGTTTAGAGGAAGTAGAAGCTGAGAGAGAGAGAAGTGGGTCACAGGCTGAGCGCAGGTCGCTGCAGTCAGTCATTAGACTGAGTGATGTATCTCACAGCACAGACTCTAATACTGAGTGTAACACTACGCTCTGCACCTGTTCACACTGACCAATCATCTGACTTTAACTCTGTGCTGAAGGAAAACTTCATTAAGAACATACACTGTAAAACATAAATACGGCGTAATATTAAGTAATTAATATTACAGTAAAAGGATTAATACATGTTTAAGGTTTAAGGTATTCCATCCAAACAAAGAACGTGACACAGTGTGATTATGAGGAAGCACGGGACAAAAACCAACTTTGACCTGATGAGTTGAAATGAACATTTTGTAGTTTCTGTTGAGCTACTTTGAGATTCTGGAAGAGGAAGAAGTCATTCAGTGACGAGCAGCGAGCTCCGATTAGCTGCAGTCATGATTGGTCCTGACAATTAAGAAACATCTTCAAACCTTCACTGCAGCTCTCGTACCTGCTGGCAGACATATCGTGTGTGTTTTGTAGCATCAGTATAAGTGTGTGTGGTATAAACAGCAGCAGCGGGACTGACAGTTAAACGTGGCCTAATATCAGCACACACACTCCATCACTGAAGTGCTGCTCTGACGTTTTTATTTGCTCTTCCAAATGGATGGTTGGCAAACGGCGTCGCACCATGCAGACGGAGCGCAAGCCAAGAACATATCCTTCACCGCTGATGAAAAGATACACTGACATTTGTACGGATTGTGTCTTTGGGCTTATGAGAGGTTGACATAAATGTCAGCCAAGTGCAGTCAGAGGAGCTGGCAGCTGAATCAGAGCAGAGGAGACGCTGCATTCCTCCACCTACAAACACAGAGCTGCCGTAAGTCTGTGGACGGCACCAAGACCAAGACCAGGTGTGTGTGTCCAGATATATACCTTATTATCGTTTTACATAAATAATCTATTTAGTCACTTCAAGCTCGTCACTTTGAGCTCTTGTTTCAGTGTCGATAAAGACATTTAATCAGTTAAAATAGTCACTTAATATTTAGCTGGACAAAATAATCTGAAGTCAGCGTCCACTTTTTTCTGTCTTCAGAAATGTGAAACCAAAAGTCAGCAGTGACTTATTTTAACCCAGACTCTGACGTTTGACGAAACCTGACCAGGCTGAGCCTGAAAACAAACGACAGTGATCAGAACATGGATGAAAATAACGAGTCAGCTCAGTGTCAAACCAGTAAAATCACAGATGACACCTTCAGTTCAGCTAGCTTTGAACCAGAAACATTTTACTGCATCCATAATACTTGTATTCAAAGTATTTGAAGTACATTTCGATTGATTAGTACTTTTCCTGAAGTAAAGTATCCGATTACTTCTGTAACTGCTGGTTCACTCCATTTTGTGGTGTTGCATTCAGGGACATCAGTGCTGTCAGTTTTGTGGCCTCCCTCACAAATCTCCAAAATAACAGTTGTGTCATGTGTGTGTGTGTGTGTGTCGTGTGTGTGGCCGGTCGAGCAGCCGGCTGTACGTTATTTGTTTTCCAAATATTCCTCATTAAACATTTCCTGTGAGTGACGACCCGGGCTGATCCAGGACCAGGCCAGGCTTCACTGGGTTTTGCCAGTACTGACAGATGGCCGGTCCAGGCCTGGCCCGAGGAGGACTATAAGATAAAACTAACGTCCAGCTGACATCAAATCTGTCTGTGAGTTCCTGCATGTCTTCCTGCGACTGCACTTTAAATGAAGATAATTGAAAACGAATGTCTGAAAACAGAAGAATCGAGCCGCTCAGGCCAGTTTCAGGGTTCATGTTTGTGACTGAAGTTTTCTAGGTTAATTTAAACCAAACCAGACGTTAACTTTAAACGAAGTCTGATGATGTAAAATTACAGTTTTAACTTTCCATAAAACGTTCTGGTTAAAGAAAAATCATCTTTTTTTGGTATCAATCAAATATCATCAAAAATACTGTGTTTAAGTACAATTTTGACGTAGTTGTACTTTGAGTATTTTTACTGCATTACATGTATCTTTGTCACAGTATTGATCTGTGGGTATAACTGCGTGCTGTTTGCTTCACAGTGTCAGTGATGTGGCGTAGGCTGACCCTGAGTCGAGCTCAGTCAGGTATCGTACATGTATGAATGCCTCTCCACCTTCACCAGCTGAAACATTAAAGTGATGAGCACATTAAATGAAATATTTTCACATGTGTTTGTGCTGAAGTGACTCATAAAGACAAAACTTCACATATTGATCCAGCATTGACTTTAAATTGATTCAGTATTGATTGGGCGTGCTGCAGTCGGCAGCTGTTAAACCGTCACGTTATTCTGACAGCATTACAGAGGTGGAGCTTTCTATCAAACAGTCAGGTCCTCTCAGTTTAACCTGCAGATCAATCGACGTGTTCAAGGTCATTTTACCTTCATTCAAACTGAGCGGAAACTAAATAAAACTCACTCACCTCAAACGGGTCGGTCCGGGTCAATCTCAGCGGACATATGGAAAATGTATATCTGGACCAAGAGACAGACTGCTTGTTCCTCTCTGACCATGGAAGTTCACAGATTATATGTAAAATGACATGAAAGAACAGCTGCTTCAGTTTTCGTGTTAAATAAATGTAAATCACACTCATGATGGATGTGTAACCATGTGTCGGGGCGTTTACAGGATGTCACGGCTCCTTATTGATGTTGTATGATTTATAAATAACTGTCCTTTTTGTTCACGTCACACACTTTGACACAAATGTGATTATTCTAAATCCAGCTCAGTGTTGACATTTGAAGTTCACTGTGTAGTTAAACGCATGTGGAGCATGTTTAATAAAGAACAAGAACAGACGACCATCACAGTGTTCAGGTTTAGATAGATAGATGTCATGAATGTCATGAAGCAGCAGGAATACACACATAAATATATAAACACATAATGTGGGTGGGGTGCAGTGGGGCTCGGACTGACCCCTGTGTTTGTAGAAATCTGGCTCCGGCCCTGTAAACACTGACAATAATAAAGATGGAGGCCGCAGCACACACGGTACATCTGAAGTCTGCGTCCATTCAGAGCAGCTTAAAAAGTCGGAGCAGCTTGGGTTGGAAAGCCACCACAGAGAAGACTTGAAGAGTTTCACCGCTGAGCCGTGAAATGAAAAGTAGCAGCTGATGTAGCAGCAGAGCTGGCCGGGGTGGGGGAGGGTTTCAGCGGGCAGGCGGAGAGCGGGGAGCGGAGGAGGAGGAGGAGGGCAGGGAGGGACTACTTTCTGTCAACGCTGCAAGCTGACTACAAACTACAACTTTAGTCGAAGGTTTAATGCAGAATGTAGGCCTGTGTTTGTGGGTGGAGGTTTGGGTGGAGGCTCTCGGTGAATGTATAAATAAACAGAGGAGTGTGGCTCGAGGCTGGCGGGAGCGTCGACGTGAATAAATGGCTCCGTAGCCGCGTCGAAAGAATAGTAATGTCCGCGTGAGTCCCCCGAGCTGCTGCCTCTGTCCATGGTGCTGCTCTCTGAAGCACCCCGCCAACATGTCGGCCTCCGCCCGACTCAAACAGTTAAAACACACGCTGGGCCGCCGTGTGTGTTCATGTAGTGGTGGAGTGTGCTTCAAACTGCGGTGAACTTATTCTCCGTGTCGACTTAACAATAAATTCAAACACGAGCTGCAGCCATCTTCATCAACTCTCACATCACATACTACTCCTCAGTGAGTCCTCTCTCCCGCTCATTGGCTCCCCGCCCTGTCCCTCTCGCGTTCGCAACTCCTGATTGGCTCGCCCCTCCCGCCTCCTCTCCCCTCCTCTCGTCCCCTCGCGCACTGAACAAGCAGCTCGGACCAATAGCGGCTCGGCTTGTGTCCAAAGGGCGGGAATAAGGTGTTGGAGAAGGAGGATGTGGCGGGGGTCAGACTGACAGAAATGGGGGAGAAGAGGCTGGATTACTGGAACAAACTGCCACATTTGGCCTCTTTGTGTTTGAAGAGGCACAAAAACTGACTGAGTGTGAGGCTTTATATGTATCTTCATATTTTACAGTGCGTGTCTCACACTCTCCACGTCTGTCTCACTTAGTTCTGACTGTAGCTGCTGCTGCCATGTTTGCTTTTCTTGTTAAAGCTGGAGTACATGGATGAACAAGATGTCTGCCCACAACCTGTTTTTACATTGTTTAGAATTAAATGTCTTTTAAAGTAGTTTAAGAAGAACTTCATTTTAAGTTTGTAACTGTGGCTCATCGTCACCATGTTACTATATCACAACGCATAAACATATATTTAGTTTATTTTAATCACACTGTAAAAATGAATCCAGTTAGATTTGAATGAATGTTAAAGATCACAAAATGTTACTTCATTTATAATGCTGCCTCACGTGCATGTACAGAGAACTCAAATAGCATTTCCCTCATCTCTGCTGCAAACAGCCATAGGCATGAATATATAAAATATATACAAGTTTAAAGAGATCTAAAGAGATCTGGCAAATCTAAAAGAGAAAAAACTGTATAAATATGTCAAATATAGAAAGATATTCACAGCGTAGATCTAAGTATAAGCAGTATGAACAGTATAGATGATGTGATGTATCAAAAATAAAAGCTGTAAACAGCTTTGAATAAGACAACAAAGGTATTAATCATATTGATGATCACAGTTTAAAGTTTGGACACTAGAAAGACCTTACAGGCTGTTCAGATAAAGGTCAAACACTGTTTGAGTTTATAATATAATTTCAAAGTCTGTAGCTGAATATATAAAGTGTAGAGGAGCGACAACGGGCCCACACAGAGGCTGTATGACTTTCTATAAAGATTACTGTGAGAACAGGATAAATCCAGATTTTCCATGAGAGCCAAACAAAGTCTGTCATGTAGAACATGGCAGCATGATTCAGGGTGAAGAAAACCAAACAGAGGTCATGATGGAAATATCCAAACATGACCCGTACAACATGAAACCACGAGCTGCTGGCTCTGTGAAGAGCTCTGACAGGTGATTGTAGTTAGATTACTTTATAACATTGTTTCTAAGATGTGTTCAGATCAATTTTTACTGGGTCAATTGGTAGAACAGCAGGCTCAGCCGTTGTTAACTTCTGTTAACTTATATGTTACGGCAATTGATGAAGGCCCTGCTAATTATCTATACCCAGAATAAGACATGTTGAATGGGCGTTCTGGTGAGGTAATGCACGGTGATGTAAAAGCCCTGTAAGCTGAGGTCACAGGAAAACACCAAATATTTCTTTTAGGTCATCAGCTCTGAAGTCCCTCTATATCTGGATCCAGTGTTTAGTCTGTAGAAACATGGCAGAGGATATAAAAGTCTCATTCTAATAAAAAACATAGTGAATTTATTTTCAGATGATTAAGCACAAATGAAATGAGAGTTATGAAGATCATATTCTGTTACCAGAGCCACATTTACAGCAGATTCTCAAATACAACATGCACATGTGGAAAGAAGAAGATATTGAGATGATGAATGTGATTCAACATGCTGATTTATATGCTGAATAAGATAACATAATAACATAACATAATCCCTAATACATCAACGTGTGATTCTTTTGCTGTTGTCGACCTCTCTTCTTCTGTTCAGACTCTGCTCTTTGTTGTTTTTAGGCAGCGCTCCCAACTTTAGTTCAGGGCAGCAGGAGTGCACCAGTTCCCTCATACATCATAATATAGGTTACCTCATGATGTTCTCTCTGTGATAACATGAAAAGACCCAGCATGTGAGAATAAAAACAGTGTAACAGTATATAATAAAAGAGAAATAGACACATTTTAGCAATCTAGTGTAATATTTGTTTGTTATTTAATGTAATATTTAACTAGCATCAGCACACGAGCAGGTCATTCAGCACAGTTAAACATCATTTCAAATCACAATGAAGAAACTTAAAGAGATTTTATGAATAACTGCATTCAAATACATTATTTCAGGTATGAGTTTAGTCACTTTACACCACTGGAGAGTGTGCAGTCTAAAACTGTGTGCATGTTCAACATATAATTCATCTTTTTGTGTATTTTTGGATCTTTTTTGGCTGCTCATGCTTAAATAAATAAATATAGTAGTAAATCTGTTTTTCATGGATGCTGTCATGTGTGCTCTGTCTGTGTAATGACGTCATCTCGTTGTAGTTTGATTATAAAAATAGAAAACATGAGTTTAATTAAAAATACTCTGCTCTGTGTTCAAATAGTTGTGGCTGTGCGGCCTCATTGCGCATGCCCAGTCTGTGTGGAGGGGGGCAGGGAGGGGGGGCTGCTCCATCCGGGAACTTCAGAATTACCATTGACAGCCGAAGCGCAACTTTTCCCCAGGCAAAGTGAAATCAAGCCGCGGACTCGGACAAAATATAGTTCCCGTATTTCAACTTAAAATTAGCGAAAGAAAAGCTAACCCGCTCCCCCGTCGGACCCCTCGACGTTCGGCCGTCGTCTGGAGAGGACCCATCCGGGGCCTGAGCTCTTTCCGCCGGGTTTGGAGCACTTTTGAAGACGGGCGGAAAGTGGGTGATGAGTCCTAGCCTGTAAAAAGAAGCGAGAACTTGCTTTGCAGCCTGAGTAGTTCTTCTTTCAATTGTTATTGTCGCTTTAAAAAATCTTTAATTCACTTAAACTTCGTGTCGGTCGCGACGAAAGTGGGAGAAAAGTGCTTTTCTGGTCGGAACATGGAACTACAAGGCCTGCAAGAGGCGTTGAAAGTAGAAATCCAATGTCATCAGGTAAGTGAAACATCGTGTTATTCTAGCCTTAGTGCTGTTGTGAGCAAGTGAGAGCAGCAGCAGGAGAAATGTGAAGGGATGAGGAGAGGTTAACACTCCGAGGGGAGAACTATGCGACATTACGGTCTGCCGGGGCGACACAGCGGCCAGAGTCCGATTAAAGTGCACTTTACACGGGACTTTGGCTGATTGTCGTGGGTCTTTTTTCACCGAGCAACAAGACAAAATGTTTGGAGTGGTAATGCTGCGGTGGTGGTGGAGGTGGTGGTGGAGCTGTGTGGCGATCAGGACGCGACCTGAATATTTATGAGGTGCTGAGAGAAACTGAGTCGCTGTGGCTTCATCATCATCACCGCTTTGTTCCTCCCTTACATCCTAAAAACTTGAGACACTTTTTGTTCCTCCTTAATTCTCATTTCACTCCTCCATCGTTCACAAACTAGTTGCACAGATGAAGCAAGACCCACAGGTAAAAAAAAGAAACGTTATATATTTATATGGAGATGTAGGATGAAGAGAGAGGAGAGAGGAAAGGAGAGGAGGAGAGAGGAGAGGAGGGAGTGTGCGAGAAACTTTATCAGCATTAATCTGCTCTTCTTTACGGTCAGCTAACGAGTTAGCATCGCCTGTATTTAGTTATTATTGTGTTTCAGCAGCTTCAGCTAACACCTCTTCACGGTGACTTTGCTTTAATAAGAACAAAAAAATCAGCTGTGAAGTTTCATTGTTGTGTCCATAAACCAGCCGATGATTAATGTGTGTTTTAATCGTAGGATGGAGAGCTTAAGAGACAGCTACACGACAGGCAGACAAGAATAACGGCGCTGAGCGATAAACAAGTAAGCTAACATGTTTGGTGTGTGTGTGTGTGTGTGTGTCGTTGTGGGAGCTTCTCTCCGGTGTAGTAACTACAGGAACAACATGGAGGGTGTTGGAAGTGTTGTTTTTGTGTTATTAAATGTTGTTCTGGCGTGTCAGAGCAGCTAGCTTAGCTTAGCTCTTCCCGCTTCTTCTCGGAGCTCAAAGTTGTGTAATATTGGAGAAATTTGTAGCGTCCATTTTGAGTAGGTCGACATGTTTCTGGAGGCTAATAAAAGAGCAGCTGAGCTAACTATCCGGCTCACACTTTGTTTGCTGTGTGTGGGGACGTTAGGGTGAAGTTTGTGAGGGTGAAGCTGGCCGTTAACAGCACGGTGGAGTCGGTTAAAAGCAGTCTTTGACGCCGTTAAACACCTCCGTGTTTTTGTTACTTTATACTTAGTCTGCTGGTATTATTGCTTCTCCGTCACGTGACCCCCAGCGGCGCGTTTGATTGGCCCACGATTACGCTTTCACTTTTCTACTATGGCTGACAAACGCTGTCCTATATTAACTTTGAAGCAGGTGTGTGTGTGTGTGTGTGTGTGTGGAGCTAGCCGTGTTAGCTCATGGATGGATGCTGAGAGCGCTGTGTGTTCATTCAGCACCGAGGCCAGCTCCTCCAGCTTCCCCCCGGCTGCTGCTGCCGCTGCTGCACCGCCCCGCCGGTCGGTCCCAGCCCGACAGCAGCGCACACTTAACTTCCTCCACATTAGCAAAGAAGAAATCAAAGAAAATAGGTCGATTTTTATTTTTATTCAGCTCGTGTTTGTGTTGTTTGGCCTTTTTAATCGATGACATTTCCAGAGGAATGCAGTTTTCTGAGCAGCGGCTCGGTTTGTTGCAGTTCCAGTTAAACCCATTAAACTTGCTGTTTGTTTAAAGCTCTGATCCTGGATCAAACCTTGTTGTTGTTGTTGTTGCTGTTTCTTCTTCTTTCAGTTTGGTAGTGGAAGCTTCCATTTTGAGAGAGAAACAGGGGTGGGGGTGGTGGTGGTGCTCGCTCACTCGCTCGCTCTCCCCCCTTCATCCTCCCATCCATCCATCCACCCCCCTTTTCTAGCATGGAGAGGAGGGAGGAAAAAAAGTCTGCAGAGTTTCGTGCAGGAGGAGGAGGAGGAGGAGGAGGGGGGATGGGCCCCATTCATGCCTAACATTACCATTTTGATTGCTTTGATGCTGTTTTTGGTTTGGAGGTTTGAGGGGGAGGGGTGGCAGGGAACAGAGAGAGACAGAAAGCCCAGTCAGCACTGCACGGCGGCGGCAGCGATGTTTTTAATCACAACACACCACCACACTGAATCCTCTTCTTCTTCTTCTTTATTTAGCAGCTTAATGTGACCTTTACGTTTCCTCCTCCACACACACATGAACAGCTGCTTTTTACTGTTCCAGCACGGATTTAATGACGAGCGCTCTGAGGCTGTGTCACCGACAGAAATAAACTCGCCTTGAACTTTCCAGGCCGCTCGCAGTGAGAGCGTTCATCAGCCGGACGCACAAACAGTTAAAGAAACCGAGCGAGTGTTTGAGGAAGCGTCTCCAGGCCTGGAATAAAGCCTGGAGGTCATTTCATGGTCACAGTTTGAGGCCTGGAGGTGGAACTTGTGTGTGTGACGGATGATTATAAAATAAAAATAACACATTCATGAATGTGACTATGTGACTGCAGCCTCTCTTCACTATAACATCTCTATCGACTCCCTTTATCCTTGATCCTCGCCGTGTTTTTGGCCCTTGAAGAAGAAGAATGGATTCATTGATTGTGCCTCACTCTGCTCCACTTGCTCTGTGTTGCATCATGGCATCAGTTTTTACTGTCAGGTGCAGAGAAGTGTTTTTTTTTTTTGTGTGTGTTTTTCTTTAAAGCGGACGGCGATCGATGGATCGGGCAGAGCGGAGTCGACGGTTTAACTCAGTTTCTGTTTTTACGTTGAAGTTGAGACAAAGGCCACAGCTGCTCACATGAAAGTAGTAAAGTCCTCTTCAGATCCAGCATCTGTAACCATGGATACCGAGTCAGAGTGTGTGATCTAAGTTTCACGCAGAGTGTGTGTTTATGATCTATAACTTGAGACTGCAGATGAAGGCTGAGTCTGATTGGTCAGGTTACCTGTGAGGGCTTCTCTTATTGGACGACACGGAGATGAAAAGGCGGGGCCTAGAGCGGACTCACAGTTTAAAGTGTTTGAATCAGGTTTGTTTTGTGTTGTGAAAAGGTGTGTGTGTGTGTGTGTGTGTGTGTGTGTGTGTGTGTGTGTGTGTGTGTGTGTGTGTGTGTAAAGGTCGTGACTAACGCTGTGCGTCCCTTTTCCAGAGGCTGTGAAGTACACACGATGCGTTCATGTTCTGTTGGAGATGTTCGGTCATATTTGACTCGTTCAGACGTGGTTAATGAGTCACATGATCGTCATTTCCTCGTCTGGCTGTTGGCGTGAGCTCGCAGGTTAGACTGACCTGGAGTCAGCTGAAGTGTCATGTGATCGTGGAGGCTCAGTATGTTTCATCACATACAGTGTGTAGCATCGTGTCGTCTTCTTCTGTGGTCATCTGATGGTCGCTCATGGTGTTGGAGGTGGGCGTGGCAGAGATGGCGTGACGTTAGGAGTGATGTTTGAACCTCGATTGTCCAAAGGAATACTCAAGTACTCGAGCTGACCTCGTTTTATCACCGGCTGTAACTGCAGCACATTTCAAATTAAAAGCATTGTGGATGTTTGTTTTGTGAGCCTCTGTGTTCTTCCTCCTCTTCCAGCTGTGAGCAGCTGCTCAGGAAACCAGGTTACACACTCCGTACTAACCTGGTTCACATGCAGCACAGAAGTCATCAGATTTCTACCTGCAACCTTATTTTGAAGTGTTCCAGCGTTACAAGGCACTTCCTGTCAAATTATCGGCTGTGACAGGTGAAAAAGAAACCTGTTCATCTCCGGGACACGTCCTGTTTTAAAGTCGACGTCACTGTGAAGTCACTGTGCATCCCGTGCCGACGCTGACTCTGACCGCAGCGCTGCAGGTCACATTAAACTGATTCCAGTTCAGCTGTAAGCTGTTTAAAGACGACACATACAGCAGCTCTGCTGGGTAATTGGACGTTTGAGAGGATGGAGAAGTCGTCTCTGATAGGAGGCCCTCCATCCCTCCACCCCTCCATCCTCGACCTCCTCCTGCCAGGCCGGGGCAAAGATTCGGTATCCGTGGTCACATATGGCCTCGTACAGATTTATTTGAAGTCTCTGTGGTCGTACGGAGGCCGGCGAGCAGGCGAACTTTCCCAGCGTCTTAAACCAAAGTGTGGATAATCCCACGGCAGCTCATTACAGCCTCCTGCAGGGCTGATTAAACCAGGAGAAGGTTTGGGGATTTGTGCTGGACTAACTCGTGGTGTTACAGAGCAGATCGCTGTAAAGGAGCCGGGCTCCCTCCAGGCTTCTCTGTTAGAGGCTGAGCTATACATTTAAACAAGTTCTCCATCAGTTCACTTACACACTGAAGAAGCTTCTTCATGTTACTGAGTGAAGCTGATGAAGACCATGTGATGAGGTCCAAAGGGAGTAAGACGACCTTTAGTGGTGGTTTTCAAACAGCAAATCTGAGCCACACCTTATTTTGATAACTAGAGGAAGTTATCATTATGTAAACACTGCCTACTGCTCTCTGATTGGTCGACCTCGCTGTGTGGATGTTTCCAGACTTTGATGTTTTCCAGGTGGAGGACGGGCCAACTACAGGGCAGCCTCAGAGGACCACGAATCTGCCCCGTTTGTCCTCACGCTCTGGATGCTGCAGCGACTCGTCCTCCCTTTTCCTGTTCGCTGCTTTTAATCACTGCGAGGCTCGTTTGATGTTAATTCAGAGAAACAGGAAGTCTGCGGTGACACTTCCTGTGATGAATCCTCACACTTCCTGAACTGATCCTTCACATTAAAATAATCCCTTCTTCCCTGTAGACTTTTAATTTTTAAACATCTGCAGAAATACTTTATATAGTACTTTAAATACTTCAAATACATTGTGTTTGAATAAAGTTCTGAAGCTGTGGTTCTGTACAGTGACCCGTGAGGCCCGGACACAGATGACTGGATCACACATGTATCACACGTTAAGCCAGGTGTGTGTATTTCTATAACCGGACCCTCGTTGGGTCTGGCTGATCAGCCTTCCTCCGTCTCTCCGGCCTGGTTCGTATCACCCTGCAGTCGTGGCTCCGTATGACAGCTTCTTATTACCGAACAGCAAACAGTCATTTCCAGAGACGGCGGGAAAGTGCTGATGTAGCTGATGTAGCTGATGTAGCAGGGCCGGCCAGCAGGCGGAGAGGCTGCGATGAATTAACCCGTGTTGACTGCTGTGCTGCTGCTACTGCTCGCGCTCAAACACTTTGTCATCTCGTCCACAGTGAAATGTAAAGAAGGAGCAGCAGTTTATTAACCTTTGGACAACCAAACCACAACGTTCAGCCTGCACATTATTTTTATTTATCACTGAAGAAATGATCAGATTTATTTTCATTCATCTCCATAAACTGTCTGCATGTTCTGTACATGTTAGGATGAGCTGACATTCACGACCACAGGCTGCAGTGTTACATTCATTATGACATGATGGCACCAACACGCGTCCGTAATGTTCTGTGTTACAGATATATATATATATACACACACACACACACACACACACAGTTGTATATTTTAGTGTATTATATTCATTACCACATATTATATATTTTTATATATATCTTAATAACTTGAGTTTTATTTATTTCTCCATTAAATATTTCTTAAATTAAAATGACGTCTAACTAAGACTGTCAGAGTTTCACTACACGATTATCGTGACCAAAAGAATTCATGATAACGGCATTATCACGATATCTCTACAAAATAAAAATAACAATGATGCTGTAAATAACTTTTTCTCTTTTATGTTGGATGAATTAAATGTAAACTACAAAAATAAGGTGGAGAGTCTGTAACCTTAAACATGGAAGAAGAAGAAAGATAATCTGATTTTTTTTTTTCTCAACTTCAAACTTTTCTTATAAACTTTATTATATGACTTATTTCTTATAGCTGTGATTTCTAATTGGATATAAATATCAGAACATCATCTGAAGATAAATTTCGGTTGTAAATGTATTTTCATTTTCTTCAGATTTTTATAATTTCAGACTTCTGATGTTTTGACTTTATTTGGACACTTTGTTCCCTCACAGTATCTTTAATACTCTTATATATTTAATGCATCATCTTTGTAGCTTTCACGCAGTCGCCTGACTTTAAGCATCCTGACATGATGTGCAGACGTGAAGCGCTGACGTGTTTTCAAACATTTCTTCTTCTGTGGTGGTTTGAAGGTGGCAGGTGGAAACATCCTTCAGCCTTGTTTTCCCTTCAGGGGAATGAGAGCGTGCTGCAGAGCTCGGATTATCCTCCTCAAAACGCCGTGAAAATTGCTGTAATAATTCAGAAATTGCCTGTGAGCCTGACGCACAGAGCCTCTCTCTGTTTGAAGCTTTGTGTTTGTGCGCTCAGACAAAGTGCTCCAGTCATCTGCGTGTTTTCTTTATGACGACGCCGTGTCATCGCTCCATTTCACGCACACCTCGAGTTTTAATTGTTGCCTTTTCACGGACATCAGCGCGTTTTCTCTGCACTCACACTCGACTCCATCCACACACTCGGCTTCAGGACTGTTACAGTTAGTCATATCGGCACATTTGATATTTACAAAGTTCAGCCTGATCCTCATCTGGAGGTGTGAAGTTCACATGCTAATTAATGAAAACATCTGTCACCTGCAGTCCTCTCAGCTTCAACACTCTGTGACTTACACACTTTATAATGGACAGATAGCTTTAGGCTAAAGCAGCTAACTGCTAATTAACTGCTGCTAGCTGAATCTGCCATAAGCAAGCAACAGAACCGGGCTCAGCTGAGCTAACGTTAGCTAACAGCAGCTACGAATGACAGACAGGAGGTCAGCTGATCTCTTTGGTTGTTGGTCGTCATGGTGACGAGCTGCAGCTTCAGCTTGTGTGTGTGTGTGTGTGTGTGTGTGTGTATGTGTGTATGTGTGTGTGTGTGTGACAGGAACAGCACAGTCTGCTCAGACCTTCAGAATAAAAGCATGTAGATTGCAGATTGTTGTGGTGAGGTTCTCTGGAAGAACGCGTGTACGTGAGCGTTCACACAGATCTAAGTCAGGTTTACTGTGCTGCATTCAGGGACACTCTGTTTATTACTGTTTCTGTTCCGTCTCCTCTGTTGAATTTTGGTCCTGTGTGGCCTCCGTCCGTCTTGAAGCAGCAGGTAAAGGGTTAAATGGTGGTGTTGGAACTCACCTTGATGGTCGTCATTTAAAGGACAGTTGTGAGTTTTTCCGCACAGATTAGGATCGGCTTCCTGTTGAAGCGTCTTCCTTCCTGTAAAGGTCGCGGTAGCATAAAGTATTGACTTTTCCCTCGATAAGGTTTTTCCAGCTTGTCTCCGCGTTGATAACCGAGCGGAGCGGCAGGCGGGCGGAGGCTTCGGTCAGCAGCTTAACAACACCGCTGTGCACAGTCAGCACCCGGACCCGCTTTATCATCAAACGCTGAGCCGCAACATCTCAACCCGCTTTATGGCAGATTATTCTGACAGTTACCATGACAGCAGCACCTTAAATGGCTCCAGACGTCACGGGGACAAAAGTTTTTACCTCAAAGCTGCATCTTAAAGACTCTCAGAGAAACAAACAGTGTTTCTTTAACTGGGGCTTTTAGTTTGAAACAAACAGGAAATGTTGATGCCTGTCAGAGTAAAAGCATTTCATTTTAGATTTGAGAATGAGTTAAAGTGAGCGTGTCTGGACAGGAAGACGCCGTGCACACGTGTGATTGAATGACCCCGCAGACTGACAGGATGACGGCTGTAGCTGCTGCTCCCATCACCCCCTTCACCTCCATCAGTCGGCGTCTGAACCTGACGGTGTTACATCGAGTTTCTGTCACGTCGGGACTCGTGCGGCTGTTTTCTTACCTCGATGTGTTCGGGCTCGACTGCTGCTGATTTCTGACTCGAGACAGAGACAAAAACACATGCATGAACTGCTGGCACAGAGGGAATCGAACTCACGACCTTTGAGTCATCAGAGACTTAGAGATGTGGTGAGACTGTCTAAAACCTGGACGTAGTCTCCGTGACGCCTGATTGGTCGTGCTGTGTGGAAAATATTTCCAGGTTACAGGATAAAATGTGGAGTTTGTTGCTATGGCGACGCCATTTTAGAAATGAGGGTTGGATCTGTAGCCGTCAGTCTGCTCTGTGGTTTAGTCCCTCCGATGAAGCGATGGGTTCTTGTTGTTCTTGTTGCCGTTGGTTTCATAAGTCGGAGGCGCTCCCTCCCGCGCCTCCTCCTGCTTTTGTTTTAACTTTTAACTGAGCTCCTCTTTAATCTTTTATTCATCCTCTGAACTAAAGAGGTCATCCTGATTAAACATTGAGTGCTGCGCTGCACTTTACAAGGAGGAGAAGAAGAAGAGGGAGGAGGAGGAAAGGGGGAGGAGGAGGAGGAGGAGGAAGAGAGAGAAGGAGAAGGAGGAGGAGAAGGAGAAGGAGGAGTGTTGGCAGACTGACAGAAGCAGGAAGTCAGTGTTGTTGGTGTTTTGGCTGCCAGGCGTCGCCTCCTGTCATCACCGGATCTTTTTCCCGCCGCTGGGATTAGTCGACGAGGGATCAGACAACTCTGCTGACCCGTCCCACAATGCCTCACTCCTCAGACTGAAAGTGATCGTCACTCAGAGGAGGAGAGGAAGAAGAAGGAGGCGCCTGGTGTAATTAAGTCAGTGCTCATTAATACAGCACCGTGATGTCATCAGTCAGCTGCTGATTCAGCATCCTGAGCTCTGATTGGCTCAGAAGGTGCCGCTCCATCAAGTGTTGGCGGCGGAACCAGTCTCCATGTGACCTGGACCTCACTGAGACGATGAAGGTGTCATCGCCGTCGCCATCGTCGCCATCGTCATCATCATCATCATCATCATCGTTATCGTCATCATCGTAGTCTTTGACCTGAGCTGTGGGCGGTGGTTCGATCCTCAGCCGATCATCTGAAACAAACTTTTCAGAAGTTTAGTCTTCAGACTTTATTTTATATTTCTGGATCATCTGTGGTGTTTTTATTTTCTGTGGATGAAGGTTTGTTTAAACACTGAGGAGCTGCAGCAACTCCTCGATTCATCATCTCTTAAATTAAACAGCTAATACTTCATCATTCATTCACAAACATTCTGTGACAGTGAACTGAATGTATTTGTATGTTTGATTTAAAACACTGATGGAGGTTACACACCTCGATACACAGAACACTTCCTGTCTCTGAGGACGGACGAGTTGCGTCTTTGTCTCTGTGAAGACGGAGGAATGTTATTGTCTTCAGCAGCAGCTGCTTCCTTCAGGCCTGTCCAGGCCTCATTCAGCCTGTGATGAGGGTTTTGTTGCCTCTCCCTGCCTGTGTGTGTGTGTGTGTGTGTGTGTGTGTGTGTGTGTGTGTGTGTGTGTGTGTGTGTGTGTGTGTGTGTGTGTGTGTGTGTGTGTGTGTGTGGAAGTGGTTGGAAGCTTTTTTAGTAACAAACAATGGACTCAGTGAGCCAGCTAAACAGACATGAGCAGAGAAAAGAGGTCAATCATGGAGCAGGCCTAACAAAGAGCGAGCTCTGATTACTCTTTGTTATGGAAACCAGCTCGCTCTGCGGCGCGCTCACATTGGTCTCCTGCTGTCCACGTCAGCCTCTGATTGGACGTCTGACATCCATGAAAATGTGGAAAGCTGCAGAGAGAGTCCTCGGGTCGGGTCAGAACCCATCAGACAGAAGAACTCCACTCAGAACTGTATTTAAATGAGAAAACGTGTGGGCGGAGCCTGTGTGTGTGTTTGGCCTTCTTACCCAGAATTCATTTGCATACTCCTTCTAGGCCAGCATCCCACAATGCCCTGCTTTTTATGCATTATTGAGTCTCCTGGCTTCCTTTTTTAAAGAGGGAAGAGGCCTCGCCGTGAAGGAAGTAGGACTCCGTGTTCAACACGGCGGCTTCAAAGAGCCCGTTAAAGATTGATCAGGGTGGAGCTGACGGAGGGCTCAGGCGGAGGACGATAAAGCACCAAACTAAACATCTACCCGAGACGACCCGTCTCCGTTAAATGTTCCTGAAGTGAATTTACTGTAAACTCACAGATGATATTGAGTGGTTTCCATGGTAACAGCAAGTAATTAGCTAACCGCTAATTAACTAACTGCTAACAGAACCGGGCTCATCAGCCGGACCGGACCGGGTCGGACCAACAGTTACAGCACCGGGTTCGTTCTGTCCGACTCGTTCGTACTCGTCTCCTCCGTGCCGCCCGCCGCCTCATAATGAACGACTCTGCATCACATGACACATTCATCATCTCCTGTTCCCTCCTCCTCCTGTGGTGCATCATGGGACAGCAGGGAGGTGTGTAGTAAATCAGGACACCTCCTCCTGGAGGGGAGCGAGCGGCGCAGCTGCAGGACTCTCCGTCACTTTTCTCCTCTTCAAATCAAACTTTTCTTTGTTCCTGTGAAGAATAAAAAGGTGAATGATTCACCTGCAGGCGTCTCCTGATGAACGGCCGCATGATCGTTAGCTTTAATTAGATGAAGTCATAAAACGCTAACGAGACCTTCCTGCAGGCGACACACAGACCCAACATACCAATAACATACAGGAAACACTTCGTCAGCTGAAGTCCTCTGATTCTAATAACAGAACAAACTTCAGAGAATCATTTCATCTAAAGACACACGACGTGCAGACGAAAAGACGTTTACAGCATTTTAAGAAATTAAGATTTTTTATTTTATTTTTTCAAGTTTTTATTTAACAGAGCTGCAGGGTGACAGTGATGCAGCAGGTCGGGCTGGAGCCCCCGCGAGAACAAAATCTTCTTTTCCTGTTTTCTATAATTAAAATGTTTATTGTGACTCCTCACAAACGTGTTTCAGCTTCGTCGCTCAGTCTGCGTCGACCTCTTTACGACCTTCACGTCGGTTTGCGGCTCCTCGCTTCTTTGAACGCCTCCAGGTCGTCGTTATTTATCGGCGGTCACTGTGCGGTCTTTATCATCACGCCGGTGATGTAATGTGATGTATGACCCCGTGACCTTCATAGGAGGAGGAGGCGTCGTGGCGTCACTCAGACTCACGGAGCTGTGGAGGACGATGACACGGGAGTCAGACCTGACATGGCGGCAGTTTGTCTTTGTGTGTCGTCCTCTGAGACAAACATTAAAACAACGTTTGAATTCGAGATGCCTCAAATGAGTCAAATCAGATGATTTCTGTTGATTTCTGGCACAAACTGGACCTTTCTGTCCTCGTTGGTTCAGATATTTCCTCCCGTTGTTGCTGGATCTGGTGCAGGGTCCAAACCTTTAGTAGATGGAGGTAAACGGGTGGTGCTGATGGGATCATGTTAAGCTGTGATGAGCTGTCAGGTCGACGCCTCTCTGTGTCTAATCCCGTCATCCCCTCAAATCTGATCTCATCCTCAGATCTCAGCCTCGCTCAGGGCGCCGCTGCTTCATCCTGATAATGACTTTCAGTTTGAGGAAATCCGTCCAATCAGAGCTCAGTGACATGACAGTAAGACGGAAGATACCTGAGCTGTGAGCAGTCCGTGTGGCTTCAAGTCAACATCCAACTTTATTTAAACCAGCCTGAAGACAACAGCTCATTTACATATTTAAATCTTAGAAGAATCTTCACAACAAATAAAGAAAACAAAGAATAACTGTAATTAGAAATTCATAAAGTGCCAGTGTAATCTAAACATGAACAAACATTTCTGTCCACTAACCTAAATCTAAAACCTGGACGTAGTCTCTGTGACGTCCTCGCAGACTGTCTAAAACCTGGACGTAGTCTCTGTGACGTCCTCGCAGACTGTCTAAAACCTGGACGTAGTCTCTGTGACGTCCTCGCAGACTGTCTAAAACCTGGACGTAGTCTCTGTGACGTCCTCGCAGACTGTCCAAAACCTGGACGTAGTCTCTGTGACGTCCTCGCAGACTGTCTAAAACCTGGACGTAGTCTCTGTGTCTTGTTTTCTGGTAGTTGTCCAGATGTTTGTTACCCATCAGCCTCTGCTGTTTGGCTGTCTTCTCAATGTCCTCTCAGCAGTTGTCTATGATGGTGGAGGATCTGGTCTCCTCCTCCTCCTCCTCGGTGTGTCGGCTGTTCTTTGAAGTGCAGTGTGTGTTTCTTTCTCTCCTTCGGGGAGGCTCTCAGCCTTCATCCAGACTCCTCCTTCTGCCCGCCGCACGGCAGCGTCCCAATCATCTTCAAAGTTTGGGGACATTCAAAGTGTGTGAGAGCTTTGAAGGTTCACACACAGTGTGTGCGTGTGCGTGTGCGTGTGTGTGTGCGTGTGTGTGTGCGTGTGTGTGTGTGTGTGTGTGTGTGTGTGTGTGTGTACTCTCAGATTAATCACAGCACATTTAAACTTTCACGTCTGTACAGAGTTCTAAAGGTGAGATGGTCGAGTGGTAACCGCGGTAACAGTAATGTATGTGAGCGGATGAAATTTCAGTTCAAACGTCAGGAAGTGAAAATCATTTCAAAACCAAAACCATCATTTCTATTGTTGATCTGCAACAATTAGTTGATTAATTAATCAACAGCTCTTTGATCATCGAGTCTTTTTGTTCCGTCCTCTGACAGTAAACTGAAGATCTTTGGCGCCTGACGTCACCGTGAACTTTTCAGTCTTGGACAGGTTCATGGATAATAACAATCATGGTTAGTTCATCATTCATCTGCAGATTCTTGTTTAAAATAGTGAGGTGACTGATGATTAAAAACATGAAGTCTATTAATGACAGAATCTTTGCTGCTAAAACTGACCACAGATCAGCTTTACAGGTGAGACCACCTGAGCAAAGATCCTAAACAGCCTGACTGCAGGTTAATGAACAGTCCGAACACGTCATCCAACGTGTCTGCCGTGATGGAGGTGTCAGACGAGTGTTCAGGACGGCATCAGACCCGGTTACCTCCCCGAGCGAGCTCGTTAGCGCTCCGTTAAGACGTGGATCGAGGACTGAGAGCGTGGAGAGAAAACGGAGAGAGAGAGAGAGAGAGAGAGAGAGAGATGTGTGTCTGCATGAGTCACTCACCTAAAAATATCAGCCATATTCGTCCTGTTCGCTCGCCGAGGTACACTGACCTGTGACTCACCGCTTCAGCTCCAACGCTTCGAACGCAGCCGACGTTCAGGGAAGACCTGCCGGTGTGACCGCCAGGACAGGCCGATCGTCAGGGCGACGAGGGGGCGATAGTCAGGGCGAGGACGGGTGATCGTCAGGGCGACGAGGGGGCGGTCGTCAGGGCGAGGAGGGGGCGGTCGTCAGGGCGAGGAGGGGCGATAGTCAGGGCGAGGACGGGTGATCGTCAGGGCGACGAGGGGGCGATCGTCAGGGTGAGGAGGGGGCGGTAGTCAGGGCGAGGAGGGGGCGGTCGTCAGGGCGAGGAGGGGCGATAGTCAGGGCGAGGACGGGTGATCGTCAGGGCGACGAGGGGGGCGATCATCAGGGCGAGGAGGGGCGATCATCAGGGCGAGGAGGGGGGCGATAGTCAGGGCGAGGAGGGGGCGGTCGTCAGGGCGAGGAGGGGGCGGTCGTCAGGGCGAGGAGGGGGCGGTCGTCAGGGCGAGGAGGGGCGATAGTCAGGGTGAGGAGGGGGCGATAGTCAGGGTGAGGAGGGGGCGGTCGTCAGGGCGAGGAGGGGCGATAGTCAGGGTGAGGAGGGGCGATAGTCAGGGTGAGGAGGGGGCGGTCGTCAGGGCGAGGAGGGGGCGGTCGTCAGGGCGAGGAGGGGGCGATCATCAGGGCGAGGAGGGGGCGGTCGTCAGGGCGAGGAGGGGGCGGTCGTCAGGGCGACGAGGGCCTTACCCTTTAGTTAAAAACACTGAAGTCACATGACTGAGCAACTGTTTCCTCATGGCTCTCATTTTCTAGACAAGAAGACGTGAGATCAAAACATGATTGGCTGAATGTTTTGGTGGGAAGCTGGTGAGGGATAACGTCTTTGCATATTCATTCATGTTTCTGTCCAATCAGATCATTTGTTTTCAGCCACCTGTCTCGTCACTTTCACTGCGATCACTGTTCAGGGCGACGACATGTTCCGTCAGAAACATGGAGACACGTTTGTGTCAGCGTGTCTCCAGTTTCTCATCGTTTGTGAGCAGCAGTATCAGTTTCCACAGAGGGTGGATGTCGACACCACCTCCTCCGTCTCTCTCTCTGCTGCAGCCAGAAGATGGCATGGTGGTTCGTATGCCTCGCAAACTCCACATCAGGGCTGACACACTATTAATAGCTTTAAAGTGTGTGTGTGTGTGTGTGTGTGTGTGTGTGTGTGTGTGTGTGTGTAAATAAACTGTTTGTTCGGTCTCGCTCTGGAAAAACAGCAAACATGAAGTGACGTGACGTCGTGGTTCAGTTTTTTTGTGATGATTGTGATTCAGATTTAAATGTGTCACCTGACCTCTGCCACCACCACCAGCACCACCCGTCCTCAGGACGGATAACGAGCTCCACATGAGGACTTTGAATGCAGCAACAGCCTGAATGTGTTCAGAGGATAATGTGTTTGCTTAATCACGTCTGTCTTAAAATGTGCAGCCAAGTTGCCTGGTAACTGAAGCCGAGCGGAAACAGTTGACTTAAGAATCATAATTTAACAACAGCAGTCTTTGAAAATCCACGTTCAAGGCCCTTAAAAGTGTCCTTGAATGCAGCAACGTGCAGCGTTTGACTCGTGCTTCCTTCAGGGTCACATTCTGAAATCAGGAAACGGTTCATCAGGAGATGAATCCTGATCCAGCTGCTGTGATTACATGTTGTCAGACACGCGTGTTAAAATCAGGAAACACGAGCTGACACCTTGAAGTTTCCATGAAGCGTGTATTCACTTCATTCTCAGCTGGAGGCCTCCTGCATCACAGTGTGTGGATCACCTGTTCAGTCAGCCTGGAGCCATCAGCTGATCAATCTGTTTGTATTTGTCTTTAACGTGACGATGACCTCGACATGAAGGGCGGCTCGGCTCCGAGCTGCGTTCAAGAACTGAACTAACAAACAGACGTTCTGATTTGTTCACGTCGGAGCCGGAGGAAGACAAACTGTCGTGCTAATAAACCCACAAACACTTCATCAGAACCACGGCGAGCGTCTGTGGAGTTAAATTTATCCACGGAGGGACGGCGAGGGACGGGGGGCGTCCTTGTGCTGCCAGTCAGGCGCTAACAAAGAGCGCCGTGTAATAAATGGGACTTTAATTTGTTTTTCCTCGACAAGGTCGTAGTGAGCGTGTGAGTGAGGGAGTGACTGAGTGAAGGATGTGAGGAAGGAGCCTCAGCTCACCTCATCGTGTTTGTAGAGAGAAGATAACTGTTTTTTCCTGACTGCACATGAATGCATCGTAACCATCTGAAGGAAGGGTGTGTGTGTGAGACGACGAGGACGTGCTCGTGAGATGCTTTGCTGTCTCCGTGGCAACAGAAAGCTTATGGGTGCTGTAGTGTTGGGAGACGTCTGAAACTTCAGGTGAACAGACAGAAAAGTCGTTTTTAACATTCCTGGAGGTCACATAATCAAAAAATCTGTTTGCTGCTTGATCCTTGAATTCCAGGCCCTTGAAAAGGGTGAAGCAGGCAGTCGTCAGGGCTCCTGATGTGTTTTTAAAGTGAAAGCAGCTCTGAGCCGTGTCAGAGGTCACTTCCTGTTCTGTTGTGGTCTCTGCTGATCCGACCCTCGCGGCGTCCAGACGGCGGCGGCGCGGCGCCCCTGCCCTCTGACATACAGTGTGTTTACATGAGGCGTGTGGAGGGATGCCAGCTGCTCGCCAACACGCGTGTGGAAACCTAATGAAAGCTGCAGTTTGATTCTTCCAGGCTGACGTTTCCTCTTCGTCCTGTGGAAGTATTCAAATCGTTTCCCATTATTTCCTGTCTTATCGCAGGCCGCAGAGACGCAAACAAAGATGTGGACAAAAGCAATTAAAGATCCAGTGGCTCTGGACAGAAGTGCCTCAGAACAGATGAAGCGGGCGCAGCGTGGAGCCGCGCCTCGGCTTTATTTTTGTCAAACTGTTGTAGCTGCTGCGAGTTTTTGGGCCGTCCTGCGGCGTCATCACACTAAACGGCTAAATTAACCCAATTATTCAGAGCGAGCTGAAGCGGCGCTGCTGCCTTCAGGCGCTGTGTGATTTCTGAGCACTGTATATCTGTATTGTGTGTGTGTGTGTGTTCACATTATTCAGCGGTCAGCTGAATCCGTCCTGAGCTGAGGAGTGATTACTGTGCGGCTCCGCTTAATGAAAAATAACGACTCGCTCGCCACACTTGGTGTTTTTCTCTCCGGCGCGGCGTTAAGCTGCCGTACCTGAGCGCCGTCAGAGCGACACTACAGACATGAAAAGCCTCGGCACAGTTTGTTCTCCGCTTCGCCGAAGAGGCAACAATAGTTCTTAAATGAAGGCCAGTTTCCGTAGCAACATGCCAAATATAACAAGGCTTCTGCTGGCATAAAAATAAAGACGCTGGCTGCAGACAGAAGCAGGACTGCAGGCCTGATCAGCTCTGACGGCATTCAGCTTTCAAACTGATTCAAACGCCTGCTAACAGCTGATCACAGACAGGAAGTGTGTCTCTCTTTGTCGTCAGCCCACAGGAGGTTAACGGCAAACATACATCAGCCTGTCGTTGACCTCTGCCGTGTTTCTCCTCGCCGGCTGAGGCTGCTGTGTTTAATGAGACATTGATTTAATATTGCACTTCAACAAAGAGAGACAGAAATAACCAAAATCGAAGCGGCAGAGGCGAACAGCCTGGCCTGTATGTGTAGTACAGGTCCAGCTGAAAAACAACGTTTCCTATAATTTATCTTTGTTTGACCCTCCCTTCCCAGGTTAAGGCCCGTAATGCTAACTGAAGTCCGTCTGTGTTCCTATAAATCCTGAGCGCTGTTCTGCGCCGCAGCGTGTCGGCTGTAATGGATTCTGTGTCCGTACGTGGACGACTTCCCTCTCATGAGCAGCAGCAGAGACGGAAGACAATTTCATTTACCTGCTTCTAATGAAAAGGCAATTTGTTGTGTGATAGCATGGAGATGGAGTGAGACGCACTCTGCAGCTTCAGAGCAACGATGACTGACAACTGTGTCGTCTGCAGCTCCGGAGGCAAAGGGAGAGGCCACGCCAGATCCACAAACGCAGTCACTGTCTCCACACTGACCTGTTAACAGCCAGCCGGCAACAGCCAGCCGGCCGGCAGCCTCCGATGTGCTGTATTTTTAATGCAGGATAGTAAAAACAGATCCCGTCTTTGGACTGTTACTTTGGTATTTTGTGCTCAGGTCGACCTCTGTTGCATTATATTTGTAATAAAACATTTGGACAGGCACTTTAGGTCGAGTCTGTTATTCTCTGAAGGGCTGCCGTGTCTTTTAGAAGAAATGGGAGCCCGGCGAGCGGGTTGATTGTTTGTTCGTCCAGTGAGGTTGAGGAAAGCTTCGTGGTCCTGAACCATGGAGGGATTCATTTATTCATACAAGTGGCAGCAATTCACATTCTTTCCTCAGAACACTGAAAGCCGGATGGTAAAACTTCAGCAGCAGCGTTCAGAACGAGAAATGTTCAGTATTTTTTGGGAAAATATAAACTCACCAACTGGAAGTTTCCTTCAGTCAGAGCTCGGTATAAATCCTGCGATCGTTGATGGTTTTAAGATGGTCGCCTTCATCATTACTTCGATTTCCTGACTCGGTTTTCGAATTCGTTCATTTCAGTTTTGTCTGTTTGGATAAAATGATTTCTCTGGTCATTAATTTATTCATAAATTCCTGTAGTAGACTGAAGTTTTCTGGTGAAGATAAATCGAGGTGTCGTCTGCGTAATAACGGCAGACTGTTTATATCACACTGACTGAATATTTTGCAGGTTTTAACAAAAATTCAAGTTGGATGAACATTTTTATTTTCTGACATTTCATAGATCAACATCACACCTTTGTCTAAGTAAAGCATGTAAATATGTGGGATCCCTCAGGGCTCAGTCCTCCAGCCTCAATCATTTAATGATTGTTAATAATTGGCTTCATCAATGCTTCATCTATTAATGAGTTAACTGTTATGTTAGTTTGCGTACAGCAGCACAAAAGTTTTTATTGTCGTCCTTTAACTGACCTGTGAAGTGTTTACTAATCATGAGTTGATAGTAAACCCTCTTTAACGGGTTTCTCATTAGAAAGTGGGACTTGATCTTGAAGCAGCTCGTGCCTGGTCGATAAGAAAAATGTGTTTTCTTTATAAATTGACAGAACAGCTGGTAAATCGAGCTTCCAAGAGCTTCTTTTAATTAACATGTAGACACAGTATCCACGGGCGTCCTGAGCGATGCTGCAGCATCATTTTCACTGTAACTAAGTGGCTGTTTCTCCTGCTGGAGCCGTGAATATGTGCGAGCCACACCTCTAATTGAACATTGGCATGTCGGAGCATGTTTCAGCCTCACACTGCCGTCAGCTGCTGCCACACCGACCACCAGGCCACCCTCCTCCACCACCTCCACAAACCTCTGCACGACCAACATCTCTGTCTGGAACAATGGGGCGTTCATGGTCCCCAGAGGATGAACCTTTTAATGCTTTTCTACACAAAAAGTCAGAAGGCCGTATTATAACATATTCTTGTCCCCGGGCGATGAACCCTTTGTGTTTTGGGTACTTCCTGTGGTGTCCTCTTCAAGACAAAAGCTTCACACATCTAAAGGGCGCGTTGTCATAACATTGACCATATTCATGGTCCCAGGAGGATAAACACTTTCCATTTTGTCAGGAGACATCTTGCACACAAGGTGTCACAGCTTCTAAGAAAGCTTACAGTCATGTCATTTCAGAGATTATTCGAGCTCACGGGGGGATACACCTCGTTTGTTTCTTTACAGTGACCTCATTTCCTGTGTCACCAACATGATCATTTCTGCATGTCTTGTTTATTTGTTTTACCTTTGGCCGTGACCTTCAAACACGATCACCTTCAAAAGTTACTTCCTGTCTCGGTCGGCGTCCCCTCGTGGAATCGAACCACCGGCGACACGTTTTCCAGACGGAGGCCGTTACATCTGGGACCTGAGGAGTGTTTGGAGGAAGCCGATTGGAGGCAGCTGGGCAGGTGGCCGCCGTTTCCCATGAGGCTCCACAGTTGCAGCTTTGAGAGATGGCGCCCGTCAGAGTTAGCCAAACAGCGCTAATGCTCTCCCCTGAAAGCCTCGCCGTCCAAACGCTAACAAGGAGGCGAGCGCCGGCTGTTTGTGTGTGTGTGGAACAGATGCTCAGCTGTAAATACGACGGAGAAACGCCATTTGTTTTTATTTTGTTGCATTCAGGGGACGCGGGAGGATTATGTGCTGAGAGAAAACATTCAGAGGTTTTCTCTGAGCGAGCTGATCTTCATCCTGCAAACCAAATATTTGTGTTCTACAAATGAAGGACAAACACAAACACAAACAGTGTGATGAAAACCTTCTCTCGTCCAATCAGCAGCTTCCTTTGTCGTCTCCCATGACCTTGATAAGCTGTAAAATATATTTTCAACCAGTTTGTTTGAGCTGCTTCATTTAACTCAACCAATCAGCAGCGACCTTCCTCTGCAAACTGCAGCATCAGAAAATGGAAAATCTAAATCTAAAATATAAGTTTAAATGACATGTTTCTGAAAAGTGAGTCACAAAACTGAAGTTTTTAATTCTTTTCAGAGAAACTGATTCCTGTTATTTCAAACCGGCGGCGTCCAGCAAGTGAATACATGAATCTACACACACATCTGTGGGACGTCTCAGAGACTACGTCCAGGTTTTAGACAGTCTGCGGGGACGTCACAGAGACTACGTCCAGGTTTTAGACAGTCTGCGGGGACGTCACAGAGACTACGTCCAGGTTTTAGACAGTCTGCGGGGACGTCTCAGAGACTACGTCCAGGTTTTAGACAGTCTGCGGGGACGTCACAGAGACTACGTCCAGGTTTTAGACAGTCTGCGGGGACGTCACAGAGACTACGTCCAGGTTTTAGACAGTCTGCGGGGACGTCACAGAGACTACGTCCAGGTTTTAGACAGTCTGCGGGGACGTCACAGAGACTACGTCCAGGTTTTAGACAGTCTGCGGGGACGTCACAGAGACTACGTCCAGGTTTTAGACAGTCTGCGGGGACGTCTCAGAGACTACGTCCAGGTTTTAGACAGTCTGCGGGGACGTCTCAGAGACTACGTCCAGGTTTTAGACAGTCGGCGGGGACGTCACGGAGACTACGTCCAGGTTTTAGACAGTCTGCGGGGACGTCACGGAGACTACGTCCAGGTTTTAGACAGTCTGTGGGACGTCACAGAGACTACGTCCAGGTTTTAGACAGTCTGTGGGACGTCACAGAGACTACGTCCAGGTTTTAGACAGTCTGCGGGGACGTCACAGAGACTACGTCCAGGTTTTAGACAGTCGGCGGGGACGTCACAGAGACTACGTCCAGGTTTTAGACAGTCTGCGGGGACGTCACGGAGACTACGTCCAGGTTTTAGACAGTCTGTGGGACGTCACAGAGACTACGTCCAGGTTTTAGACAGTCTGTGTTAGTTGTTAAATCTCGCGCAGACTTTGCTCTGCAGTAATCTCTCTCTGATGCAACACTCCTCAACTCCCGAGTGCAGCTGATTTGGAAACTATCAGCACTCTGCTTATAAATTTCCCCAGCGTGAGAGGCAATGCATACCCAATGAATCCACCTCTATTTATCTATGTGACTGTCCACACACACACACACACACACACTCTGCCTGCTGCTGGAGGGAAATAAAAACTTAAGATGGTGGACGTCTTGTTGCTCCCCAGACGTTCAGATTACAGATGACAAATGGACACAGATCCTCGTTCTCCAGCTGTGATAGCACGATGTCGCCGCTCGAGCATCCCGAGGGTTCAGCCGCTGTTTGTTAGAGAGCCGGGCAGGCAGGCAGGCGGACAGACAGGTGGACAGACAGACAGACAGACAGACAGACAAAATATTCAAAATATTTTGTGATTTTTCATTTTTCGTTTTTGTGTTTGATGGATTTGTTGACTGAATTTTCACGGCGTTGTTTCTGAATGTTTCGGGTCGATCAGAGTTTGGCTCAGCTGATGTTTCGTTAACGTTACTCGATAGTTGCTGAGTGGTTTGAGCGGGACGTCTCCATGGTGATGTTTGATTTGTCGGGTTCAGTATTGACCGGATCAACCAAAAACAGTTTTTAAACTGAATTCACACGCTGGTTTGTAAAACATTTGTCACGTGTTGTTATGTCATGTTTTTTTCTTCTGTGTTGCAGAATCAGACGTTGTGCAAAGGCCTCAATGAACTTCAGAACGGACAGGTAAGACCTCACCTGTGTTCATGTTTACATCATCATCATGGTGCCAGGCCATTGGCTGTGAGGTCGTTAAAGAAACTCAGTCAGATAGTTTGTATTCATGCTGCAGATCACAGAGGAGAAAAACTGCTGCTCCTCCTCCTCCTCCTCCTCCTCCTCCTCCTCCTCCTCCTCCTCATGGATTTTGGAGGACTGAGCTTCCTTTGTGTCGTCCCCTGGTCCACACTTCGTCTCTGTCTCTGTAAAGTGACAGTAAGTGTTTGTGAAGAATCTAAATGGATTCTCTCAGAGACAAAAGAGAGAAAAAGAGATTCATTACACGTCGGTTTAATTTCAGAGCTGCGATTCATTACGGAGGGGAAGTCGATTTCTCCCCGCGTCGTGGCCGTTTGGTTTTCTGCAGGCGTCGAGCAGAACGATGATAAAAAGCTAATTAAAATGAACTTTGCGCTCCGTGATGGGTGGATAATTGTTGCAAGGCACCGGCGTGTGTAATTGAGGCTGAGTTTGTTTTACAGGTTTACCTTGTAAACGGACACATTAGCATTTTTGTGCTCGGCTCGTTATGGCACGACTTGGCGTCCGATCTCTGCCGGGACGGTCATGTCATGACGTTTGTGACGTCACTGTGACAGAGGTTTCTTCTTCTGTGGTTTGTTTTCGTGCCAGCGTCCTCCACCAGCTGATGAAAAGAGCAACACCTTCGTTTGTTACGTCCCTGAGGCGTAATTAGACAGAGATGAGATCAATGTGAACATCATAACACGACACGGACTGAGGCTGCTAAACGTTCTCTGGAGGTTCTCTGGTGGTTACAGACAGGCAGACAGACAGGCAGACAGACAGACAGGCAGGCAGACTGGACGTCGTCTCTGACGAGGTTTTCATGCATCTGGGACAGAACCAAGAAATTCTGGTTTCACTTCAGGTCTCGTGCAGTGATATTCGGAGTCCCCAGAAGATAAACCTTAGTGATTTTAGTTATGAAGCATAATCACACACACTGACACACACACTGACACACACATGAAGGATTTATCGTGTTTCATTAGTTATGTATCAGGATGTCGATGACGAGAAGAAAACTTTGTTTAAATACTTTGAACTCTTCGTGTTCACGTGTTCGCCTTCAGGAGGCAGCAGGAAACTGAACACTTCCTGAATCAATCAGTTTCCTGTTTCCTGTCTTTAACAAGCTCGTTATCAGGTGGACTTGGTCTCCATGCTAACGCCGTCCCAGCCTGCCTCGTGTGAAGGACACAGTCTTCACGATCCACCATGTCTCTGACTAACTCTCCTCCTGCTGTGAGCAAATGAAATATTGACCTGTCGTATTGACTGGGAACTCTAATGTGAAGTGACTGTGAGGTGGGCGGAGGGGAGCTTCTTTAATTGGCTGTGTGGAGCGAATCATTGAGTTGGAGAGGGAACTAGTTCAGGTCACTTTGTGTGCCGGCTGCAGTTGATTGGACGGGTTCAGCCCGGAGGAACCGATGCTTCAGAACCAGCTGAGCAGAGTCGGTGGGATGGATGCAGAGAGGAGAAGTAAATGAAAAGAAAGCGGCCGATGTTGACGGGAGGCCCGCTGCAGCCTGTTGGAGGCCCCACGCCACCGCCCGAGCATCCAGTGAAGCCCCGCCGCCATGCAGAGCCTCCTTCGACCAAGGAGGAAAACTCATCTCAGACACGCCGCTGCAGAAATGAAGCGCTCCTCATTCAGATCCACCCGGTCAATATTTACCTGCTGGCCTCAAATCAAACACACTGATATTGAAGTCGTCACACTCAGCGAGGTAGCAAGAAGACGGAGAGAGAGAGGAGGTGTGCTGCTCCACACATCCTCAGCCAGGCGTCCTGGTCCTGGTCCTGGTCCTGGTCCTGGTCTCGTCTCCTGTCTAATGTGGAGCTTAGTTACTCAGCAGATGCAGAGTCTGCCTCCAACATTTGGTCCTCTCTGTTTGGACCGCTCACTCTGAGCTCGACTATCTGTCCTCAGCATGTGCTGGCACTGAGCGCGCTCAGTCAGGCTTCAGCGGCTCGAGGTTATTGTAAGACGTGGCTGAGTAAACAGGAAACAAAGATGGAGGACGGGCTGCATAAATACATCTTTAAAACATGGAGCGGACCCGGCTCCGCCGGTTCTGCTCTGATGTGAACGCTGCTACAGTCGTCTATGTCTGAGCCTCACTGAGTACACGGCCACAACTTTAGAACTTTATTCAGACTGATTAATTATCTCTGCTCTGACTGTACACACACACACACACACACACACACACACACACACACGGAGGCCAGGAGCCAAACCCTGCCCGACCCCGGTCCTCCTCTGTTACATCATGTGGACCACCCCGTGTCACGGCGAGGCTCCTCCCTGCGTGGCGCCGTGTGCTGGGATGTTTCCTCGGTGCCTCAGGCAGTGTGTCCTCTCTGCAGCAGCAGTGTGGGGGGTTGGGAGGACAAAAAAAAGCTCCTTTGTCCCCTCGGAGCCCCCTGGGTGACTGCAGGAAGTTCTCAGATATCTGTGGAGATACTGGAGCTCCAGCTGATGTTCAGATTTTACACACCGTCGCCTCATCAGATGTTTCTGTCCTTAAAGACACAAAATATTAAAATCATGTTTCCTCTTCTTGTTTTAAGATGAAACAAGTTGTAGAAAAGTAAATTTATGTAGAAACAGCCGCACGTCCGTCTGTCTTCAATTTTATCTGTGTGTGTGTGTTAACTAAAATATTTGAGTAATTGACTGATTTCTGCAGATTTAAAAACAAAACTTCAGATTAAAAATGTTAAATAAGTTGATAAAACTTTTTCATGGTGGTTCTGGTTCTGGTGGCTCTCCTGTGTGTGAACTGCAGCTTCACACAGATCTGGACGTGGAGGTGGTCTCCTGGTTTTTGTGTGTTGGAGTGTGTGTAGAGTGTGTGTAGAGTGTGTGTGGAGTGTGTAGTGTGTGTGGTCGCTGTTCTTTGTGGCTGCATCTGTCTGTCTCCATTGTTTGCAGCGCTCCATCTGCTGGCCTCCAGCTCAGCCCCTCCTCCCCCCTCAGACTGCCCCTGCTCATGCATCAAACACCCCCAACCTCCTCCTCCACCTCCTCCTCCACCTCCTCCAGCCTCTGTAGTAAAGCCAGCTGTCCCTTTGCTGTGCTCCGTCCCTCCATCATCAGCTTCAGGACTCTGAAGAACTTTCATTTGAGTTGAGTCGTTGTTTGGATTCCCTGCGAGCTGTAAGTCTTCATCTGTATTTAACATTTAAATCGACGTTATTATATCGTGTGAGAGACGGAACAAAAAGATTAAGAACAATTTACAATAACTAACATTTCATCATTTGTGATGATTTCATTTAAACAGGGTCCTTGTTTAAATCAGGTTGTTCAGGGTGTTGTCTGTGTTTCGGGGTGTTGTCGGTGTTTCAGGGTGTTGTCTGTGTTTCGGGGTGTTGTCGGTGTTTTGGGGTGTTGTCTGTGTTTCGGGGTGTTGTCGGTGTTTCAGGGTGTTGTCTGTGTTTCGGGGTGTTGTCGGTGTTTCAGGGTGTTGTCTGTGTTTCGGGGTGTTGTCGGTGTTTCGGGGTGTTGTCGGTGTTTTGGGGTGTTGTCTGTGTTTCGGGGTGTTGTCGGTGTTTCGGGGTGTTGTCTGTGTTTCGGGGTGTTGTCGGTGTTTTGGGGTGTTGTCGGTGTTTCGGGGTGTTGTCGGTGTTTCGGGGTGTTGTCGGTGTTTCGGGGTGTTGTCTGTGTTTCGGGGTGTTGTCGGTGTTTCGGGGTGTTGTCGGTGTTTCGGGGTGTTGTCTGTGTTTCGGGGTGTTGTCTGTGTTTCGGGGTGTTGTCTGTGTTTCGGGGTGTTGTCTGTGTTTCGGGGTGTTGTCGGTGTTTCGGGGTGTTGTCGGTGTTTCGGGGTGTTGTCTGTGTTTCGGGGTGTTGTCTGTGTTTCGGGGTGTTGTCGGTGTTTCGGGGTGTTGTCGGTGTTTCGGGGTGTTGTCGGTGTTTCGGGGTGTTTGGTCTCTTTTGTGTGGATGTCTGTTTGACATACGGCGTTCAGCACGATGAACGCTCAGAGCTGCAGAGATGATGAATCGTTTCTGTACATTAGTCATTTGTCCCTTAAATAACGTTTTATTCTCAGTTTAGTCATTCATACCTCAGATGACTCAGTGCGTCCTCAGATTAATAATTTGTCCTGAAATGACTTCACTTACACGCCCGGCCTTCCTTCTCTCTGTGTATCGGCCACGATGAGATCCAGAAGCTCGGAGCTGAGTTTCTGAGCTGAGCCTCCCAGTGTCACCAGTCGACACAGTCAAACCATCTGTTGTCCTTTAATGGAGCTTTTATTGTCTCTGTCCAAATTCAAATGAAGCTCCACAGTGAGGCCGTGAACAGAGAGTCAGACTTCATCAGCATTGTTGGTGTTAGTGGCTGAATGTAAAAGGAAGTTGAGGCGAGTGTATTAAAACATGGCCGCCCGGCGCCGCTCATCCTCTGATTATCTGAGCAGAGGTGAATGGTGGAGGCTGCAGCAGCTCTATACTTCTCCTGGACTCTTCACTTAATATAGACTTTGACCTTTCAGACGCGGTGATTGTCGCTGCGCCGGTCGGTACTCCGTCTCCTCTCTGAAGGTGTGAAGCTCTCGGGCGGCTAATTATAAACGTCTTCATCAGAGCAGCATTCCTCTCCGTGATGTTCACGTCACCTCTGCTTCAGACGTTGCAGAGGCTGACGGAGCTCGACGCTCGCCATCCAGGACAGTTTGATTCACCCATTCAGACAGGAAGTCCACATGTCCTTTCAGTATAAAAGCATCAGCTGCCTGCTGGACCTTCTTCTTCGGCTCTGCATGAAAACGTGTTGAGTCTGAATCCAGAGGTCTGATGTTCAACAGTAGCAGAGAAGCGGAGACACGTGTGTGACGATGATTGGTCAAACATAAAGACAGGGTCCAGCCCCTTTCCTCTCTGCTCCAATCACAGTCCAGCAACCTCAGTCAACTTCCTGTTTCCTGTCCTCAGAGATGAACGTCCTCGCGTGGCGTCCTCACCTGGCCGCGATGAGCCCCCTCTGTCAGAGCGTGGGCGACGGTCCAGCTCGGCCCGGTGTGCCTCTGTTGATAAGCTGTAGCACTGCCAGAGGAGGAGGAGCGTTAACTGTCTGTGATTCATGCTGAAGATTCAGACTGATCAGCTGATTATTTCATCTGGCGATCATCTGCTCCATGTTGACGTGACGTCTTCTCTGAAGCGATTATTAAAATGATTGTGATCCGAACATTCCCAATAAAAAAGTTTATTCATTTGATAACTGAATGATGAATCAACTAATCTACAACTCATCGAGTTAAACTCTGATCTGACCAAAAGCTCCAGAACTTTTACTAAATGGACCTTTTGTTCAGACTTTGGCACCGATCCTTCTCTCACCTTGAATCCTCCTTTTCATGTTTCTGATGTCAAACTGCAGCACCTTTTTAAGGCGGTATTTATTGTTGTAGTATTGAGCTGTTCTTCCGTCACTCGGAGGACAAACTGCGGCGTCCGTCCGTCCATCCGTCCGTCCGCCCGCCCGCTCCTCTCAGGACTGAGGGGCCTCGGCGGTAAATGGAGTGTAAACAAAGAAAGCGTCTGGCAGCTGCACTGATGGAAATCTGAACAGCTCCTAATGTGTTTTTCAGCAGCCCCGTTATCTCAAAGGCAACACTATCAAACCCGAGTACATAATGAGTGGATAATCCTGTCCGCTCGCTCGCTCGCTCGCTCTGGATCTGCAGTAAACAGCGCCGGGCCGTCAGATGACCTTAGCCGTGGCCGTCAAGCAGCGCCGCATTCTCAATTAAACTGTGCCAGACGAGCGGCGTGTCGAGATGCTCCGATATCAGACCGACTCGAACAGAACGAGACTTTCTAAACTCTGAAAAGAAAAACTGTTTTTTTTTTACCCACTTCAGTTTTTCATTTAAAGACGAACTGTCGCTGCGCCTCACGTCCTTCACACGCCTCGAGGTGAAGCTCAGGGCGCTGAGAGAGCTGACAGATCAGATCAAACAGTTCTGTGGTTCTGGTTCTGGTTCTGTACAGTCAGGGTCAAACAGGAAGCACTCCGCTTCGTCAGATGAGAGAAAGCGTTTGATTGGCTGTTTAATTGGTACAGGATGACATCATCAACACCTTTTTATGTCTTATCTGGAAATGACAAACCTGAACACACTGTGTGTCCTGATGTAAAGTGTGGCGTCTCGTGGACAGACGTGACGCGATGTGAAGCGACGCGTGTAGCTGCAGCAGGAAGTCCATTTCCCCTCATCATGCCGTCATTAGAGGACGAAAGGTGAGCGGACTGATGAAAGCCTGCGTCTGATTTAACTCCTGACGAGGAGAAGAGCTCGTTAAGACGCGGCCGTTAACACTTCATCAGTCAGATTGTTGCCATCAGGTGAAGCGTGCTGTCAGTGTGTCACGAAGACGCTGTGACCGAAGTCATCCACCACCTGTCGGCTTCATGTGAGCGTGTCACGCGGTCACGTGGTCACGGCGTGTTTGAAGGTGTAACGCTGTGTGACGGCTGTGATCGGGTGAGGTTTGGTGCTTTGAAGCAGGTTCCTGTTGAAGCCAAGAGAGATTGTGGTGACGCTTTAACTGGTTGTTACTGGTCAGACCTTTTAACCTGGGTGGAGGACACGCTCGCTCTGTCCGTGATGTTTTCGTACATTAGACGTCTGACCTGAGCGCGAGCCTGTAACCGCCCGCCCAGTCGATGGACGCGTCGTCACAGGTGCATGAAATCCAAACTGATCCTGGAATCCTGAGACTGACACCAACGTTTGAATGATCAGTTTGATCATCGACCGTGACGTGATGCTGACATGTTCTGTTACATGTTCACGTTTGTAATGATGCAGATGAATTAGAGTTCTCTGCTCAGCTTCCATCAGTGCAGGTTTTAATGAGTTTCCTTCAGATTTACAGCGGCTCGCTGTCAGAGTCTGTTCATCCGTTTATTATAATTACTTCGTCATCCGTGTGTTAATTACTTCAGTAACATGTAGCTGTAATGCTAACTGCTGCTCGCACCACGCGTGCTCCTTCGCGCTCCACCTGAGCGTTCGTCGACTTCTCCCCATCTTTGTTTGGCTGATTTATTTAAAGCCTCCTGTAGATATTCATTGGTCATGTGATCAGTCTGTCCATGTTTCTTTAGCTTGCAGCGTTCATGAATGTTGAAGTCGCGTAGCGTGGTGAGGAGCACGCCTGATTCCAGGTGGTTTTAAAAAGGTCCTGGAGCTCCTTGAATGTGGTTATCACGTTCACTTCATTCACTTTCTCCTTGGCTCTCTCCGGGAGGCCGAGGCTCGGCTCTCCAGCCTGGAGAGGCTTTGAAGGAGTGACCTTTGAGACAATCGGAGCTGCCCCCGCCGCCACAAAGCGCTGAATGGCGAGCGGTGGCCCCCGGGTCCTCGTGCAGGCGGCTGCTCGGGACGCCTGTGGATTACATTGATCCCTGAAACAACGGAGCCCCGGCACGCTCATTGTCAAGGGGAATTAATAAATAACAACATGTGAATGAATGCAGGGGGCGTTCAGGAGAGGCACGCTTCAATACTAATGCTGCAGAGGAAACCATTCACACCGGGACAGGACACTTTCCTCCAGACGTCAGGAGAGACGAGGCTAAACCTGACGTCTGACCACGACTCAGATTTTAGTTTCAGGGACCGTCTGAACCCGAATGACGATCAGCAGATCGTCAGATTTTATTTGGATTTTAAGTTTTGTCGTTTGAATTTGAGGTTCATGAATCTGTCTCATCTACAAAGTTCGCGCTGCTCTTACAATGTGACTAATTATGTCGTTAGCTGGATGAGTCCAGTCAGTCTGGACGAAGGGATGAATCTCGTTGTCGGGCGGATTGACTGAAGCTCCGCCTCCTCCACAAACAGCCTAACTCTCCCAGTCCACCTTAAAGCTGCTGTTTTAAGGAGGACTGCCTGATTAGTGATGCAGCAGAGCTGTGATGTCACTGAGCTGTGATGTCACTGAGCTGTGATGTCACTGAGCTCTGACCCGTCTCTCTCTCTCTCTCTGTGTCTCTGTGTGTCTCTGACCCGTCTCTCTCTCTGTCTGTCTCTGACCCGTCTCTCTCTCTCTGTCTGTCTCTGACCCGTCTCTCTCTCTCTGTCTGTCTCTGACCCGTCTCTCTCTCTGTCTGTCTCCCTGCAGAAGCTGGCAGTCAGAACTTGTCCCGTAGGGACGACCAAGCCTCTGTCTCTCATCAAGCCTCCCGGTCAGAGCATCGCCATCTCCGTGGTGCCGGCCAAGGCTCCCGTTTCCATGGTGACCGCACACATTAACGGACAGAAGGTGGCGAGCTCGGAGCCGCTACAGACGTCCCCCATCAACCTCCAGACGGGCGGCAGGGTGGCGTCCGCCGGAGTCCACCCGTTCAGCAGCAGGAGAGCCGGAGAGCTGCCCCCCTCTCAGGTAACACTCTGACATCACAGCACGGGGGCGGGGCCAACCCACCCGTCCACAACGTAAAGACAAACATTTCTTTAGTGTTTTTGAAACGTTGCACTGACGTCGTGCTCAGAAACCGAGCGCCGGCTTGTTATTTCAGAGACGCTGTATTTTAGGATTCAGGCCACAGCGTCTCCTCCACACTCTGTATTCAGCACCATCACCTCCATCAGCACACAGTCGGGATCAGAGCTTCACGCTCAACACTGGCAGCCTCCACACTATTACTGTAATTGCACGGCCCCATAGAGGGAGGAGGGAGGAGGGAGGAGGGAGGAGGTCGAGCCTCGGGGCCTCGGCTTCAGCTTTATGATTCGTCTGTCCGTCAACGAGTCGCTAAAAGATCAGACACCAGAGGTCGTTTCTGACAAACATCTGACTCCTTCACTGCAGCAGCGTGTCGCAGACTGTCTACATCAGCTCCGTGCTCGGCTCGTGTGTTTGATAGACGGCCTGCTCCTCCTCGGAGGGAAACTGCTGCAGCTTTTTTAGTCGCTGATGTTCATGGATGTTTTTTATGATGAACTATGATTGTGTATTTTTATTTAAATGCTCGATGAGTTCAGAAGTTCTCAGAGTTTGCTCTCTCCTCGGAGCTCTCTGATTGGCTGATTGCTCTGTGAGCGCCGTCCTCTGGTCGCAGACGTTTGCTGCGATAAAGCTGCCGTGCTTCATCAACGTGTCACTGTGGAGGCTCCACCTTCCCCCCTCACTGCTCCCTCTCTGTCTCCAGCCTCCCTGTCAGGCTGTCGGGTGGAGGTGATCGGGTCAGGCAGCAGGATTGTCTCCGGGCTCTTTATGGACGTATTGTTCAGAGGGAGTCGGCGCTCTCCACCCAGCTGCCGACCGGCCGCCGTGCACGGAGCAATAAAAAGAAAAAACCCTCACAGGCCTCCATCGCCTCCATCAATCGAGAGTCATAAAGGCTCCGCCAATCAGAGGCCTGTGTGTGGACTGAGCGGTGGAGGTGGAGGAGGTGGAGGAGGGGGCAGGTCCCTCAGACCACCTGGCCACTAATTTGAAGATCAATAATGAGGTGTAATGGGATTGTTGCTCCGCGTGAGTGCACACATTAAAGCTGCATTGTTTCAGCTCTTCAGTGAACACACACACACACACACACACACACACACACACACACACACACAGTTTTTCTTAACTTCCCTTTTTATCCCCAAAATGTGAAAAATTAAATGAAGTTTGGTCGTTTGACAAAGAAAAACTGAATCACGTTAAAGTTGAATTATTCATAAACTCAGAGTTTTGCAGTTTGCAGCTCGTTTCTGCTTCATTAGTTTAAGTTTTGAGTTTAGAGTCTCAGCTCCTGTGTGTGTGTGTGTGTGTGTGTGTGTGTGTGTGTGTGTGTGTGTGTGTGTGGCGTCCGTTAGCTCGCAGCAGAGAGAACAAAGAGAGTCTTGCTGCTTTAACGCTGATCCGGCCTCCATCCTCTTTAAACAGCAGCCAAGGTCGCGCTGTCCGCCTCCGAGTCTCGTCAGAGCCGGAGGACGGTACGCCGCACTCCGAGGGTTTGATTCCCGCTCAGAGCGCTGCAGAACATCAGCCTGAATTATGACTTATTACATCTGCTACTGTGAGAGGAGAATGAACACCGGCCACACGGGAGCCAGAATCAGAGCTCTGGCTCTGGTTCTGGCTCTGGTTCTGGCTCTGGTTCTGGTGTTTTCACTGGTGGTGTTTCACTAAATTTAAGAGGAAATTGAAAAGTTTGAGGATCTGGGAGTTTGTTCTTACTTCGGTACCAGGTTCCAGGAGTTCTTGTGCAGGTTCTAGCAGTGATGGAAAAGGTTCTGGAGTCCTTGAGGTCAATCAAGGGAAGTTTCTTTGGTCGTTGAGGAGAATCCAGGTTCTACAGCAGCATGTCAACGGTCCTGGACAAAGTTCCAGGGGAGTAGGTTCTTGGGTTCAGGAGTACTGAACTGTTGATTGTGGAGGATGTAGGAGATCCTGGAGGTCCATAATAAAGTTTCAGGAGTCACAGAGAAAGTTCTGCTGGTCTCAAGGCCCCTTTTTAAAATGTTTGTGGGTGATGAAGGATGATGACGGGGGGTATGGGGGTGCATGACATCCTGGGGAAAGTTGCACTGGTCCTTGAAGAGGTCCTTAAGGTCCTTAATAAACTTCCAGAGCTCACAGAGAAAGTTCTAGTGGTCCTTGAGCTTCTGAAGGTCCTTTTTGACAGCTCCGTTCTGAGAGCGGTTAAAAGGTCCTGGAGGTTTTTCCATGGCTTCATAAAGACGGTTTTGGACATCTTGGAAAAGGTTTTGGTCCTTGAGGAGGATCCCAGAGACCACCACCAAGTGTCCTCTAATTGTGTTTCAGTGTTTTTCAGGACTCCTGGAACAAGTTCCAGGGTCCTTGAGGAGGATCTAGTGGTTATTCGTCAAGATTTTGGGGGGTCTTCTGATCTTGAAAGAGATTCCAGGGGTCCTGGAGAACGTTCCAGGTGTTGTGGAGGAGGTTGTCGGGGTACTCTGATGAATGAGACTGCGTTACCACGGTAACAGTGCTGTGTTCCTGCTGGTCTGAGGTCAGAGGAGCAGATTTAATGAACCCTCATTGATTATCAATCAGTTTATTAAAGATCATGTGATCATGATTTCAATTCTAACTAAACTAAATAAATCAATTTATTATTTTATTTTTATTTAATATGAAGCAAAATCTCAAATGTGGAAATCTGAATTTATGTTTCAGACAGTTCAGTAACTTCACTGCATTCACTCTGCAGCTCTTACAGATGCAGTTTGTTTTGGATCCTGCTTTTTAAAGTTCTGGTTCTGTTGACCCGTGGCGGTGTTGGCCTCAGACGGCGCCCTCTGCTGGCTGCTGGCGTGAAGTGACGCCTGCAGGCCTGAAGCGTTTGAATGTTGAGCTGTGTCTCGGCCGTGTGGACGCTCAGGTGTCAGTCAGAAGAGCCAAAGTTCTGAAAACGATGATCCAAAAGGTTCCAATAAGGTAGTTCGTTTCTTCCTGCCTGTAAATTTATTTTCACTTATTGTCAACAGGTAAAAATCTAAAATATGAGGTAACTTTAAAATCTGCAGTTTTCATTCAGCTGCTAAAAATCATATTTACTAAATTTATGAATTTAACTTTGAAATGAAACTCTGACAAACTTTATCACAAACGTGTTCAGACAGACGATGACAGAGTCATTAAGCCTTCACCTCCATCACCTCCATCACCTCCATCTCTCCTGTGTAATCCCTCAAACTGACTCTGTGACTGACTTTGATGATGATGATGATGCTGGTCTGGTCATGAAGACTTCCTCCAGGAGTTTAGTTTGATTTTGTTCTGCTACATCTCCACGACAGCCAGCGCTCCATACGGAGGGAACTTTGTTTGTAGGAAAGCTAACCAGGCTAGATCAGATGTCATCCATCCATCATGTCCTGGGTGGAGATCTCCTGGTAGACCTTCAGAGGAGGTGTCCAAGGAGGCCCCTTCATCACCGACACTCAGAACCTCTTCTGGACGTCTGAGCTTCAGGCCTCTTCTTCTCCTTCGCCATCAGTCAGTCCCTTTAAAGGTTCAGAAACTGTTAGCTTAGCATCATCCAAAGAGGACTTTAGTTTTCATGCTGTCACTCCTCCACCCTGTGCACTGTTTAAATCCACATCTTTAAACCACGTCCTCGCCCCCCTCCGGTTCATCACAGCAGGTTTGTGAGACTTTGTGTGGGGGTGGAGGAGGTGGAGGAGGATTGTCAGTGTTTGCTGCAGAGCTGTCATCTGTCTCACCAATGTGATATTGACTTTAGTGTTTGGAGAAAAGAAATCATTTAAAAAAAAGAAGAAAAAACAGGAAATCACTGGTCCAAGGTCTGTTCAGAGCTCACAGCAGAGAGGAGGAGGAGGAGGAGGAGGCCCCCTAAAGAGAAGGTGCTTAGGTTTGGAGAAAAGAGGAAGCAATTACGAAAATGAAAGCCCTTGCACTGCAAGAATTTTCATCTCTGCAGTTGCCATGGGAACAGGCCTCGGCCGCCTCCTCCCCCTCTGCTCACCGCGCTGCAGCAAAATACAATGGAAGGAAGGAGGGAGGAGGAGGCGAGGGCTGTTCAGAGGGGGGAGGAGCAGGAAACTTTGTGTTTCTCCGAGCAGCTGACAGAAAAAATGGAGATCATAAAAACAGACGCTTCATTACGTGTCCGCGTTTCCTTCAGGCTGACAGGAAGTGAGCGTACATTCATCATTGAAGACGAGTCATCGTCACCGTCACCTTAAAATGTTTCCACATTTCTGATTACAACATTTCTCTGAGTTAAAACGTTTAAAAGACATTTCGAGTCACCTGAACTTCGTTCAGTTTTGTCTTGAAGCAGTCACAGTGTTTGTTCAGAGCTTCAGGCTCTGTGCATTCTCTCTAACGTCCGACAGGGGGCGACTCCGCTGTCCGATCCTACACAGTCTTATGGAGAAGTGAGTCAACTTCTCAGCTGATTTATTTGTCTCAGATCAGCTGACATCACTGAAGGTCACTGACCAGCATAAAGTACGGTGAGCTGTAGAGGACAAACAACACAGAGCAGATATTTGATATTATTTATATTCACGTGTTGATTCAAACTTTCTCCTCTCGGAGCTCGACGGCTGCTCAGATTAATACTAATAATAAATAAAGTTACTCGTCATCGTTCAGTCACTTTCTTATTTATTATTAATCTGAGCAGCCGTCGAGCTCCGAGAGGAGAAAGTTTGAATCAACACGTGAATATAAATAATATCAAATATCAGATGATCAATATGTGAGCTGCTCTCTGTTGTTTGTCCTCTACAGCTCACCGTACTTTATGCTGGTCAGTGACCTTCAGTGATGTCAGCTGATCTACGATCAGCCCCAACGTCAGCACAGGAAGTAAACCAGTCTGAACCCAGAGAGTCCTCAAGACTAAAGACTGAACACAGTCTGTCTGAAGGAGCAGTTTGTCGTGAAGACTCCTGAAACAAACAAACAGACTTCAGAGTGTGTCGTACTGACTGTGTGCACCTGAACGCAGCACGTGAATGTGTTTCCTGGTCTACAGTGTTGCGTTCGTGTGTCTTTCAGATGCTGGGAACTCTCACTGCTGTGCCCATCAAGGTGCCTCAAGTCAGCTCCCTGCACCGGCTGGCAGGACAAGCAGCCACAGTGCTACCTCAGGTGAGTCAGCGTGGACGGTGGCTGCGTGAGGACACACTGCTGTTAAACGTCACATACTGACTCTGAACCAATCAAAATGAAAAGTGATGATTAAAAGTCAGGTGATCAGGAGTCAGTGTGTGTCTGCAGACGTCCAGCAGGGGGCAGCACAAACCTCCTCCTGGACCCTCAGAGTATGAACACTGACTCCTCTGATTGGATGCCAGGACACACATCAGCGTTAGATTGTTTTCAGGGTCAGTTTGACGTTTTTGGACTCTGTCCCTGACCATGAAGCGAGTTCTGGTCCGATCCGACCTTCTTGTTGTCCCCCTTCAGGTCAGGCCAAAGACCCAGATCCCCGACAGCCTCCCCCACAGTCCATGTCAGGAGCTGCAGCCGCTCAGCCTGCAGAGGGCGACGGCCGTGGTGAGTCCTAAGAGCCAGGGTCCGACCCTGCCCACCGCCAACAGCACCTTCAGCCCCGACCACCAGCCCAACGGACAGAGCGACACCTCGCCGCCGCCGGCCCCGCCGCACGGCCAATCGGGGGGCCCTGACACCGGCGGCCCCGCCCAGCACGCCTCTGCGGGCCCTGGCGTAGCGTACGCCATCATCGCAGCCTCCCCCGCCACCGGCAACGGGGTGTCCGCCGTCAGCGAGGCCGTCAAGGTGCAGCCACTGCTCTTCAGCGCTGATAACAAGGCTGGTGTCTGAAAACCAGAGACACATTTCAAGATGTCGCGTTTCCTGTTTGGTTCTGACTTCCTGTTTCCTGTCTCCAGGTGATCATCATCCAGCCTCAGGCACCCAGCAGCACCGACGGCTCTCCGGGCGCTCAGGCCGACGTCCCGTCACAGGAAGTCCAGCCGGCACCGAAATCCCCGACACAGAAGAAAGACGAGGACCCCGAGGTGAGCGAGAACAGCTGACCTCGTCAAACAGCTGATCCATCAACGAACCAATCAGAACTTTGAGATTTATTTATTATCAACAACAAAAAGTTACAGAACTGCAGGTACCAACAAATCAGCAAAGCTCAGCAGATGAAGTCACGAGCTTCTTCAGGTTCTGACTCGTTGAAGCTTCGCCTTCCTCGTTAACGTTAACGTCTCCTCTCTCTCTCAGAAAATCGCCTTCATGGTCGCCCTCGGCCTCGTCACCACAGAACACCTGGAAGGTGAGTCTTCACTTCCTGTCGGCCGCGTTCACACGTCTCCTCTCCCATCCTGCTAAAAGAGGAAGACAGGAAGTGATGTCATGACAGTAAAAGTTTCTTTGCTTGTGTCGTGAGCAGAAATCCAGACGAAGCGCCAGGAGAGGAAGAGGCGGAGCACGGCTAACCCCGCCTACAGCGGCATGTTCGAGCCCGAGGTGAGGAAACACACACACACACACACACACACACACACGCTGACAGTTCTTACCCGTCAGTGTGAAACGATGACTCATCACTTCCTGTTTGGTTACAGCGTAAACGCCTGGCGTCACATTACCTGAACAGCTCGCTCTTCCTGTCAGCACGAGGTAAACACAACCAATCAGCTGCCACATCAGACTCATGCTAATGTTTCCCTTTGCTTCCAGTCTTTGTGCTAAGCTAACAACATGCTAACTGCTTTGCGTGTGTGTGTGTGTGTGTGTGCGCGCACTAACCTCTGCTCTGCTTCCATTCACATGCTAGACTCTGAGGATTTCTGCTGGAAGGTAGGTCACATGACTGATGATGTCACGCCTCTGCTGTGTGTGCGAGGTCACGTGACGCTGATGGAGACTAACGCGTGTTCTGTTTGGGTCAGGAGGACGTGGAGCATGACGAGCTCTGCGCCGTCTGTAAGGAGGACGGCGAGCTGCAGCCCTGCCACAACTGCCCCAGAGCCTTCCACCCCAACTGCCTCCACCCGCCCCTCAGAACCCCGCCCAGAGGACCCTGGTACTGCCCCAAGTGCCAGAAGAAGGTACCGAGTCCAGAACATGGACGGGTCCAAACTGAAGTCACTCATCTGAGCTCTGGTTCTGGTCCAGTAACACTCTGTTCTGCCCTTCAGGTTCTGAACAAAGAAAACATGTCGTGGCCGCAGAACTTCGTTCAGTCGTACGTCACACACAAGACGGGTAAGAAGAGTGTGTGTGTGTGTGTGTGTGTGTGTGTGTGTGTGTGTGTGTGTGTGTGTTCACTCTGTTCATACATGTACTGACGGGGTGTGTGTGTGCGCTCTGTGTGTGTGTGTGTGTGTGTGTGTGTGTGTACGCTCTGTGTGTGTGTGTGTGTACGCTGTGTGTGTGTGTGTGTGTGTGTTCCCTCTGTTCATACATGTACTGACGGTGTGTGTGTGTGTGTGTGTGTGTGTACGTTCACTCTGTTCATACATGTACTGACGGTGTGTGTGTGTGTGTGTGTGTGTGTGCGTGCGCAGTGAGGCAGGAGGAGAAGCGTCGGCTGCTCAGACGAAACAGCGAGCTGAAGAACGAGTGCGCTCACCTGGAAGAACAAGACGAGAAGCTCAACGACACGCTCAAGGTAAGGAGGACCGGTGCCCAACCTGAGGGGCCGGACCCACCCGGGGGCCGGCAGAGGTAGAACAGTGTATGAATTAAAATACATCGATGTGATTGGCCGAGCCGCGGACAGGAAGCTGACTGTGTTTCCTGTGGTTGCAGCAATGTATGGACCTGAGGGAGCGTCTGCTGGGGCAGCAGCGGGACACGCAGGCGTCGCTCGAGCGCCTCAAAGCGCTCATCAGGCTGATCCAACGCGACCAGCTCATCCAGGTCACCATGACGACCACCGCCACCATCGCCGCCTCCCTGCTCTCCCAGTCCTGGATCAAACCCACCAGCACCGCCGCCGCCCCGGGCCCCTCGGCCACGCCCCCGCAGAAGAGCCACGCCCACAGCCAGGACGACGCCAACATCTAGCCCCGCCCTCTCCGCGATGATTTGTTTTGTCTGAATAATTAACCATCGTTTGTCTGACGAACTGAAAAGAGCGTCTATCGTCCACTCGAGTATTTTTAACACCTCCAGTGCTTACGAGATTTCTTTTTTGAAGTTCTTTTCTATTTATTAACGTTCTTGGCCTTAATGTATTTATTACGGAACGCCGAGCCGCCGGAGCTCGACGCCCAAAAGATGTTTCCCTTTTTTAAACAGGTGGAATTATTGTTCTGCATAGAGCGAGAGAGAACGTAGAGTTAGACGTAGTGAAGGCGAGCGGACTGTAGATGTTTGTTCTCATTCTCCTATGAACAATGTTTGCCATAAGAATTCAGGAACGTTTCATCGTGTATGGAAACGCATACGAGCCTTCAAACAAAACAGAGAATAACTTTTTTTCAGTATTAATAGAGTTAAAGTCAAAGAAAAAAGTATTTAAGATAAAACTACAGAAATTAGCATTTCTAGTGGAGATTTAGTATTTTCATGGAGGTTTGAGGAAGGATCACTGTACATATGTTGTATTATTCTCTTCATCATCATCGCAGGGTTGGTTTCAAACTTTACTCAAGTCACATGTCTGCGCGTGAACGATCAGCCGTTTCCTGTCCGACAGGAAACGGCTGATCGTTCGGCCGCTGTGATTGGTCCATTCACTCCCCTTTAACCAGTATAGAAAATATGCCAAAAACGTTTCTTTGTTTTTGTACTGGGTCATCGACGTCGATTTGTGTTCGCCTCTTTTATATTTTTCGCTTTGGAGCTTTTTTTTTTTACTCGTGTTTTCGGAACGTTTTCACAGTGAACAGATGAACACTGCCTCAGATCTTTCAGTCCAGGTTTTTCCTCTTTGTTGCGTCATTTTTAGACACCAGTCAATCAGAAACGGGACAGCTCCGTCAAACTGCAACAACACTTTGACTGTCGGCGGACCGGCCCGGTCCAGCTCGGCCCACTTGTCTCACTAGTCTTCCTGCTGGTCCAGAAAGGTTCAGTTCAAGTGTTCAATAGATTTAGTCCATGTTTTCTTTCCTCACCAGTCGGTGCAGCTCTGCTGCCTGTTAATGCACAAACATGAACAAATGAATCATCCAGACAAAAAATGCCTTTATCAGAAGAAGAGCTGCAGGTGGTTTCATTTCCTTTGAGTCATATCAGCTCACCTGTGTCTGCTCTGAACGCGAGCGTCATCGCACGGCACAAAACCTAAAATCAAGTTTGAAGGCAAACAGACGAGCAATACGACATCACAACTCTTTAACCACCGAGCCCAGACCAACTCAGGCCACCACGGCCTCCATCGTACGCTGATCAGCGAGCACGCCGCGGCGGTGACGCTGTTTGAGGCCTCCAGCAGCAGATTCACAGACCATCTGTGGACTCGCTCGGTACGTTCAGTGCTTCACACTGAGCCAAACGCACACGTCATGTTTAGATATATATATTTAACGCGCTTTAATCAGAGCACAGAGTCCGGCTGCTGTCTGAGGAGCTCGGTCAGACTCAGCAGAGTTCTCTCAATGATTCACTTCAGTTAATCCACATCGTAATCTGAGTGGTTCACTGCCTCCTTAAAATCCTGTTTCATTTTATTCTGTCACACGCGCAGACTGCACTTCACACGAGTCTCACTCAGGTCAAAGTACCTGTTCTCGTCAACTGGACTCACGTTGCCCAGGCGTCCACGACGGCGTCCACGACGGCGTGCACGGCGACCCGCCTGACTGCAGTCAGTCAGAAGTGAAGAAGTCTTTTCTACGATGACAGAAACATAACGGGGGCGGTCAGTCATCCACGTCCCGATGTAGCCGTTCATATTTAACATTGTTGCGATCAAACATGGCACCTGAGCACAGTCGACCTTCACGGGCAGCAGAAAGCGTCCCGGCTCCGTGCGGTGAACAGCAGATATGCATTAACATTCTAACGTTACCTAACTTGCCTTTCTAAACGAATAAAATCATGATCAGCGTGTACAGAATGTACCATGTGATGCATATCGAGTCCTCACCTGAGCCTCCAGGTGGACAGGAAACCAGATGGAAACCATATCAGCGCAGCGTGCCGCGTCGACCCTGCCTAACCCCGCCCCCCTGAAAAAAACAAACGCACCCCTCCATCCCCGAACGTCTTCATCCGTTTCTAGAAATCTTCTCCGGGAGAAACTGTGCAGTGCTTAAACAGATCTATTTTAATACACGACACAACATTTGAACAAAGAAGAAAAAAGTTCAAACATTTTTATATTCTTTTATCAAGGAGCAAAAAAAGAAACAGAACATTGGGATTTTTATTGTTTGCCAGTTCTGCATTCTGACTTCTAGCTTGCAACGTTCGATGTATTATTTTGCCACGAGGAGGCGACGACACGTTTAGATGGAAATGAAAATGTGTGTTGGCTGTTGAAGTAGAAGTTTTTCTTTGTCATTAAGGGGACTGTCCAGTGGATAGTGTGTATAGGAAAGTGTTTGTCTTAAATATGCCAATGTAGTTTTTTCTTCTTTATGATGCATTAAAAAAGTTGATCGATGGAAGTTGGTAAATGATTCAAGAGTAGTCTCACTTTTTTGTACCAAGTTCTTACAAA
>CM041731.1:18391227-18396227 GCA_023373845.1 Nibea coibor | reverse complement strand
TCAAACAAACCTGAGACAAACCTGAGACAAACCTCAAACAAACCTGAAACAAACCTGAGACAAACCTGAGACAAACCTCACACAAACCTGAAACAAACCTGAGACAAACCTGAGACAAACCTGAAACAAACCTCAAACAAACCTGAGACAAACCTCAAACAAACCTGAGACAAACCTCAAACAAACCTGAGACAAACCTGAAACAAACCTGAAACAAACCTGAGACAAACCTCAAACAAACCTCAAACAAACCTGAGACAAACCTCAAACAAACCTGAAACAAACCTGAGACAAACCTCAAACAAACCTGAAACAAACCTGAGACAAACCTCAAACAAACCTCAAACAAACCTGAGACAAACCTGAGACAAACCTGAAACAAACCTCAAACAAACCTGAGACAAACCTCAAACAAACCTGAAACAAACCTCAAACAAATCTCAAACAAACCTCAAACAAACCTGAAACAAACCTCAAACAAACCTCAAACAAACCTGAGACAAACCTGAAACAAACCTGAGACAAACCTCAAACAAACCTGAGACAAACCTCACACAAACCTGAAACAAACCTCAAACAAACCTGAGACAAACCTGAGACAAACCTCACACAAACCTGAGACAAACCTGAGACAAACCTGAGACAAACCTGAAACAAACCTGAGACAAACCTGAAACAAACCTCAAACAAACCTGAGACAAACCTCAAACAAACCTGAGACAAACCTGAAACAAACCTGAGACAAACCTCAAACAAACCTGAAACAAACCTGAGACAAACCTGAGACAAACCTGAAACAAACCTCAAACAAACCTGAGACAAACCTGAGACAAACCTCACACAAACCTGAAACAAACCTGAGACAAACCTGAGACAAACCTGAAACAAACCTGAGACAAACCTCAAACAAACCTCAAACAAACCTGAGACAAACCTCAAACAAACCTGAGACAAACCTCAAACAAACCTGAGACAAACCTGAGACAAACCTCAAACAAACCTGAAACAAACCTGAGACAAACCTGAGACAAACCTCAAACAAACCTGAAACAAACCTGAAACAAACCTGAGACAAACCTCAAACAAACCTGAGACAAACCTCAAACAAACCTCAAACAAACCTCAAACAAACCTGAGACAAACCTCAAACAAACCTGAAACAAACCTGAGACAAACCTCAAACAAACCTGAGACAAACCTCAAACAAACCTGAAACAAACCTGAGACAAACCTCAAACAAACCTGAGACAAACCTCAAACAAACCTGAAACAAACCTCAAACAAACCTGAGACAAACCTCAAACAAACCTGAAACAAACCTCAAACAAATCTCAAACAAACCTCAAACAAACCTGAAACAAACCTGAGACAAACCTCAAACAAACCTGAAACAAACCTCAAACAAATCTCAAACAAACCTCAAACAAACCTGAAACAAACCTGAGACAAACCTCAAACAAACCTGAGACAAACCTCACACAAACCTGAAACAAACCTCAAACAAACCTGAGACAAACCTGAGACAAACCTCACACAAACCTGAAACAAACCTGAGACAAACCTGAGACAAACCTGAAACAAACCTGAGACAAACCTGAGACAAACCTGAAACAAACCTCAAACAAACCTGAGACAAACCTCAAACAAACCTCAAACAAACCTGAGACAAACCTCAAACAAACCTGAGACAAACCTGAGACAAACCTGAAACAAACCTGAAACAAACCTGAAACAAACCTCAAACAAACCTGAAACAAACCTGAGACAAACCTCAAACAAACCTGAAACAAACCTCAAACAAACCTGAGACAAACCTCAAACAAACCTGAAACAAACCTCAAACAAACCTGAAACAAACCTCAGACAAACCTCAAACAAACCTCAAACAAACCTCAAACAAACCTGAGACAAACCTCAAACAAACCTCAAACAAACCTGAGACAAACCTGAAACAAACCTCAAACAAACCTGAGACAAACCTGAAACAAACCTGAGACAAACCTGAAACAAACCTGAAACAAACCTGAGACAAACCTGAAACAAACCTGAGACAAACCTCAAACAAACCTGAGACAAACCTCAAACAAACCTCAAACAAACCTCAAACAAACCTGAGACAAACCTGAAACAAACCTGAGACAAACCTCAAACAAACCTGAAACAAACCTCAAACAAACCTGAAACAAACCTGAGACAAACCTCAAACAAACCTGAAACAAACCTCAAACAAACCTGAAACAAACCTGAGACAAACCTCAAACAAACCTCAAACAAACCTGAGACAAACCTCAAACAAACCTGAGACAAACCTCAAACAAACCTCAAACAAACCTGAGACAAACCTCAAACAAACCTGAGACAAACCTCAAACAAACCTCAAACAAACCTGAGACAAACCTCAAACAAACCTGAAACAAACCTGAGACAAACCTCAAACAAACCTGAAACAAACCTCAAACAAACCTGAGACAAACCTCAAACAAACCTGAAACAAACCTCAAACGAACTGAAGCTCGTGTTCATGTTAAACAGACTCATGATGAGTCTGTTTAACATCCCTGCATTAAAGTGAAGAGCACCTGAACGCATCATTCATTATAATGAAATATTAAATACATGAACTGTAATGTTAAACCTTGAGTGGTAATAGGGTACTTGTACTCTGTGGTACTTGTACTCTGTGGTACTTGTACTTCAGTTTATCAGGTGATTAAATATGAATATTAATTAGTTACAGTCAAAGTGTGACGCAGCAGTTTAACATCAGCAGTCACAGTTAGCCTGTTAGCTCGCAGGTAAGCAGCTGTAATTAGCAACACCGGCGCAGCTTCACCGACCCATAAAAGTTTGTTTCGGAGCCGAGCCGAGCCGAGCCGAGCCGAGCAGGTTTAACACTCCTCAGACACGTTCATTAAAGGTCAGACAGCTTCATTAAAGAGACGTGAACAGGTAAAGACTCACCTGTGTCCGTGAAATGAGACCAAAGTTCATAAATCCGCCATCAAACAGGTAACAAGGAAACAAGGTGACGAGGATTCAAACTTCCTCGACCAACCAACAGCTGGCAGGAGCACTGCGCATGCTCAGTCCAGACTCCTGTAAGGAGGCTCAGAGCGGCAAAATTAGTGAAATAAAAAAAAACTGAAAGCAGCGTAAACATCGACTCAGTCACGTGATCAGTTCAAACTCAGTACGGAGGCTCTGAGTGACACAAAGAATAAAGTATTTATAATTTACAGTTAAAGTCAAACAGCTTCCATCACTGACCGAGGGATCAGTACACAAATACACTACAAATACACATATTTCTACAAATACACATATTTCTATAAATACACATATTCCTACAAATACACATATTCCTACAAATACACATATTCCTACAAATACACATATTTCTATAAATACACATATTCCTACAAATACACATATTCCTACAAATACACATATTTCTATAAATACACATATTTCTATAAATACACATATTTCTATAAATACACATATTTCTATGTGTTTGTATGCGCACAGAGTTTCACAGAGTTTCATCTTTACGTTCACCTTTCTGCTGAGGTCAGCACGGTGCAGTATTAGTACTTAGTACTTATCAGTACTGCAGTAAATGATGATTCTGTTGTTCTCGTGTCTCCGTCCAGGTTTTGTCTTTCAGACTTCGTCTCAGCTGCAGACAGACAGACAGACAGGCAGACAGGCAGACAGACAGGCAGACAGACAGACAGACAGACAGACAGGCAGACAGACAGACAGGCAGACAGACAGACAGACAGACAGGCAGACAGACAGTCTGTGGTCTGAGTTCTGACCTTCACAGTGACAGATCACAGAAATAAAGAAGTGAAACCCTGACACCTGCTGGAGCCACCAGGCACTGCAGCCACTGATCACATCCTGCATATTATTTAATACACAGATGGAAAAGTTGTCCAGTGATTGATCATTTCAGACAGAACCAGAACCAGAACCAGAACCAAAGCAGCAGAGACTACGTCCAGGTTTTAGACAGTCTGTGTGAATCTGTCTGATTTAAATGTTACTGTGGCGCTCTGTCAGATCTTGCAGACTGGTCTTGCAGACTGTTCTTGCAGACTGATCTTGGAGACTGTTCTTGCAGACTGGTCGTGCAGACTGTTCTTGCAGACTGATCTTGCAGACTGTTCTTGCAGACTGGTCTTGCAGACTGTTCTTGCAGACTGATCTTGCAGACTGCAGACTCTCTCTGTTCTTGGCGGCTCCGTTGAGGCGTCAGAGTTGGAAACGTCCTGGAGGGAAGATTTACTCACAAACACATTTGTATGCAAAGCCGACAAACTCTGTCAGGACTCTTCTCGAGTCTTTGTCTTCAGTCAGAGACAAACAGAGACTGAAGGAAGACACTGAAAGTCCAACATGTCCTGTTCTTTATCTGAACACGTGGATTATTGTCTGAAGACGGCTCGTCTTATTGTCCTGATGAGCTCCTCAGGGTACGACACCGGGCCCGCTGACAGCAGCAGCACTCTGGGCCGGGCCATCCGGACTCACATTCATGAATTATAAAATCTGTTGCAGATCTGAGAGCATTCTTCATAACTGATCCTGTTTCTGTCCTCGCCGTGAAATAAAACTGAAACATTCGACTCCTCTTTTTTCTGGTGACCCTGTAGAACCCACTGAACGACCCGCCGCTGGTCCCCAGACCTCAGATTGACAAACCGTTCTAAATATAGTCCAGATTATCCGTGTTCAGTGTTTATCAGCCCAGCACAGAGAGCACACGGTGGCTCATTGTATGTATTCATGATAAACACACGTCAGTGCGTGGACACACACACACACACACACACACACACTGAAAAAGCTGGTTTTGATTCGTTATTTTGTGATTATGCAAATGAGGCGAGTACATAGGGAGGATGTGACCCAAATATGAAGAATAGTGATGAGCTTAATCAGAGCAGCTCCACCCGCTGACGGAGAGCTCACTAACAACCAGCACAGCATCA
>CM041731.1:18261227-18388727 GCA_023373845.1 Nibea coibor | reverse complement strand
CCAATTTAAAGCCGCGAGCGGCGGCGGCGGCTCCCCCGGCCTGCCGCTCCGCATTACAGACCTTAATTGATTTTCCATTGTGATCTTCAAGGTCTTGATGACATTCTGGATGCAGCAGCTCGGTGTGAGCACTCTCACTCTCCCACTGCCAATTAATACATGTTTCTCTGCGGCGTTTCCATCTGCACCACCAGGGTGGAGGATTGGTGCCGCTCAGCAGCATGAAGGTTGGAGGGTTTGAATCCTCGAGGCCGGTTATGAGCCAGTTTTTGGGGTAAGCTGATGATGTGTCTGAGCTGGAGGTCTTCGCCTTCGACACCCTGTCCAAACCTCAGAGGATGAACCGCGATGACTTTGGTGGGACGTGTTGAAGTAATAAAGTATCAGGACCTGACGGAGGAGCTGGAGGACGGATCAGAGAAACGTTATCAAAGTGTTGTGGAGTCGTTGGCCGGCAGGCGGTCAGATCACAAACATCAGACTAAACAAAGTTTATCTGTGAACGTGTGAACAGTTTACGTTCCACCCTCTCCCCGAGGCCCAACCAAGATTCATGATAAGATTTAATCCAACCAAGCTTCAAACACGAGAGCAAGAAGATCATCCACATTCATCTCAACGCACGAGCAGCTCCACAACGACCACAGGTCCTCAACAGGTGACCTCAACGACCCCTCAACGACCCACAGGTGTCCCCAAAGTTATATGAGGAATTCAGTTTCCAGGACAAAGAATATCTGATCCATTCTAAACCTTTGGTCTGTCCTCTGAGCTGTGATGGATCCGTGTGGGATTCCTCAGCAGTAATCTGTGCGTTGATGACTCAGGTGGCTCTGCAGTCCAATCTTTCATCTTCCTCTGTGATAACGAGCTCCTGGTCCAGGACGACTGCACGGCCTGAAGCCTTCTCGGGACGTTGTGCACTTTGAGCCTTGATGTCATGTCGTATTGTTGTGGGCATCAGTTAAACTCAACAGGCTCTCTAACAGAGAACGCCGTGCTGAGTTGATGAATCCCTCAGTCAGTGTCACATGACATTTGATGGATGTGAATATTTCATGTGCGTCCTGAGGAAGAGCTTCACAGAGGAGGATCGATGAGAAACACGACACCGGTGTTCAGAATCTGATCGTCATTGATCCGCCACGGTGTGATCACGTGTTCTCCTCGGTTCACCAGACCATCAATAAACACTCATGATTGAAATGTGAAGCGTCTGATATATCTTCTTCTTCTGTGGTGTCACAGAGCTCGATGAGCCACACTTCATTATCATTCATGAACACTCACGGGACGAGACCACCGCTCAACATAGTCCCACATCTTCTCTGTAACCACGTGGAGCATCAGCGACGCTTGACTGCCAAAATATAAAAACCTGTGACCTGTGGTCGTTGAGGTCACCTGTTGAGGTCACCTGTTGAGGTCACCTGTTGAGGTCACCTGTTGAGGTCACCTGTTGAGGTCACCTGTTGTCCCCGCAGACATGGATCTACATATCTTTGTAACGTGCTGTGAGGCCCCCGGTGTTGTGGCCCTGCTCGGCAGCCTGTTCAACATTTTCAACATCGGTCAGAAAGTGAAATCCCACCACGACCACCTCCGGAGGATTACCCTGCAGATTAAAGACAATACTGTCTGACATCGGTCAGCGCTCTGTGCACAGGTGAAGGTTTGTTCTTCTGGTGTGACCGACTGAATGCGAATGAGGCAGCGAATCGCCCGTTTCCACGGAGATAAATGTCCTGGATGCCGCGGTGTGTGCGACTCAGACCAGATGTGTGGATCCAGCTGTTGAACACAGAATAATTCATTCATTTGAAGCTGTGACACAGGTGAACGTTTCCTGACATCTGATCTACACGAGAGGACTCCCTGAACAAACTGCTGGACGGGCCGGAGGTTCTGCCCCGAGACACACTGCAGACAGACACAGCCAATAAAGAAGCTGATAAACAGACGTCAGTGAGTCTGTCAGTTATATACAATACAACAGATTCAAACACAGATTTGATAAAACACGTTTCATAGCAGAGCTTTAATAATGCTTATGTAGGCCAGCGCCCGGTGTGTCCTGGATATTGTGTTTGAAGAACACGGAGGGAAATTGAGAACAAAAGCCCGGGAGGATTTCTCCCTCACCGACACCCGGAGAGGAAATTCATCTGTCAGTCACACACGTCCTCCTCGCCGCGTTGGGCCGCTTCTCCTGCCCACGTTGTTTGGCTGACGGCTCTCAGCGCGCTGTCGTGCTTTGTTGGGGAACGTTGCTTCTCAGTTTATGGCAGATTTAACAATCGTGCCCAGATCTGCAGACTCATCGGCTGCAGGACGACGCCAAGATAAATAAAATATGTAGGACGGCTGCCAGAAATGTTGCAGATGGCGACAGTGTAGTAGAAGAAGAAATATGACCCTTTATTACATCATCTTCTTCTTCTTCTTCTTCTTCTTCCGTATTTCGAGGTCGTCTCTCAGCGCCATCCTCATTCCTCATTTGCATTTCCCTAAGTTTCGCCGTGCCTGCTCCCCGCCTCGCGTATTTTCAGACTTAAATGTTGGCAGGTATGAGTTTCCATGACCGCTTAATCTCATCAGGGTCACGGGGGGTTGGATCCAATCCCAGCTGACAGTGGGCGCTCTGGACAGGCCTCGAATTCATGACGGGGGCCGACACACTGAGACAACAACCATTCACACCTAATTTAGAGTCACCGATTAACCTGCATGTGTTTGGACTGTGGGAGGAAGCCCGAGAACCCGGAGAGAACCCGTGTAGACACGGAGAGAACACGCACACAGAGTGACCCCAGAACCTTCTGGGTGTGAGGCGACGGCGCCAACCACAGACAAGTGACACACCTGAAACACGACGGTAAGAAAAAGTAAGAAAATAAAAGCAGGAAATCGATTTTGGTTTTTCTGATGTGGTGAAGAGCGAAGCAGCACGACCGGGCATCGATCACGATGTCATGGATGACCAGGTGTCAACAAAAACCATGACTGACCAGGACTGAAAGTCCGGAGACACCCTGACGACCAAACTTTGTGTTTACTTCAGGACCTTTGGGCTTTTCCTTCGAGGCCGGGACGATCTGAAATATCACCTCATCAACTCTAACAGAGGTCGACCTGGAGTCGAACCCACACGGACACGTTCCTGCCAAACCTCCCTTTGGTTTTCGTTTGCATGGCCTCGCTGAGCTGGAAAGTTTTGGTGCACTGGAGAAACTCTTGATGGAAGGTGAAAAGGACAGATGGGCCCTGTGGGAGCAGATCTGTTTCTCCGGCTTCCTTCATCCTAAACCTGCGACAAAGTGACGGAGAAGCTGACACTGCAGCCTCTCTGTCTGCCTGTCAGATCACACGAGCCGTCCTTTTCTAACAGGCGTCACTTAAACACACCGTGATGGACCTCAGAGGCTGCAGGTGTCTAAATGAATATTCACAGCGATATTCATCAAATTATTAAAATGAGCTTGTATGACTATCGAGTTGTTCTGTGCAGAAGTTGGATAAATCATTGACAGAGGTTGTGAGCAGACACTAAATATAATCCTGCATGTGGGCTGCACAGCTCGTGGAACCTGCTTTTCTTGTGGGTTTCGTGTATGGACCGATGCCCGGGCTGGTAAAACACGTCCAACTGTTCGTAATCCAAAACGCGCACGACGTGCCAAAGACTGAAGAAACTAACTGAAACAGAACGCTGACTGTTTTTCCAGAGATGCAGCGAGCCGCTCCTCCTGCCTCGTCTCCTGCTCCGGCTCTTTAAAGCTGAGCAGCAGCCTTCAGAGTCACGGCGCCTCTAATCTGCCTCTCTACACTTCCTACGCGTCGGGGAAACCTGTGACGGGATCCGAGCCTCCGATCTGTCAGGTGTTTCAGCAGGACTCTCCTCGTTTCCACCTCGTCATGGTGAAAGATGCACCAATCAGTTCCAGCAGTGTTCCTCTGGTCCAGTCTCCAGTTCCCTTATCAAATAAAATGCAGGCTAATTATCTTCTCTGAATATTAACGTTGCTTATTATTCTGTTTTAATACACAGGGAAGGCGGATGAGGGTGTCTGCCTCGTTCAGGGGGAGGATGTCAGGGTGCGGCCGGGTCGGGGAGCTCGTCCAGTTCGGGTCTCAGCTTTTTGCAGATGATGTGGTTCTGTTGGTGTCAGACCTCCAGCACTGGAGAAGGTTCACAGGTCTGGGTGTTCATCTGGAGCCTGAAGTGGTTCAGGAGTCGGATCGGGGTCGGCCACGTTCACTGAGCAACCAAATAAAAGTCAAACATGATTACTAACATTTATCAAACATTGAAATTTGAATTTTTCTGACCATTACATTGTCAGAACTTATTATTAATGATTATTAATATGCAGAACAAATATGAGGCGCTCGTTCTGTCTGTGTGTTTGTAGATGAGGCGGTTTGTCTCCGGCTTCATTCGGCTGCTCACGTGTCCGATTCATTACGGGAACGTCGAGCGCATCGCGGCTCGGGCGGCGGAAATTACTTCAGTGTTTTGGGAAAACAAACGCACCTCGGAGGAAATCTGCATAACATCCGTCACACATTCTTATTCATGTGATGTTAAAGAGGGCACTTTAACACGGCGCAGGGAAAGACACGGCCACTTAATTTAAAGATGCATCACCCAGCAGGTTAATGCACCTCCTGAGAATCGAGTCCACGGCTTCACCTTATTGATCAGGAACATTGAACATCAATCCTGCTGCGTCCTCGGCCTGCTCGGGCTCAATGAAAGCTCCTCTACTCATCTCATCGTGACAACACATGATGGCGCAGTGAATGACTGTCGACTGTGATGGATCGCGTGTCCGAGTGCTGACATGAAGCGCAGCGTTGTGCACTGCACGTTTCTCCGTGAAGGATGCCGGACAGTTCGGCCTCCGAAGGTCGAAACACCGATGATTTATCAAAGTCACGGAGGGACTTTCCCCTGCACGGCTCTGTCAGAGGACGGCATCATTCACCTCAGCCTCATCACACTGACTTCAGTTAGACAGATAAACACGGACTCGGACGCTGGTTTATCAAAGTTCTTTTATATTTTAGACTTCCGTCATCATCCAGGTCAGCAGCAGCAGACCCAGCAGCAGCTAATATCACTGACTAGTCCAGCAGCAGTCAGCCCAGCTCGGCGTCTGTCTTTCAGCCTTTTATTTCACCAAGCTCTCACCAACCACTAAAAGTCAGTCCCAGATTTACTCTTGTCCGGCGGCTTCTTGCTCGCTCACTCTCTCCTTTTCTCTTCTTAGCTTCCTCCGTCAGCGTCCTCTTCACTCTCTGCTCCTCTGCCATCATGTCCATAGAAGCTGCTGACTGCTGGTTACAATGCTAACACTCACCAAGCTCCTGTTCTGGCACGACACCGGCTCCATGCCCGGGCCTGTAAACCTCCTCTTCTTCCCATTGGTCCAAAACGAACCTCGCAGGCAGATTGATGCATAAATTAGTTCTGCAGATGTTTTAAAATGTTTTTAATCAAATTCTGTTTTGTTAGTTTTAGCTGGTGACGGCTGACGGCATCAAAAGTCATAATTACACATCGTCCGTCCTCTGTTCACGAGCCGTCGCTCTGCCTGCAGCTGGTCCGCTCGGCGCTCAGGTGGCCTCACGTCAGATGGAAAACACCACACAGGGATCATGGAGGTCAGACTGGGCCTGAGGGCTCCACTGCTGTGCCGCCTCACGGCTCCCCCGGTCCTCATGCTTCGCCCCCTGCGGGCCTCCATCCTCAACCTCCGCCATGAAAGATGACAGATGGCCGGCCTTCCTGCAACAAACCTGCACCGTCTTCATAGATGGAGACCTGAGGAGGTGGAGTCACGGAGGGAGCGATGAAGGAGGCCAGCTTACAGCATGGTCAGCAGGTCGGACCAATCAGGACACGTTAGTGTCTCATTTACTGAGGCATCATGGGTAAATGCATCTATAAAGCAGTGAAATGTCTTTGTGCCCCTTTTACCAAATTATTATTATTGTTATTGTCCATTTACAGGAATAATACACAGCATTTATCTGGTTTGATAGAGGGAGAGTCAGAGACACCAGACCAGAGACTGAAAGAAGTGAAGGACTGTGAAGGTCTGTGAAGGTCTGTGAAGGACTGTGAAGGTCTGTGAAGGACTGTGAAGGTCTGTGAAGGTCTGTGAAGGTCTGTGAAGGTCTGTTGGTGGATAAACTTTTTTAATTGTTTATCCATTTGAATTTGCAGACGAACTTCACATGGACTCTGGCAGACGTCGTTCCTGCTGCAGGTTTTGGGATTTCAGCTCATCGTCACATCCAGTGAAAGTGAATCCTCAGTCCGCTGAAGCGCCCGTCACCTCGCTGAGACCTTCAGCAGCTCGTCTCTGCGAGGATGTGGAAATGTAACCTGAGGTCCGGAAGCTTCTTCACTGCGTTCTGGTTCAGCGGTTACAGTTAATCTATAAAGTTTCACATCTTGGATCTATTTCTGAGTCTGATGTAACAGTCCTGACCTTCACACACTGTGATGGGTTTAAATCCACGTGTCCAGTTTTAACCAGCGTTCTTTCTTTTTCCTGAAGTCAGGCTCCACCTGTCCTCCAGCAGAGTGAGTGTGCAGGCTGCTGCAGTCCTCTCTGTCCACACCTCACTGAAAATAAACTTTATTCAAACTGCATCAGATTTTATATCTGCTGCTTTTCCACCGCGCTGCAGCGTCTTTCATTTACATGCATCATCATATTAGAAAACGTGTCTTCTGAAGGACGTGACCTCGTGTCCTGAACGCAGAGCTGCTCTTTAAAATGTCCTCAGTCCAGCTCACATAATTACACGTAATTTCACCTCGACTAATTGACGGGAAATAGAGAGCGGGGTGTGTCGGCCCGCTGTGGTTTACTGTAGAGAAGCAGCCATGTTTGCCCTCGGTGTCTGTGCTCGGACACTTCGCCTGCTTATTTATGCTCATTCTGTTTTTTCCATCCCGTCCGAGGGCGGCTGCAGCGCTGCTGTCTTCCTGCCAAACGTGTGCCCTAGTTGCAGTTGGCAGCACTTCTCAGGCCGCAGTCCAATGTACACAGAGCACCTGTCAGCCCTGACAGGACAGTACGGCCTTGTTCCTACCTGCCAGGTAAAGAAATGCAAGTATGCAACGCAGGCTTCAGAAAGGCTTCAGTCATGTGACGCATCAGCAGAACACGGCTCATCATGGCCACGCAAACCGAAGCAGGCAGACTGCTTCATTTATACTGCAGGGTTACAAGTACTGCAAGTACAACTTCAGGGTACTTGGAGTACAGTAAACGCCTGCCAACTGCAGCTGCTGTTAGCTCATGTTAGCTCAGTTTGTTAGCCGGGCTGCCCGGACTGTGAGCTCACAGCACCGAGGGAGAGTTAGTGTTTATTAGTGCTTATTTCATGAGTTCTTCAGCAGGACGTTACGTTCAGGATCTAACAGTCTAATGATGTAATGTTGCACCGACTCTAAACGTGAAGATGAACGTCGTGTTGCTGTGAAGCATACCTTTCTCCTGAAATACACCCGAGGAATAAATCCAAAAATAGCTTCACCGTGTTCCCATCAGGAGTCAGTCATTGTGCCAGAACACAATCATTCCCTCTGCAGACCTGAACCACGTGTACCAATTAAACCACATCCCCGAGTCCTACCTGTGGCCTCAGTGTGTGGTCCTGACCCGCTTTAGCTGCCGGCGGCTCCAAACCTGACCCTGACCTTTTTAAATTAAGAAGCTTAATTGACCTGGAGGCATCTGAAGGCGCCTGAACTCATCACATTTTAAACCAAAGACCACCGCGTGTTCAGACATTTAAAGTTACGGCTGAGTCGATCCACATCGAGCTCACAGCTCTCTGTGTCCATGCTCCACAGGGATCATTCCTCACGCCCGACCTGACAGCAGCAGTTTGGTTCTAATCTCACAGATCAGCTGTGGAAGCTGCAGATCTGCTTCAATTTACCAGATTAGAACCAGACACAGGAGGGTAGAAGTTAGTCACTCCTTCTGCATGTGTTGTTCCCGTCCTCTGCTTTAATTCTGATCAACAGAGTTGGTGATTGTTGGAGCAGCGAGGAATGAAGACAGTTTTATTTGTTTCTGACTAATCTGTAACCGTCTGAAGGTAAAACGCTTTTGTTGGAGTCTCTAGTATTTTGTTATGCTAACGTTAGCATGCTGCTAACAGGACGAGTGAGATGTTCAGGGACTAAACGGAGCATCACAAACGTCTGCGGTGGTTTGATCCGTTACATGAAGCTCTCTGTTGTCGTGGTTCTCTTTCATCTGCAGCTCATACATGCCATGAAACACACTGTCAGTTCAAAGAAGCTCCAGTGAGAGAACATGGAGGAACCTCTCAGAAACAGACGTGTGAAGCCTTCAGACAGTCTGACTCAAAGTGAAGCTGCAGAGCTGAAAAGGTGTTTTTATATTTTTCCATCTGCACTTTGGCCAAACTATATTTACTCCAAACCTCAACCTGGTAATTTGAAAGGGCACAGCCTCGCTGACCGCTCATTTGTAATTGCATAATATCCTGCAGCAGCTGAAAACACTCAAACACAAACACACCTTCTCAGTTCGTCCTGAGGTTTTTCCCTCTCAGGCCTAGAGAAGCTGCTACACATGCTTTCTGTCATGAACTCCACATTTATCAGAGTGTTAAGGAGCGGCCACAGCTGGCTCAGCTTGTGCATATTTATTAAATCTACTTTAAATTCAATAACTGAGCTGCTGCTCGATCTTCAAGGACCACCAGACGTCTGCAGACGTCCTTCTGGGGTACGAGAACCTCTGGTTGGGAATCAGTGGTGCAGATAAACAAGGCGTGCCAGCGATCAGAAGTTTCTGTATATTTTTATATTTGATGTTCTTTAATGCTCCAGCTGTCAGCGTGTCAGTCTTCACACATTATCACATTCAGGCTGTGAGGTGTTCGTCCAAACCAGCTCTTTCTGCCCTTTAACGCTCAGTGAAACCTTCCACCGCGGGTCCACTTCCACAGCGGGCTCGCCTGTCATCAGTGTGGAACTTTTTCAGGACGTGTTTTTCTTCACGGGACGCGCTCGGTGATTAAAATAGTCACAGCGAGCAGTGAAAGCGATGTTTGTGCCAACCGTCGCAGCAGCGAGTCCTCGGCACCTGCTCGTCCCCCCAGTTTGTGAGTGTGTGGCTGCCCGGCAACCAGCATTCCCTTTGTCAGCGGCCGCATGCTTCAACGTGACGGGGCAGAGAGCACTGTTTGTTTACCTTCATTTCACCAGAGCCAATGAGAGATCAGGACGGGCGTCAGCCGCCATTACAGACCAGCAGCATCTCAAGACTGTCTGAGAGTCTCTGAGACGTCCCTGCAGACTGTCTAAAACCTGGATGTAGTCTCTGAGACGTCCCCGCAGACTGTCTAAAACCTGGATGTAGTCTCTGAGACGTCCCCGCAGACTGTCTAAAACCTGGATGTAGTCTCTGAGATGTCCTCACAGACTGTCTAAAACCTAGACGTAGTCTCTGAGACGTCCCAGCAGACTGTCTAAAACCTGGACGTAGTCTCTGAGACGTCCCTCAGACTGTCTAAAACCTGGACGTAGTCTCTGAGATGTCCTCACAGACTGTCTAAAACCTGGACGTAGTCTCTGAAACGTCCCCTGGAGGTTTCTGGCTTCTCTTCACAGACGTGGACGTCGCTGCTTGTCTCAGACTGATCAAAGACTCTCCCTCATAAATTCTAATCCTTTGTTTAAGCTGACAGATTTGCTCACTTGTTTTAAGACAAAATGACTCGATGGATGTCTTACAGTGAATATCTGGACAGTGGACAGTGCTCAGTGGACCATCAGAAGCTAATCAGCATGGTGTAAGCACAAACGCTGAAAAATATGCATATTTATCTGATATTAGACATGTTTTACTCATCTGAGGGGGATTTTCAGCTCGGCACTAATTACTTCCAGACGTGGAGCCTCAGAGTTTCCTCGAGAGCTCGGCTCTCCTGAAAGCTCACGGAGCCAGCGAAGCTTCTCAGCGCTTTGATGAGCGTGCTCCAGTAAAACACCATCTGTGTCTGCAGAGACGCCTCATGAAGAGCTCACACTCCACACGAGTTAAAGTGAACGTCCGCAGAGCTGAAACAGGACGGACTGTAAGCAGACAAACAGAGCAGCTCACTGACCAGGTGAGCCGAGCAGGTGAGCCCAGTTTCACCTGACGAGACGCCTCGTTTATCTAAACTGAACTCTGAAGTTAAGAAACCCAACCGAGAAAAATCAAACTGAAAAATATGAGAACAGAAAAAAACATGAAAATAATAAAAAATAAAGACTTCATAGGACGTCTCAGAGACTACGTCCAGGTTTTAGACAGTCTGCGGGGACGTCACAGAGACTACGTCCAGGTTTTAGACAGTCTGCGGGGACGTCACAGAGACTACGTCAGGTTTTAGACAGTCTGCGGGGACGTCACAGAGACTACGTCCAGGTTTTAGACAGTCTGCGGTTAACCGTTAATCTGATCTGTCTCTGTGACTCGTCTTGCTGCAGTCTGACTGTCTGATGGTCAATAAACATGTTGATCATTAACATGGCGTGCCATTAAACATTCAAATAACAGAGTCCACACAGGTCTGTCTCACATCCTCTTTGCTGTAACCATCAACCGACCAAAGTATGAATATGACTCACCGTGTCTTTCATCAGCCGCTCGTTTATGTGAAGTCATTTAGACAGCAGTCATGAATAAGATGAACACACCCTGATGTATTTACCTAAAAACGTGTGTGTGTGTGTGAATCCAAAAGAATCAGCTGCAACACCAACAGTGCAGATCTGAACCATGTTTCTAAAGCTTTACTCGTACTCAGCAGTATTTGTTGGTCCAGATACTCGAGGACAGAGGACAGGCGGGACAAAGACACGTCATGGAGACTTTAATCAATCCTCACAAAATGAAAACCGATGAACATTTTTAGAAATCGCACTAAAATCCAGACAAACCGTCGAGCCGACGTTTGAACAACCATCCTGTTTGGATAAAAGATTTGAATCAGCACCAACGTCTGAGCACAGCGTCAGAGCCAGTGTTTCAGCTTTGCATCATTTGCTGTGAGATCTTGTGGTAAATTGACTTTGACTGCGGCAGAGCCGTGCCGTGCCGTGCCGTGCCGGGCCGTCTCATTCCACCCTCACCGAGGCCGAGATCACGACGTCAGAGCGTCTGCATGTCAGGAAATAAACCTGCTGCAGAGAGACAAGGACGAGCCCTCCTCAACGCTCCGCTGCATCATTGCAATCACACTAAACGTGTGCGTGTTCATGCGTGTGCTCATGTACATGTATGTGCTCTGTGCAGGCATGAGGAGGGGGTGGAGCTGGGCTCAGAGTCTCCCTTTCAATCTAAATGCCCATAAATCATGTCTTGAACACCACCTTCACCATGAAACCTTTTACTGGTCAGTCACTGCGTTTCCTCCCTCAGAGACTCGGCTGCCGCAGATCAATAAAACCAAACGGCCCCGTATTAAAGGGAAACAGGCTCTTTGGGATTTTTGCTTTTAATCAGTCATGTTTTATTCAGGAGGAAAGTCCCTGTTTCCTCCTCACAAAGCCGCGATGGCGCCGCCAAATCTGTTTTCCTTAGCTTAAATATGAATTCAGGAAGTTGACATTATCACTTAGAATAATGAGTAACTTATATATTGGTGTAAATGTTGAAATAGTAGCTTCCCCTAACAGATGAGATACCAATAAAATCACAGTAAATATAAAAGGCCTTTCTACATTTATGCCTAAAAAGGAACCAAAGCTTCAGTTTAAGTGAAGTTTGTTGGATGATCACAGAAGTTGTTAATTAATAAAATCTTAAAAAACAGAACAACTTGGTCATAAAGAGAGTTTAACAGAAAAGGAAGTGGACGAATGAGCGTTCAGAGAGAGTTCATATGAAAGAGGAGAGGACCGACAGCAGACTACAAAACATTAGAAAGAAAAAACTGTTAGAAATAGATATTTCCTTCATAAGAACAAACAACAGTGACATAAGAAAAAAATAGTCCAGTTTATATGTAGAGAAGTCACCATGACCCGTGCAGTCCTCCCTGCAGACCCTTCAGCACACTTACCCCCAGAAAACAGCCCCCACCTGGGCAGCGAACCAAACTGACCGCGATGCCAGGATCCAAACCCGGCAAGAAAACCAGCTCGATAGGCTGCTGTGTTCACTGTTAGACTGGACCCTGCTGGTTCAGAGGTTCTGTTGCTGTGTTCACTGTTAGACTGGACCCTGCCGGTTCAGAGGTTCTGTTGCTGTGTTCACTGTTAGACTGGACACTGCCGGTTCAGAGGTTCTGTTGCTGTGTTCACTGTTAGACTGGACTCTGCCGGTTCAGAGGTTCTGTTGCTGTGTTCACTGTTAGACTGGTTCTGTTCGGTCCGTCTTGTTGAGAGGAGACTTTAATGTATAACTGTTGTGTCGAGCAGCTGCCTTTGGACCCTCTCTGTGCTGTACTGCTCCATTGAGCGGCCTTCACAGGGGACCTCAGGTCCAATCAAAGGTTTAACCAGGTGTTTACTTCAGCAGGTCAGAGAGCTGTGAGGAATCCACATCAACCAATTACACTGACTTACTGTGGGAGAGCTACCACAGCTACTCCACCTTCAACTCCATCTCTGTTTACAGTGCCCATGCAGGAGACTGACTCCAACCTGAAACTCCACTTACTGTAAATCAATGTCTGTACAGGATTTCATTCAGGATCAGTAATGAGCCGCGAGGCTGCAGAGGGAGGACTTATCTTGAACTGGAGTCAAAGTCTGCAGCAGCTAAAGAAAGGCAGCACACTACATGTAAAGATTTACTCTGTAGTCCAGTAGAAAGCAGCAGAAAATGGACATATGCAGTATCTTAAAATAGTACCTGAGTAAACGTACTGATGCATGGTGAGTTCACTGAGATAAACCCCTCAGATGAAGAAGAAGATGTGACTCGGCTCTTTAGATAAAATCGTGTCTGATAGCAGAAGATGACCGACAGCATCGTCCTCCAAATAATCTGACCACGTCACAGCGCTGTTGATAATATCATCAACAGTCTGCGGGACGTCACAGAGACTACGTCCAGGTTTTAGACAGTCTGCAGGACGTCACAGAGACTACGTCCAGGTTTTAGACAGTCTGCGGGGACGTCTCAGAGACTACGTCCAGGTTTTAGACAGTCTGCGGGGACGTCTCAGAGACTACGTCCAGGTTTTAGACAGTCTGCGGGACGTCGCAGAGACTACGTCCAGGTTTTAGACAGTCTGCGGGGACGTCTCAGAGACTACGTCCAGGTTTTAGACAGTCTGCGGGACGTCACAGAGACTACGTCCAGGTTTTAGACAGTCTGCGGGACGTCGCAGAGACTACGTCCAGGTTTTAGACAGTCTGCGGGGACGTCTCAGAGACTACGTCCAGGTTTTAGACAGTCTGTGGGGACGTCTCAGAGACTACGTCCAGGTTTTAGACAGTCTGCGGGACGTCACAGAGACTACGTCCAGGTTTTAGACAGTCTGTGGGGACGTCACAGAGACTACGTCCAGGTTTTAGACAGTCTGTCTGTATGTATAAGCTCGTTGCTATCAAATGAGCTTGAACTGATGATGAACAGTGAACACTGTGACTCTGAAGCTCCACAGAGGAGTAGTGTCGTCCAGCTGCTCTGCCCTCGCGGGCTCCATTGGCATCATTTGTTTTCATGACGGAGTGTGTGAAAGGTTGTTTTTTGGTGGGGGTCACATGGTGGAGGAAAGAAGTGGAGAGATGTGGAGCCTTTGGCAGCGTGACCAGCAGGAGGGTTTTCAGCGTCCGTCATCTGAGCCGCTGTATTGTTGTCCCTAGAGCGAGAGGCGCGGTAGGAATGCTCAGCTGGTGGTGCCGGTGGTGGTCGTGGGTGGGTGTGGAGGTGGGTGGTCTATACTTAGAGGATTGACTTCATGCTGCACCTGTCCTCCACCCATCAGCACGTCGCTCACGTAGGACGACTCGACGCCTCTGAGAGGAAAAACTGCTGAAAGTGTAAATCCTGCCGACGTCACACACACCAGGCTTTACCTGATGGAACAGGAAGTCAGTGTTCATCTGTTAATAATACACAGATAAACATATCATGTACATAACCCAGCGCCTCTTGAATCATCTATTTCTCTCTGTGCTACATGTGTGGTTCCCACACAGACTGTGACGTGACGTAATCATCGCGAGGTCGTAGTAATTGTAGAAATGACATAAATATGTTTTTACTGACAAAACGTGTCCTTTAGTTCTGTTTGCACCGCTGGAGCTGATCGTGGATGTTCAGTCCATGTTTCAAACACCAGAACCACCACGGTCGATTTCAGGAAGGGCATAGAGAATCGTGTTTGATTTTCAAAATAAAACACCCTGTGCACAAACCAGTTAACCCTGAAGCATGAACCAGAAAACTGAGCAAATCTGAGCAAGTTAAGAGAAAAACTCTCCTGATGGAGATCGGACCAAACTAACGTTGCGGCCGTGGCGTGATGGAGTCATGTCCGGTGGAGGCGACCCGTACGGCTGCTGTGACCTCATTTTCTGTCTCCACCCAGAAACTAACCCGCCCATGACTCATCACATCCTCCACCAGTAAAACTGGCAAATGTTTGACCTGAATCGATACCATCGGTAATAACAAACTCATTCTTTAATTACTGAGCTGGTTTATCAGCTGGAGGATGGAGCTGCAGTGTATAATATATTTTAATATTTGTTTATTTTATGTAAATTTAGAAGCTAAGTTCTTCATATTGATCGTCTGTCTGTCTGATCAGTGCTGTCATAATCTGTACTCAGTGTGCTGACCCGCCCTGTGGGATCATAAGTGACAGTCGGAGTCTCTGCGTGAAGATGAAATTAGAGGATAATTGTTAACAGCCTCCATCAGCGGTGTCGTACATCTGCTGTTAGTCAACCCCCCACCAGTCTGTGTGCTGCTCCACATCACTGTGGATTACTACAGCTGTAACAGGTCTGTGAACTCAGCAGCGGCCGGTCTTTAAACGCCTCGAGGCTGCAGTTACCTGTGTCATCACTTCACCTCCCTCGATACCTGCGACAGCCGCCCTGCAGCCTCAGCAGGGGAAGCACGTCTCTCGGGAAAGTACGCGGCTGTGCACACATCCTGCAGCCGCAGCATTTACCTTCAGAACATTATCGGTTTGTCTCGAGGTGCTGGAATTACCCGACAAGATCACGTCCTCCGTCATGTTTTTGAAATGCTCACCTAGACTCACACCTGAGAGTCCTCCGACGTGTTGTTCAAGCTATGATTCACGACTGTGTGTGTGCTCACAAGGGTTGAAAGATTCTGGGAATTTTCAAAGTTGGAAACTTTGCATGAAAATAAACGTAAATTTGGTGGACTGGTTAATTCCCATAAATTCCCATGGAATGATTTAGAATATTCCCAAAATTGCCAAGTTTAGCTCTCTGGAAATGTACCGGAGACTTTCGGGCCCTTTGCACCTGGAGCTCTTGCATTAAAATGTGTCTCAGGTATTTAACCTGATTACACTGTTGTCCTCCTGCACACTCCATACTCTGTGCACTGTGTCTGTGGTGCAGCACAGTCATGAAATGTTCCAAACTAAACCAGATTTTAAACATGAACAGCGCTCAGACAGAAACATGGAGCCGTCACAGCGGATCCATTCAGGAAATAAGAATATGAGACTCTGTGCACGTCTCCCCCGCCCCTCAACGCTGCTGCAGGTAATTAGGTCCTTGACAAGGACATGAGCCACCCCACCACCATCAGCGCCACCATCAGCGCCGCCCCTCTCCTCTCCTCTCTGGTATGCCTACGTGACAAAAGCCTGAACACATCAGCAGCCGTCTCCTCCATCTGCATTTGTTAGAAAACATCAAACATCTGTCACATCTGTCTGCTCCTCCAGGACCACGGAGCGCCGAGCAGCCAGCTGTGAATCAGCATGAGGCGGACGCTCCGCACTGACAGCGGACCATCAGCTGCTTCACTACATTACCCAGGATGCCTTTCAAAAGAAGCTGTTATGTCTGAGCACAGAAACAAACAAAATGTCACTTCAGTGTGTTTGTCTGCTCTACCTGACGTTAGCAACACGTTAGCTGGTCTGTGAGATACTGCAGATTATTGGAGGGTGCCCACACTGTTTCTGTGCAGGTGGAGGTGGAGCAGCGGTGCTTTGTGACGGGCTGAGGTGGAGGTGGAGGTGGAGCAGCGGTGCTTTGTGACGGGCTGAGGTGGAGGTGGAGGTGGAGGTGGAGCAGCAGTGCTTTGTGATGGGCTGAGGTGGAGGTGGAGGTGGAGCAGCAGTGCTTTGTGACGGGCTGAGGTGGAGGTGGAGGTGGAGGTGGAGGTGGAGCAGCGGTGCTTTGTGACGGGCTGAGGTGGAGGTGGAGCAGCGGTGCTTTGTGATGGGCTGAGGTGGAGGTGGAGGTGGAGGTGGAGCAGCGGTGCTTTGTGACCGGCTGAGGTGGAGGTGGAGCAGCGGTGCTTTGTGATGGGCTGAGGTGGAGGTGGAGGTGGAGGTGGAGCAGCGGTGCTTTGTGACGGGCTGAGGTGGAGGTGGAGGTGGAGGAGCGGTGCTTTGTGACGGGCTGAGGTGGAGGTGGAGGTGGAGCAGCGGTGCTTTGTGACGGGCTGAGGTGGAGGTGGAGGAGCGGTGCTTTGTGACGGGCTGAGGTGGAGGTGGAGGAGCGGTGCATTGTGACGGGCTGAGGTGGAGGTGGAGGTGGAGGTGGAGGAGCGGTGCATTGTGACGGGCTGAGGTGGAGGTGGAGGAGCGGTGCTTTGTGACGGGCTGAGGTGGAGGTGGAGGAGCGGTGCTTTGTGACGGGCTGAGGTGGAGGTGGAGCAGCGGTGCTTTGTGACGGGCTGAGGTGGAGGTGGAGGTGGAGGTGGAGCAGCGGTGCTTTGTGATGGGCTGAGGTGGAGGTGGAGGTGGAGGTGGAGCAGCGGTGCTTTGTGATGGGCTGAGGTGGAGGTGGAGGTGGAGCAGCGGTGCTTTGTGACGGGCTGAGGTGGAGGTGGAGCAGCGGTGCTTTGTGATGGGCTGAGGTGGAGGTGGAGGTGGAGGTGGAGCAGCGGTGCTTTGTGACCGGCTGAGGTGGAGGTGGAGGTGGAGGAGCGGTGCTTTGTGACGGGCTGAGGTGGAGGTGGAGGTGGAGGTGGAGCAGCGGTGCTTTGTGACGGGCTGAGGTGGAGGTGGAGGAGCGGTGCTTTGTGACGGGCTGAGGTGGAGGTGGAGGTGGAGGTGGAGCAGCGGTGCTTTGTGACGGGCTGAGGTGGAGGTGGAGGAGCGGTGCTTTGTGACGGGCTGAGGTGGAGGTGGAGGAGCGGTGCATTGTGACAGGCTGAGGTGGAGGTGGAGGTGGAGGTGGAGCAGCGGTGCTTTGTGACGGGCTGAGGTGGAGGTGGAGCAGCGGTGCTTTGTGATGGGCTGAGGTGGAGGTGGAGGTGGAGGTGGAGCAGCGGTGCTTTGTGATGGGCTGAGGTGGAGGTGGAGGTGGAGGTGGAGCAGCGGTGCTTTGTGACGGGCTGAGGTGGAGGTGGAGGTGGAGGAGCGGTGCTTTGTGACGGGCTGAGGTGGAGGTGGAGGAGCGGTGCTTTGTGACGGGCTGAGGTGGAGGTGGAGGTGGAGGAGCGGTGCATTGTGACAGGCTGAGGTGGAGGTGGAGCAGCGGTGCTTTGTGACGGGCTGAGGTGGAGGTGGAGGTGGAGGTGGAGGAGCGGTGCTTTGTGACGGGCTGAGGTGGAGGTGGAGGTGGAGGTGGAGCAGCGGTGCTTTGTGACGGGCTGAGGTGGAGGTGGAGGAGCGGTGCTTTGTGACGGGCTGAGGTGGAGGTGGAGGAGCGGTGCATTGTGACGGGCTGAGGTGGAGGTGGAGGTGGAGGTGGAGGAGCGGTGCATTGTGACGGGCTGAGGTGGAGGTGGAGGAGCGGTGCTTTGTGACGGGCTGAGGTGGAGGTGGAGGAGCGGTGCTTTGTGACGGGCTGAGGTGGAGGTGGAGCAGCGGTGCTTTGTGACGGGCTGAGGTGGAGGTGGAGGTGGAGGTGGAGCAGCGGTGCTTTGTGATGGGCTGAGGTGGAGGTGGAGGTGGAGGTGGAGCAGCGGTGCTTTGTGATGGGCTGAGGTGGAGGTGGAGGTGGAGCAGCGGTGCTTTGTGACGGGCTGAGGTGGAGGTGGAGCAGCGGTGCTTTGTGATGGGCTGAGGTGGAGGTGGAGGTGGAGGTGGAGCAGCGGTGCTTTGTGACCGGCTGAGGTGGAGGTGGAGGTGGAGGAGCGGTGCTTTGTGACGGGCTGAGGTGGAGGTGGAGGTGGAGGTGGAGCAGCGGTGCTTTGTGACGGGCTGAGGTGGAGGTGGAGGAGCGGTGCTTTGTGACGGGCTGAGGTGGAGGTGGAGGTGGAGGTGGAGCAGCGGTGCTTTGTGACGGGCTGAGGTGGAGGTGGAGGAGCGGTGCTTTGTGACGGGCTGAGGTGGAGGTGGAGGAGCGGTGCATTGTGACAGGCTGAGGTGGAGGTGGAGGTGGAGGTGGAGCAGCGGTGCTTTGTGACGGGCTGAGGTGGAGGTGGAGCAGCGGTGCTTTGTGATGGGCTGAGGTGGAGGTGGAGGTGGAGGTGGAGCAGCGGTGCTTTGTGATGGGCTGAGGTGGAGGTGGAGGTGGAGGTGGAGCAGCGGTGCTTTGTGACGGGCTGAGGTGGAGGTGGAGGTGGAGGAGCGGTGCTTTGTGACGGGCTGAGGTGGAGGTGGAGGAGCGGTGCTTTGTGACGGGCTGAGGTGGAGGTGGAGGTGGAGGTGGAGGTGGAGCAGCGGTGCTTTGTGACGGGCTGAGGTGGAGGTGGAGGTGGAGGTGGAGCAGCAGTGCTTTGTGATGGGCTGAGGTGGAGGTGGAGGTGGAGGTGGAGCAGCAGTGCTTTGTGATGGGCTGAGGTGGAGGTGGAGGTGGAGCAGCAGTGCTTTGTGACGGGCTGAGGTGGAGGTGGAGGTGGAGGTGGAGCAGCGGTGCTTTGTGACGGGCTGAGGTGGAGGTGGAGGTGGAGGTGGAGCAGCGGTGCTTTGTGACGGGCTGAGGTGGAGGTGGAGGTGGAGGTGGAGCAGCGGTGCTTTGTGATGGGCTGAGGTGGAGGTGGAGGTGGAGGTGGAGCAGCGGTGCTTTGTGATGGGCTGAGGTGGAGGTGGAGGTGGAGGTGGAGCAGCGGTGCTTTGTGACGGGCTGAGGTGGAGGTGGAGCAGCGGTGCTTTGTGATGGGCTGAGGTGGAGGTGGAGGTGGAGGTGGAGCAGCGGTGCTTTGTGACCGGCTGAGGTGGAGGTGGAGCAGCGGTGCTTTGTGATGGGCTGAGGTGGAGGTGGAGGTGGAGGTGGAGCAGCGGTGCTTTGTGACGGGCTGAGGTGGAGGTGGAGGTGGAGGAGCGGTGCTTTGTGACGGGCTGAGGTGGAGGTGGAGGTGGAGGTGGAGCAGCGGTGCTTTGTGACGGGCTGAGGTGGAGGTGGAGGAGCGGTGCTTTGTGACGGGCTGAGGTGGAGGTGGAGGAGCGGTGCATTGTGACGGGCTGAGGTGGAGGTGGAGGTGGAGGTGGAGGAGCGGTGCATTGTGACGGGCTGAGGTGGAGGTGGAGGAGCGGTGCTTTGTGACGGGCTGAGGTGGAGGTGGAGGAGCGGTGCTTTGTGACGGGCTGAGGTGGAGGTGGAGCAGCGGTGCTTTGTGACGGGCTGAGGTGGAGGTGGAGGTGGAGGTGGAGCAGCGGTGCTTTGTGATGGGCTGAGGTGGAGGTGGAGGTGGAGGTGGAGCAGCGGTGCTTTGTGATGGGCTGAGGTGGAGGTGGAGGTGGAGCAGCGGTGCTTTGTGACGGGCTGAGGTGGAGGTGGAGCAGCGGTGCTTTGTGATGGGCTGAGGTGGAGGTGGAGGTGGAGGTGGAGCAGCGGTGCTTTGTGACCGGCTGAGGTGGAGGTGGAGGTGGAGGAGCGGTGCTTTGTGACGGGCTGAGGTGGAGGTGGAGGTGGAGGTGGAGCAGCGGTGCTTTGTGATGGGCTGAGGTGGAGGTGGAGGTGGAGGTGGAGCAGCGGTGCTTTGTGACGGGCTGAGGTGGAGGTGGAGCAGCGGTGCTTTGTGATGGGCTGAGGTGGAGGTGGAGGTGGAGGTGGAGCAGCGGTGCTTTGTGACGGGCTGAGGTGGAGGTGGAGGTGGAGGTGGAGCAGCGGTGCTTTGTGACGGGCTGAGGTGGAGGTGGAGGAGCGGTGCTTTGTGACGGGCTGAGGTGGAGGTGGAGGAGCGGTGCTTTGTGACGGGGGTCCTCACATATTTGTCTGGTCTATTTCCAGACGAGGGAAGCCCGCAGAGGGTGGAGGAAGAGGACGGGGAGTCTCCGGGTCTCGACACGTTCATCCAGTGATGATGCTAACACCTCCACCTCCTCCGTCAGCTGTGTTCTCCTTCAGCTCTCCCTCTCTGCTCCCACCCAGCCGATCAGCTGCACACTGTCTCTCTGCCTCTGATAATTATCGTCCTCTGGACAGGAAGATCCAGCCCAGGCTGCTTAATTGTTAGCTTGAGCTCGGCCTTTGCTTCGCCCTCCTCATCACGGCTGAACAGAAAAATCTGAGAAATTCAGATTTAAGGAGGCTGAGCAGGAAGTGAAAGGTTGCTGGTTCAACTCCTGAACTGTCGGACTGTTGCAAGCTAAGAGACTGATCTGTTTCCATGAATCAACTTTAATGTAACTTTAATAATCTGACGTCTGCTGCTCCGCCTCAACTCTGATTTACAGACTTTATGATGGACAGCGAAGTAAACTGCTGACAGCTGGAGCTGCTGTTAGCTGCTGTTAGCTCATGTTAGCTCAGTCTGTTAGCTGCTGTTAGCTCAGTCTGTTAGCTGCTGTTAGCTCAGTCTGTTAGCTGCTGTTAGCTCATGTTAGCTCAGTCTGTTAGCTGCTGTTAGCTCAGTCTGTTAGCTGCTGTTAGCTCAGTCTGTTAGCTGCTGTTAGCTGCTGTTAGCTCAGTCTGTTAGCTGCTGTTAGCTCAGTGTTAGTGTTTGTACCTCTGCAGACATTAAACTCGATGCTGCACATCAAACGTGTATTAATGTCAGTGTGTCTGAGCTCTCACCTGACAGACTGCAGAGGTCATGAAACAAACTTCAGAGGGAAAGTTGTTCAAAGACGGAGACGTCTCAGCGGTGCTCACAAACCTTTTCATGTTTTATCCATCACTGGTTTCGTGTGGCGACTCGTGAGCTGTCGGAGAGGACAGAGGCTTTGAGTTTCAGTCTGTATCCTGCTGGAGACCACAGCGAGGACACGAGTAAGGAGGTGAAAGACAAACCTGAGAGGACGCCTGAGAAGGAGAACAGGTTGAGATGCAGAGCGATCCGTTCAATACGTTATCTCGGAGACGCTCGATAAACTGTAATCAGGATACGGAGGATATTTGTGGAGCAGTCGTTCTGCTCGACTGTTTCCTCCCGTAAAGACCTTGGACTCCATGTGCAGTGTTTAATGCTCGACCTCCTCATGCTGCTCACCTCTTTAACCTTTCAGCCTCTTTTAGCTCCTAGTTCTGTTTTGTTTGGCAGATAAAGAGTCAGATGTTGGTGACCAGAGACGGCGCTTAAAGAGAAGACTGGACTTTGATTACTGTGACAGAACCTCACACAGCTGATCGCTCCATCGTGGACTGAAAGTAGAAGAAGAAAAGAGTTCACAGGTGTACACAGGTGTGCACAGGTGTGCACAGGTGTACACAGGTGTGCACAGGTGTACACAGGTGTACACAGGTGTGCACATGTGTACACAGGTGTACACAGGTGTGCACAGGTGTACACAGGTGTGCACATGTGTGCACAGGTGTACACAGGTGTGCACAGGTGTACACAGGTGTGCACAGGTGTGCACAGGTGTGCACAGGTGTACACAGGTTACTGGAGCAGCCTCGGTTGACTTCATGGTCTGAAGTTTGAGTTTCCGTGTTGATGAACAGGAGCTGTGAATCATTGGCCTGCATCGCCGCAGGTGATATTTGTTCTTGTGTGGAGGTTACGTGTTTAGTTTAGTTAATTCATTTCAGGACAAACACCTGGCAGGTGATGGTGCGTTCAGCCTGTTCTCAGCCGCTCAGCCGTTTATTGATTTGGTTCGAGGCCCCGCAGAAGCTGATTGTCTTATCTGAAGGTGCAGCTGCTCTTTATGCAGTGTGCATCCTCAGATCAGCCCACAGCGCAGAACAAGAGAAGACAATGCAAGCAGAGTAACACACACACACACAGTGCTACATGCTACATGCTACAGAATGGTTGGAGAAAGATGTGACGTCTGTGTGTGTGTATGTGTGTGTGTGTGTGTGTGTGTTCACGTTGGGGGGTACAGCAGGAGGCTGAGGAGGAAGACGGATCATAAAACTTCCAGAAAATAAGAAAATAATAAGTTCTCTCTGTCGTCATCGATCATCGAGACTCGCTGCTGTCACAACAGTCTGCAGACAAAACTCTATCAGTGTGTACTCTGTGTACTCATACTGCGCGTACTCATACTGCGTGTACACAGTAGATACATGTACTGTGTGTATGTTTTCGGTCCCACGCGTGTGTGTTTCATGTGTTCACCAGCGCGTGCAGCAGAGGAGGAGTCATTATCGCCCCCTCTGGCTCCTCGTGACCTCAGCGTGAGCTAAGTGTGCATTTGTTCCGTCACACAGACAGATGATATGAGGTGGTGATGAACCCAGTGTGCGATGGGTAATAGAAGCTATAACAGCCTGCCAGCGGCGACCTCCTGTGATTGATGCTCCTGGATCCTGAAACGACGGCGTGAGGGTCAGACTGAAGCCGGAGGTCGACTGTCCATCAACAGAGAAGCAGGAAGCTGTGAGAAGACTGCGATCCAACGTGTGTGTGTGTGTGTGTGTGTGTGTCCTGTCTCCTCAAACAGTCGAATTACGACCAGAAGGTGATCAGCGACCCATCACAGATGAAGAGAGGTTACTCTCCATCCATCCATCATGGTACCAGGCTGGAGCTGATCTCAGCTGACGTTGGAGGAGGCGGTCTGTGCACGGACGACACATGAAGCAGGTCTGATCGAAGTTAGGAGGTCGGGACGGTTCAGAGTTCAGAGGTCACATGATTTCTAGATTAGCCGGGAGGAGGAGGAGGCAGGACTGCCACATGCAGAGCAGCGCTCACACCTGTAGACTGACATGTCATGTGACTGATCTGTCACATGACACACGTCACCACGAGAAACCTGCGGCACCGCCTCCGCTCTGTTTGTCTGACCTTTGACCTCTGAAGATGTTCAGGGTCACTACCTCAACAGAGAACTGAATGGAGCGGTTCTGGTACCAGAAATGATTCGGCACACGGGATGAAGACCGAACCAGAACCAGAACCAGAACACGTCCATTTAAAGGGAAACAGAAGACACACCGTAGCTCTTCTTTGGATTTTATGTTGCAGATTTCTCTGCAGTGAACAGAAGTCAGGACATGTCAGAGTGTGTGTGTGTGTGTGAGTGTGTGTGTGTGTGTGAGTGTGAGTGTGTGTGTGTGTGTGTGTGTGTGTGTGTGTGTGTGTGTGTGAGTGTGTGTGTGTGTGTGTGTGTGTGTGTGTCTCTCGCGGGCCGTAAATGTTAATTAGTGGACGGATAATGAAATCAGCTGAAATGTGAAGTGAGCAGACTTCATGGACGTGTGTGAGACTGAAACGACACACACACGATGAACATGTCTGATCATACTGTTAGTAATAGTAATAGTAATATTTAGTTACATGATGTCCGGCTCTGGTTCTGGTCCGAGCAGCAGCCTGAAGCTGATGACTGAGCAGTTATCGGAGCTTCGTTGGTTGATTTCATCATGTAGCAATAAGACTCTCCCTGTATCGTCTCACCTCGCTGCAGCCTCGCTGCTTTGCATAACGAGCAGCCCTGAATACAATTATTGCAATTACCCACAGTGAGATGACCCCAATCAAGTCACTGAAGAGAAGCAATTAAAATGAGCTGCCAGCCTGAGCACAGACCAGCTCACAGTCACACCGTGTACATGGATGCAGTACTTTTACTTTCCACAGTGCAGTGTGTGTACTTGTATGTACATGTTCATGAAACATCACAGCCATCTTCAGATTTCACGTCACGCCTGATGCACACTTCATCCACCTGATGGAGAGCAGAACAGAACCGGCCCGGCGCCTCTGAGCTCTGCATGAATGTGTTCAGTGTTGGACGGGATGAGACAGGTCATCCTGCTGCTGGGAGGCAGCGAGGACCGCCCCAGGTTGCCACGGCTACCGGCAGTCTGGCATGGCAGGTAAACCCCCTCCATCCTCCACCACCACCTCCACCTCCGCCGGGGCGCGGGGCTGTGAATGAACTCTTCTTCTGCTGGAGATGGAGGCGATAAGGCGACCGCAGTCCTCTGTTCAGACCACAATGCATTGCTGGATTCACATTAAAGGCACGTTTATGTTAATGTTGTGTTCACATGTGATTGTTCGGGGGGTTTATGAGGCGCAGCAGCACCACCACCAGCACCAGCAGCAGCACCACCACCACCACCAGCAGCAGCAGCACCACCACCACCACCACCACCACCAGCAGCAGCAGCAGCACCACCACCACCACCAGCAGCAGCAGCAGCAGCACCACCACCACCACCAGCAGCAGCAGCACCACCACCACCACCACCAGCAGCACCACCACCACCACCACCACCACCAGCACCACCACCAGCAGCACCACCACCACCAGCAGCAGCACCACCACCAGCCTGACTGGCGGCGGCCCGCTCGCCCCCTTGTGCGGCCGCTGAGGCGAGCAATGGCCGAGCCGAGCTTGGTTTGTGTACGTGACTTTGTGTCTGTTCACCTTGCGGCGTCCTGAGGCGCACACACAGATAACACACGCTCCATTGTGTTCGACAAGGACGAAGATGTTAAACACCTGCAGTGATTCAGACGTTCACACACGGAGCCGCTGACTGTCAGAAATAACAGAATTCTGCACATTTGATGTGTCTGCTGGTCCAACAATGTTTTAAAGCAGAATAATTATAATTAATTATTATAATTCACCTGATATGTTTCCAGTGAAACACTGATTCACTCACAGAGATGAAATGCTTCTCATACTGCTGCCGCCCCTCAAAGCCTCCTGCCCTGTCTGTTTTTCTAGGTCCGGCGCTGACGGAGCTGCGTGCAGAGACTCGACGCTGCGCCTCTGACAGAAGAAGTCCGTCCAAATATTTTCATATTTCTGATGAGTCATGTTTTTTCATGGAGGTGAGCTGGACGTCTCGGGTCAGTCCTGAATCAGCAGAGTCATCGTTCTGTCACTTCCTGCAGGCCGGCCCGTCCTCACCACCCCATGGCCCCGGAGCTGGCACCGGTCTGCGGGCCGCTGCCGTGCACCGTGTGTTCGTCCAGCCATTATGTAATCCTCCCTCCGCCACCACCACCACCACCACCACCACCACCACCCAGTCTGAGGCTTCACCACAACAATCTGCCTCTCTCTGTGTGACCATGTTCAGTATGAACACGGAGGAGTTTATGTTTTTATGATGTTTAACAGATAATTAACACTTCAGCTCTTTGTCTGTCGTCTTCTAACAGAATGTGTGACACACCTGAGCTCGTCATGGGGAGCAGCCGCTGAGCGCGGAGCTGAAATCAATAGACTCTCAGTGTTTGTGGATCCATTACTGAGCAGGGAGGCCGAGTGGAAATGTGGTCCGACAGAGCCGAGAGCCAAGACACACTCTGCCAGGAAGAACCACTCACCTCCAAAATAAAAGCGTTACAGGAACACCACGATGGGAAAAATAATCATTTACACAAATAAAAGTCCTGCATGTGAAATGAGGCGAAGTAAACACGTACGAGCAGAAAGGAAGTTCAGAGAGAGAAGAATCAACAGGAAGAAGTTAAAGTTTTTGTTTTTCGTTAAACTCTGCAGCTCTCAGATCAGTCCAGAAAATCAAAGTTAAAGGTCTCGTGAACCCAGAAGTCTCTGAATCAGAACTGAGAGCAGCTGAATGTTTTTTGAACGTGGTCTTGGCCTGTGGGCCTCTCTCTGGCACAATGAGCTGTTTTTCTGATCCCAGCGTTCCCAGAACGTTTGGACGGTGCTGCTCCAGTGATTGATGGAGCTATTCTTATTACTGTGACCCGTTACGTAAAAACACAGTCAGGCCCTAAAAATAAGAGCAGGCTTTTCAGGACAATCATTGTTTGCTTTAGTACAGGAGCAGGAATCTGGATCCATCAGTCACAGCCGAGCCGGCCCGGCCGCTCCACCCCCTCCACCAAATTAGTCACATTAGTGTCGGCCGCGTGCAGCTGTGGGTAAAACTTATTGATGCATCTGCTGATGCGGCCGAGTCGTCATGAAGCAGTCGATGTTGGGGGGGTGGAGGGGAGGTGGAGGGGAGGTGGAGGGCGAGTTATCAGCTCTGCTCTCCAACATGAACTGTGTGAAACGTCCCAACATGCCACTGACACAGAAGACGCTCGCCTGCTGGACGCGGCGCTGTGTGGAACGAATTGGACTGATCTGGATCACCTGGTTCAGACTGCAGGAACATTTATTAGTGTGTTTACTTTACAGCCAATCAAACGCTCTGACGCCGGAGCGGACTGCTTCCTGTTTGACCCGGTCTGTGGTGCCTGCAGGCTGCTGCAGTCATCTCTGTCCCACAAACCGTGAAACAAGACGAGCTCAACAAGCAGAGACACATAAAATATAAAAAGGAGAAGATGAGTAATAAGGCAGCAGGAACAAAAACACAGTTTGTGTACAGATGACAGAAAACTAAACTCCTCACTTCCTCAATATGAAGAAACAAACTTTCAGTTTAAGTTTCAGCCTCTGGACCCGTTGAGGAGCCGTTCGTTATCTTGTATTAGTGGACGGACTGTGAATCGTCACCTGTCACCTGTTTCAGGATCAGAATCATGTTTTCATCATCAGTTCTGATCTGTTGATTGTTTCCTCGTTAGTTGTTGGGCTGAGCCGTCCGTCAGTAGTTAGTGTTGAACTGCATTCTTTGACTTTTATGAGACCGTCATGGAGGTTTTATGGTGTAACACCTGCTGTCACGCATCCGGGTGGAGAGGAAATCCAGTGTCTGTATCCGGCTCACAGCAGCTGGACGACTGTTCGCCCGAACCTGAAAGCTCACCTCTGGTAAATATTTGTAGTGGAGCAGCTGATTTAAGAGCTTCAGCGTCTGTGCTGCTCGCTGCAGGCGTAAGTCATTTCACTGCATGCTGGGAGTCTGCTGGGGAACCATCTAATCTCCTAATGCATCAGGACATCAGTGATACCTGAAGACCGCCACGACTCATCACAGAGCAGAGCGGTCACCTTCACCCTGATGTTTGCAGATCAGATCGGAGTCTTGCCAAGGGCTTTTATTTTGAAGGGCTGTGTGATCCTATGCATGAAGACAGCATTTTCGTTTTATTCGGTTGTTTGTCTTATTAAATAAAGATTTGTGTGTGTTTCATCAGATATGTTAATAATATTTAAAATGATGTTACATTTTTATAGAGAGAGGCTGCTGAGCGTGGATATTTTGCCCAGCTCAGGTTCTGGCACGACACTGGCTCCAGTACATGATTATTTTTTTGGCCTTTTAAAGCTTTATTTCTGACAGAGAGAGTGACGGGGAATGACATGCAGGATTCGAAGCCTGGGCTCCCACAGCGAGGACTCAGCCTTCGTACACGGGGCGACTGAGCTAAACGCCGCCATGCGCCATGTTAGCATTCCACTGAAATGCTGGTGGTGCAAACACTAACACTCCCCTGGTGCTCGGAGCTCACGGTCTGAGCAGCCCGGCTAACAAACTGAGCTAAGACTAGCTAACAGCAGCTACAGTTGGCGGGAGCCCAGATAAAAGTTATTTGTCAGTAAATGATCTTATATAAGAGCTAACGTGCTGCTGAGACTCTTCAGACTCGCGACATGTTTTCTCGGTGATGTCGGCGACCCGGCGGTTTCCAGGATTTCAGCCATTCTTCATGTCATGACTCTTGTACGTTTTCCAGAACTGTGCAGTTAAAAAAACATAAATTATACTGACAGCAGAAAGCTTTGGAGGGTGGGAAAAATCCTCCTTACACGTTGTGTATATTTAAAATATGGATGATAGAGTGTAATGCTCGATGGTCAATGGGACTCGGTCCCAGCGGTGCTCGCATGTCAGCTCCCAGTGAACCATTCATAACCAGCACACTGTCCAAAAACAACCCGAGGACCGGGTTCATGTTCTCAGAGACGACGTCAGCTGCACCATCAGCATTTGTCAACTACAACTCCCATATGCACCTTTTGATGCAGACTTAAACCAGCTGGAGGTCCGATGTAGAGCTAACGTTGAGGTTTGGTACCTGAGCCAGACCTCATCATGACGCTTGTTGTCCTCTACGCTGTCTGATTATTGAAGGTCGGACTGTTTCGGCTCCTGGAGGGGGATCAGCAGAATCTGGGTTAATGTTTCAGGGAGCTGACGGGAATCTCCGGGGAATGACGGTCACGTGGGAATCCACAGGAAGACTTTTCTGTCAAATCAAATACTAGATTATTCTGCAGCAGGAATCTGACTTCAATGTCTCACGGTGTTCGAGTTTTCAGAGATGGTTTTGTCTGTTTGGTTTGTCAGTTTTACGGCGTCCGTGTCTCTCAAAAAACCTGACTCCAGACATGACTTCCGTTAAAGACCTTTGTCTGCCTCGTTAATTATTAACTGCACAACAATAAAAACATTAAAGTGTCAAAGACAAACAGAGGAAGGGTTCTGCTATCAGGATGAAGGAGAACAAATCATCTTTAACTGTCGATGACTCAGTTTTAGAAAATCTTTGAGGTGCAGTGAAATAAACTGCCAACTGTAGCTGCTGTTAGCTAATGGGGCCAGTGTCGTGCCAGAACCGGAGCTGGGCACACAGGGCAATGTAACTGGGCTCAACAGCCTCTATGGATATAATGGCAGATGGACTGGCGTCTTCAGAGTAAACGGGCTTCAGTTACTTCATTATTCGTCACTTAGTTTAATGTGACCAGCCGACACGACGACATCATACGTGACTGAAGAGCACGGCCGCCCTCTTTAACCTCCGTTTGCTTGTGTACGAGCTGCCAGGCGTCTGAACACTGATCCAGGAGCAGCCTGTTCGCCTCCTCTCTGCATGGAGCTGCTCGTCTTTAACATCTCGGCCTGTGTAATTAAATGAATCCAGTTCGATGAAATTACAGTGTGCGATGTGACAGCTGACTGTGCTGGTGACAGCGAGCGCTGGAAGTGGGCTGAGAGGCAGCTGCTTCCTGTTCCTCAACACCTTCAGTTAACGAGGAAGGAAGGAATGTAGCGGCACCTTAGGAGCAGTCAGGGGGTCAGTACGTTGCTCAAAGGTGCCTCAGCAGTGCCCAGAAGGTGAACTTACACCTACTACCAGAGGTAGTCGGCTGATTTGCAGGAATGAACTCGTCACACGCCAAAAAGCAGGAAACAAAACTCTGGACCTGAGACGCCGAGCTGCCGGAGAACCCCCAGAGAACCAGAGTGACATTTAAGCAACATGTGGACACAAAAAATGAAGCTAGCAACTGGTGTGTGTGTGTGTGTGTGTGTGTGTGTGTGTCACGGGCGATGAGCTCACCGCATACAGGAAATGAGGTCGTCTGCAGGCAGCTGAAGTCAGGATTTCAGCGCGAGTCAGGCGAGTGTGAAGAAGAGATGTTTTCAAAGTTGCATCATTGAATGTGTCCTTTCTCTGCCCCCACCGAGCCCTCTGATTGGACAATAATCCTCTGTCATCAATATCAAAGGAAACTATGCAACACATGACCGACACGTCCGTCAGTACCAACGACCCAAACAGAAACAGAGCAGGGTTCATGTTTGGACGTCTTCTTTTTCTGAACAGAAAATTTAATTTCACGTCTTAGAAATAAAGAAAATAACAGAAATAATCAAACAGCTTAAAGGTGCAGAGCAGAGGAGCCAGTCAGCTCAGCAGCACCTGGACGTAGTCTCTGAGACGTCCCCGCAGACTGTCTAAAACCTGGACATAGTCTCTGAGACGTCTCCTCAGACTGTCTAAAACCTGGACATAGTCTCTGAGGCGTCCCGCAGACTGTCTAAAACATGGACGTAGTCTCTGAGACGTCCCGCAGACTGTCTAAAACCTGGACGTAGTCTCTGAGACGTCCCGCAGACTGTCTAAAACATGGACGTAGTCTCTGAGACGTCCCCGCAGACTGTCTAAAACCTGGACATAGTCTCTGAGACGTCTCCTCAGACTGTCTAAAACCTGGACATAGTCTCTGAGGCGTCCCGCAGACTGTCTAAAACATGGACGTAGTCTCTGAGACGTCCCGCAGACTGTCTAAAACCTGGACGTAGTCTCTGAGACGTCCCGCAGACTGTCTAAAACATGGACGTAGTCTCTGAGACGTCCCGCAGACTGTCTAAAACCTGGACGTAGTCTCTGAGACGTCCCCGCAGACTGTCTAAAACCTGGACGTAGTCTCTGAGACGTCCCCGCAGACTGTCTAAAACCTGGACGTAGTCTCTGAGACGTCCCCGCAGACTGTCTAAAACCTGGACATAGTCTCTGAGACGTCCCCGCAGACTGTCTAAAACCTGGACGTAGTCTCTGAGACGTCCCCGCAGACTGTCTAAAACCTGGACATAGTCTCTGAGACGTCCCGCAGACTGTCTAAAACCTGGACGTAGTCTCTGAGACGTCCCCGCAGACTAAAACCTGGACGTAGTCTCTGAGACGTCCCCGCAGACTGTCTAAAACCTGGACATAGTCTCTGAGACATCCCGCAGACTGTCTAAAACCTGGACGTAGTCTCTGAGACGTCCCCGCAGACTGTCTAAAACCTGGACGTAGTCTCTGTGACGTCCTCGCAGACTGTCTAAAACCTGGACGGAGTCTCTGTGACGTCCTCGCAGACTGTCTAAAACCTGGACGTAGTCTCTGTGACGTCCCCGCAGACTAAAACCTGGACGTAGTCTCTGAGACGTCCTCGCAGACTGTCTAAAACCTGGACATAGTCTCTGAGACGTCCCCGCAGACTGTCTAAAACCTGGACGTAGTCTCTGAGACCATGTGGTCTGTAGATATGAAGCTTACATGAAGGAGCTGAATATTATCTGTATGTTTGGTCTCTAGCAGCTCGGTGAGGCTCAGGAGGGTCCGGGTTCATTCTGGCTCCTGTTCAGGTGACATTTGTCTTTATTAAAAACACATGAATTTTTCTGAATGACTCTCGGGCTGAACCTTGTGTTTCGTGCCATCCTGGTTCTTTTGGAGTTCTCTCTGTGTGCTTCCCTGCAGCTCCCTCGGGTCATTCCATGGGAAAAGAAACTTTTCCTGCGGCCCTGAGAGAAATCCAGCTATTTAAAGAAAACACGTCACTGCTTTGAGCTGCAGCCCAGAAACTCTCCCTTCTTCTTTCCATCGTGCAGCTTTCCTCTCCCCTCTTCCTGCTCTTTACTTGTTGCACAGCAGTGTTTGCCTTCCACGCAGACTCTTTGAAAGTCGTGTAAAAACAGTAGAATAAAAAGTCTCTTTGTGTTTGCGTGCCCGTGCAGACATGACACATCTTACAAGTCGTGCACAACTTGTGTGGAGCAGCTCTGTGGCTGAACGTCAGCGGGGCTTCGTCTTGGAAAAACGGCTGCGGCGTGACATTGCAGAGCCTCTGTCTCCTCTATGTGTGTCACATGTGGATGAGAGGATGAGGACAGACCTCTGAGCCACAGGTATTCATTTAGCTCACTGCATGAATGCATAGATTTTTGCATGTATCGCGTCTTTCTGCATGACATATTCTCGCGTTTTTCGCCGTTAACCTGTCTGGATTCATGAATGCATGCTCATATCTGCACACAGCACATCATATTTCACCATAAACAACAACTCATGAGATAACCTTGAGCCCGCGCCACGCTGGAGAGACAACAGGTTCATTACGCGCGACACTGAGTCAAACATGGAGATGGTTTGGTTTCATGTTTTTGTTCCTGAATATCTGGATCGGATTCATAATGAGCATATGTGTGTGTGTGCACGTGTGTGTGTGTGTGTGTGTGTGTGTTTTGTTTCTCTCCCCCCCTCAGTGAGAGAGCGTGCACACACACGTCAGCTCGGGGAGGGCAAAGCCTGCTTAAGATGCAGTGAATGTGACAGTCGAGCCGATAGTCCAGACTACAGCAGCAGCGTGGACGGGGAAAGGTGAGCGTGGTGGTGGTGGTGGTGGTGGTGGTGGTCGGGGGGGGCACAAAAATGTCAGCTCACCCAGCTCAGACGTGACGCCGACACAACAGGAGGAAAAAAACAGAAAGGAGCCGAGCTGCTTTCCAAAATACGCACGGCGGCGGCGCGGGGGGAGCGGAGAGCAGAGTGAGGTGTGCGGGAAGCGTCGCCCTTGTCTTGGGGGGGAAAGATGACAGTGGTGCCCGGAGAGAACCTGGATGAGACTGTGGCACTGGCCGCGCTGTCAGCCCAGGATGTGTACGACCCGGAGAGGGTGGAGAACCAGGAGTGCTGCGAGCGGGTGGTCATCAACATCTCCGGGCTGCGCTTCGAGACGCAGCTGAAGACGCTCGCCCAGTTCCCGTCCACTCTGCTGGGGGACCCGCGCAAGAGGATGCGCTTCTTCGACCCGCTGAGGAACGAGTACTTCTTCGACAGGAACAGACCCAGCTTCGACGCCATCCTCTACTACTACCAGTCCGGGGGGAGGCTCCGGAGACCCGTCAACGTGCCCGTGGACATTTTCCTGGAGGAGATTAAATTTTACGAACTGGGGGAGGAGTTGATCGAGAATTTCAAGGAGGATGAGGGCTTCATCAAGGAGGAAGAGCGCCCGCTGCCCGAGAACGAGTTCCAGCGGCAGGTGTGGCTCCTGTTCGAGTACCCGGAGAGCTCCGGACCGGCCCGGGGCATCGCCATCGTGTCCGTGCTCGTCATCCTCATCTCCATCGTCATCTTCTGCTTGGAGACTTTGCCCGAGTTCAGAGAGGAGGCCAGGGGAGCGTTTGGAGAGCTGCAGGAGCGCGGGAACGTCACCATGCGCGTAAAGCCGAACCCGTTCACGGACCCGTTCTTCATCGTGGAGACTCTGTGCATTATCTGGTTCTCCTTCGAGCTGCTGGTCCGGTTCCTCGCGTGTCCCAGCAAACCCGCCTTCTTCAAGAACATCATGAACACCATCGACATCGTGGCCATCATGCCGTACTTCATCACGCTCGGCCTGGAGCTGGCGGAGCACCAGGGGAACGGGCAGCAGGCCATGTCTCTGGCCATCCTCAGGGTCATCCGCCTGGTCCGGGTCTTCCGGATCTTCAAGCTGTCCAGACACTCCAAGGGGCTCCAGATCCTCGGGAAGACCCTGCAGGCCAGCATGCGGGAGCTGGGCCTGCTCATCTTCTTCCTCTTCATCGGGGTCATCCTCTTCTCCAGCGCCGTGTACTTCGCGGAGACCGACGACCCGGACTCGGGCTTCAGCAGCATCCCGGACGCGTTCTGGTGGGCGGTGGTGTCCATGACCACGGTGGGCTACGGGGACATGTGTCCGGTCACCATCGGGGGGAAGATCGTGGGCTCCCTGTGCGCCATCGCCGGCGTGCTGACCATCGCGCTCCCGGTGCCGGTCATCGTGTCCAACTTCAACTACTTCTACCACCGGGAGACGGAGCACGAGGAGCAGCTCCAGTACACGCACGTGACGTGCGGCCAGCAGCAGCAGCCGCAGTTTGGAGAGTTCAAGAAGAGCGACAGCAAACCGTCCCTGTCCAAGTCTGACTACCTGGACAGCGACGACGCGGACTCCATCAAGTACACCAACTACAGCCCGCACAAAGCGCCGGCCCCGGCCTACACCGGGAGGCTCACCGACGTTTGAATCGGGACCCGCAAAATGACGCACGAGCGGCGAGTTGGAGGGGAATGTTTGAGCGCGCGCTCCGGTTTCATTCAGACACCAACAGCTGATGGATCACACAGACTGTCTTCCATTACGCGCCATGCGTCACGGGAGCGACGAGCGGACAGCCTTTAGCCAGATGTAGCACTTTATTATTATTATTATTATTATTATTATTATTATGATTATTATTATTCATGTTTCTCTTAGTAATTTATTATTGCCACAAAAATTCAGGTTTAAAGTTTACATTTCTTTTCTGAGAGTCGACACAGGACCAACCAATCTAAATTCACACACACACACACACACACACACACACACACACACACACACACACACCTGTTGGGTGGAGCTGGTGAGCGTCACATTTGCCTGACAGACAGAGTTCAGGGCACACTCGCCCTCCGTTCACTGAAGCAGCTGCTGCTTTGTTTGTTTTTTGAATCAAACCAAGAGCGCCACCGTGTGGACGGAGCTCGGCCCTGCAGCGCTCTGCAGCTGATGCAGTTTCTATAGCAACCTTCCAGACTTTTCTGTATCTCTGCCACAGGAATGAAAGGATGCTGGAGCGAAGAGACGAGGCCAGAAACCCACCATGTTGTGGAAGCCTCCATGTTGTTGTCAGTCTCCACAGAGGCTGCAGCCTCGGCCCAAAGACCAGGATCAACAAGAAAAACCCAAAACAGGATCTAATATTAAAAATCAAATCAGTCCAAACACTCACTAGTTTGTTAAACATGAAATAATTCAGATTTCAGAGGCCGACCGACAGAGCTCGATAAATGAAGCAATAAATGTTTAATAATTATCTGATAGAAGCGACAGCAGAGCTCACTGGGACTAATGAAACGATACAAAACAGGAAAACGATGAAATCACATTCATCCTCTGAGAAACTGTTCAGACACGAATGGAAGCAAAAAAATCTAAAATATTTAAAACCTCAAAGACTTCCTGTCAGTCACATGATCCAAGAAGGAAAACGGTTTTTGGCCCTTTGGGCTTCCATACACAGACTGACTGACGGATCAGCTGACCCTCAGCCAGTCCAGCTCTGATCAGTTTTTCAGCTCGTGGCCTGATATCAATAATCAAACTGATCGGTCAGCAGGAACAGGTCACTTCCTGTCATTAAAGCACCTTAACTCACCTGGACGTCACGGACGAATGTTCAACCAAACCTGATCCAGAACAAAGGGACGTTTTGACCGTGAAGGTCACATGATCGCCGTCCTGTTGGATTATGAGCTGATGGGTGGAGGCCATGACGGAGGCGACCAGCTGATCCAGAACACCGGAGCGACGGTCACACAGAGAGGTGAGTCCGAGTTTATTCATTAAGATCTGTCCAATCAAACGCTTCCTCTCTTCCTTCCTGATCAATCAGTGCAGCTTTAAAGGTAAACGCCATGTTCCAGGTCAGGTGACCTTTAAGTTTGATCAGACTTCCAGACGCTCTGACTCCATGACTGAACCCGTTCACCTGTTTACATCCTGGAGTCACAGGTAACAATGTTCTGACTCCACTGTGACTCCTCCAACATGAGGCTGAACCTGATGACTCAGCTTTAACCTCCGACAGTCTGACTGAATCGATCACAGATAAACATTCATGAATATTCATGAATATATCCAGACGACAGGAACACGTGACATCATGAAACATGTTGTGCTGTCACACAGCTGCAGTACAGATGTGAGCCTGCAGGTGGCAGCCGCTCCATCAGACAGACGGGTCAGAATCAGAACCGCTTGGTGTCGGATCAGGATGTCCTGAGGAGGCGAGGAGCGTTCAGACCTCTGCACACCTGGTCTGTGTTTTATTTGGCCAGAAGTCTGTGGACAGCCTGTCTAACCCTCCAGTCTGATTCTGAATGATCAGAACTTCATCTGGATCAGAGCGTCTGACGAGCTGTTTAACCTTCCTCAGATCAGCTCATCTCACTAACGAGGACAGGTGGATGAAATGAACCTCGTTAGGATTCTCACACACACACACACACAGTTTTGTTAGATTGTAGGTGTGCCTAATAAAGAGGCCGCTCAGTGTTTATTGTTTACTCTGCTGTCTTACCAATCTGCAGGTGTTTCCATTATTTTGTCCACCCTGACAAAATAACTACGGAGGCCCAGAGGCCCAGAGGCGTGTGTGTCAGTGTGTGTCTGTGTGTGTGTCAGTGTGTGTCTGTGTGTGTCGGTGTGTGTCTGTGTGTGTCAGTGTGTGTTTGTGTGTGTCTGTGTGTGTCTGTGTGTGTTTCTGTGTGTGTCTGTGTGTGTCGGTGTGTGTCTGTGTGTGTCAGTGTGTGTCAGTGTGTGTCAGTGTGTGTCTGTGTGTGTCTGTGTGTGTGTCAGTGTGTGTGTCAGTGTGTGTCTGTGTGTGTCGGTGTGTGTGTCGGTGTGTGTCTGTGTGTGTGTCTGTGTGTGTCTGTGTGTGTCGGTGTGTGTGTCTGTGTGTGTCTGTGTGTGTCGGTGTGTGTCTGTGTGTGTGTCTGTGTGTGTCTTTGTGTGTCGGTGTGTGTGTCTGTGTGTGTCTGTGTGTGTCTGTGTGTGTCGGTGTGTGTGTCTGTGTGTGTCGGTGTGTGTCTGTGTGTGTGTCTGTGTGTGTCTTTGTGTGTCGGTGTGTGTGTCTGTGTGTGTCTGTGTGTGTCTGTGTGTGTCGGTGTGTGTCTGTGTGTGTCTGTGTGTGTCGGTGTGTGTCTGTGTGTGTCGGTGTGTGTCGGTGTGTGTCTGTGTGTGTCTGTGTGTGTGTCGGTGTGTGTCTGTGTGTGTGTCTGTGTGTGTCTGTGTGTGTCGGTGTGTGTGTCTGTGTGTGTCTGTGTGTGTCTGTGTGTGTCGGTGTGTGTTTCTGTGTGTGTCTGTGTGTGTCGGTGTGTGTCTGTGTGTGTCAGTGTGTGTCAGTGTGTGTCTGTGTGTGTCTGTGTGTGTGTCAGTGTGTGTGTCAGTGTGTGTCTGTGTGTGTCGGTGTGTGTGTCGGTGTGTGTCTGTGTGTGTGTCTGTGTGTGTCTGTGTGTGTCTGTGTGTGTCTGTGTGTGTCGGTGTGTGTCTGTGTGTGTGTCTGTGTGTGTCTTTGTGTGTCGGTGTGTGTGTCTGTGTGTGTCGGTGTGTGTCTGTGTGTGTCTGTGTGTGTCGGTGTGTGTCTGTGTGTGTCGGTGTGTGTCGGTGTGTGTCTGTGTGTGTCTGTGTGTGTGTCGGTGTGTGTCTGTGTGTGTGTCTGTGTGTGTCTGTGTGTGTCGGTGTGTGTGTCTGTGTGTGTCTGTGTGTGTCTGTGTGTGTCGGTGTGTGTCTGTGTGTGTCGGTGTGTGTGTCGGTGTGTGTCGGTGTGTGTGTCGGTGTGTGTTCAGGGTTCACATGTGACTCGCTGGTTCAGGTCAAAGGTCGTCGTTATTTAAAGAGTGGACGACGGCCACGAGACCCCCGAGCAGAGCGACATCTCCATGACAGCAGCTGCTGAGCTGTTTGTCGCCATGGTGACGGGTCCACAGCATCCACACAACCTCCACACAACCTCCACACAACCTCCACTCTGCTGTCACACCGCCTGATGAAAATGGCTGAATCCGTCTTTTTGTGCACAGACATGTTTTAATGACTGTTACCATAGCAACAGGGGATACTGACTCCTGATTGGCTGTGGGGGGTTTGCATTGCTTCCTGTCATGCAGAGGAGGAGAGCTGCTGGCTGCGAGCAGACAGCGCCGCCTGCTGGTCGGAGGTTCGACAGGCGTCACATGATTTTTCTGACCTTCAGTCTGTTTCACTGATTCTGCTGGTGACGTTAATGTCACAGCTGGCTGCAGGCAACATCAGGATATGAAGACATTTACATATTCATAATCAGAGCACCACATTAGTCTGAGGAGCGTCACATAACGTGTTCAGGAGCAGACTGCAGCCTCCTCTTCACTCTGTAAACACTCCTGAAGCAGCGCGGGATCATGGGAGTTGTTGTCTTCACTGTTAAACAGCCATTATCGCAGAGGTCTAGTGCTCTTAGACACTTTAACGTCGGGTAAGATTGAGTCGAGTTTGGGTCTGGTTCAAGGTTAAAGGTTAGGATCGGGTCTGGGTCAGGGTCAGACTTAACGTGTCTGCAGTGTTAAACACGATAAACTGAGAGTAAGTCAGCCCGTGTCGTCCAGTATCTTCGATTAACTGCACAGGGGCTCCTGGCTCCCGTTTGTTTGTCTGGAAGATTAAACCTGCTGGACCCATTTTCATGTCAGCTGGTGGGGAGGTGCAGCATGAGGCGACATTATGAAGTCACAGTGACCTGAACTTCACCACGGTGCATCACGCCACCTGCAACAATTCATCTTCTTCCACTATGTGCTGATAACAAGCCGGGTAACTAAAGACAGTTTGGAAGCTGAACGTCCTCCATGTCTGCTGCTCGGACACGACAGACGGAGTAAACAGGAAGTGACAGCAGCTGGTCTGTCCTGTCCTTGGCTCTGCTTCCTCAGCATGTGACTGTGCTGCTGCTGCTGATGATGATGATGATGGCCTGGAGTGTGTGTGAGTGTGTGTGTGTGGGCGAGACTGGGAAAGGAAAAAGAGGAATACATAGATGTGAGCGTGCTCTGTCACAGAGACTCTGAGCGAATCAGAATCAGTCTCAGTCTCAGTCTTTGCTTCCATCAATACTAACTTTCTCAGTTTCACAAGTTTGAGCTCAGACGAGAGAAAGCAGAAGAACAACCTGAACATAGTTTCTTTTTGTTTTCCAGGAGAAGAACGATGAGCCTCCACCCTGCTTCCCCTCACTGCGCCTCGTTAAACCAGAAGACTCCGACATCTCCTCCTCCTCCTCCTCCTCCTCCTCCTCCTGGTGAAGGTGACACAAACTCTGGATACAAACACTGACACTCATAGGAGAACACGGAGCTATGAGACGCCTTTCCATTGCAGCAGGACAGATTTTTGCACGGAGCACGGCGACAGTCGGACTCTGAGGTACGACAAACGTTACTTGAATCATCTGCTACGTATCTATTCACAACATGTCTGCTGGCTAACGGAGTCCTCCACGTACTCATGAATAGATGTTTTTTGGGAGATCGGTCCTCTTGTTGTAGAGAAATAAAAAGTCTTGTCTGTACGTTGCATATCATATTCAAACCAAAACATATTATTGCATGCTTGGAAAGTAGAGCATGTAAAGAGACGAAGAGTTCGACTCACCCGGTGACATGGGAACAACGACGACGACGACGACGACGACAGCTCATCGATAAAGTTAATTCAGATAATTCTGTTGGATGGTGGAGGAAGTTCTAAATCTATATTTTTTAAAGTATCATACTGTAGATGTTTTATATGGAGAGGAATGGGTTAACCTCGGGAATTATTTTGTAGATTTTTAACATTTTTGCTAATGTGTTTGAATTCATTTGTTCTTCATTCTTTTTTTGCCTTGGTAAAAACAAAGCGGCTCCAGAGGGCGACGCCTGCCAGGAAACACTTTAAAAACAGGAAAACTTCCCGATGAGAATGTTTGTGTGCAAACTCTAAAAGGAAAAAGGAAAAATGCATTTATCGCAAACATTTGACATCCGATTTTCTTTGAATAATTTTGAATGTTTCTGATTGTTTGGGTTCTTTTTATTTTGATCTAAATGCTGTATATCTGTTATAACATCTACCTCAGTGTCCGCTCATAGACAGAAGCTTTAACACCTGAATGACGTCGGTGTCCGTCCATTGAATAAACCCAGACGCTCTGTGAACTGCCATTTCATAACTTAGAGAGGAAATGTAAACAAAGCCACGTTAATTAATTCATTAATTAGAGGTCAATCTATGAAGCCAGTCTTGGCCTTTGAATTAAATATCAGATGTCGTCCAGTCTAGTTACAGCTCGGAGCTCGACATCACGATTTTCTTTGCACATTTTTAATTTATTTGTGAAACTGTTTGTGTGTGAAGGAGCGAGTGTGACTCAAATGTTGATTTAAGGGCAATAATGAATAAAGAATGAACGAGTCAGTCAGCCTGTCTTAAAAACTGCTAACCCTAAAACAGTTTCTGAGTTTTAGGTTTTCACAAGAATCAAATTTATTTATGTGAATGATTCAAGTTCAACGCCTACAGTATAAATTTAATCCCCAGATTCAGATCAGAAGATCATGTCATTGTCTTTTGGTTGACTTTTGCTGATGCTAAGTTTTAAAGCTAAGCTAGCATTTTCTAGACATTGTGCTAAGCTACCAACACATCCTGGACTGTGAACACAGCACTACAAATACCTAAATGATCTGATGTAAATCGGCTCTTTGTAGCTGACCAGTGGACCAAGACGCCTGTAGCCTAGCTTAGCACAAAGACTGGAAGCAAAGGGAAACTGCCGGCCTAGCTAGAAAGCTAGGTTAGCAGTCAGAGCTATTTGTTGACCAACAGCTGCTAACACCTCCAAAGTCCTGTCCTCGTGGAGGGGAAGCATTTCCTCTTGCTTCCAGGCGTTGTGCTAAGCTAACCACATCCCGGACACGTCTCTGTGCTGGAAATGTTTGTCTCATCTGACTCTGGACAGAGACACGTGTCTCCATCGAACCCTCGGCCTGGTCCTGTTGTAATTGGCTGATGAGCTGTGACGAGGCGTGAGTTAATATATTCCACATAAAACAATAATAAGTGCGAGTGCAGCAGATCTTCCACATATTTAACGTGTAACGTGCTCAGTTCAGCTCGTCACCAAATTCTCTCATTTCATGCAAAAATCAAAAAGCAATAGTGTGTGTGAGCGATTCCTGCAATGTGGAAGCAAAAATGCATTTTTTGATTTCTTTCCTTTTGTTTGTTTTTTAAGTTCCACTTCCTGTTGCCATGTTTATTTCTGATCTTCAATTGTGATCTATTTTTGATAAAATAAATCAAATTAATCTCGATCAGTTTCAACCTTCATGTGTTTCACACACGTGTCATTTTCTGTTTCTTTCTCATGCATCATAAACATTTCCACATGATGACGATGCTGCTGGGTTTACAGTAAGCTGTGTGTGTGTGTGTGTGTGTGTGTGTGTGTCCATCCTTCTTTAGTGTCTTTAAAGTCCAACTGAAGCTCTGACTATGAAGTCTGCTTGTTATCTAACTTACAAACACGAACACACGCTAACTTCAGTTTGAGCTGGACGGTTAATGAGTCAAACACACAGCAGCTGTGATAGCAGCACTCTGCCAGCTGCTGTCTATCAAACACAGACTAAGAACTAATTATGTCACTTATTATTTATTTTTTAGATTTCTGTTGAAGTTGAACATGTGCTTCTAAATTAACCAGAATTCTCAGCAGTAAGTACCAAAGGTCAGGCGGCCATAGACAGAACTTCTGCTCATGTTATGATGAAACATTTGTCTCATCACTTTCTTCCATTTCTGTAATACCACTGATAATAAAGTCATAAACCAAAAGAGAGCTGCCGTCATCAGACACACCAACAGCAGCAGTGAAAGTCAAAGAGAAGGAATCAGACTCAAAATATTAACGTTCATCATATTTTTCATGTTGTGTGCTTCCATATGCTGATGATTAGAGTCCGTGTTGTTTGAAGGAAATATAGAAAATAAATTTCCTTTTCTTAAAATATGAAAGTTTAAATCCTGAAAGGATTTGTTGGGACTCAGTTTGAAGCAAAGTGCTTGATTCTGTATCGGCTGTTTATCTGTGACTTTGTAAAAAAGAAAGAGTAAAAAGAATTGTTTATATTTCAACTTATATGTGACAATTTGAAAAAAAAGCAAAGAATAATCGAGGAGTCGAGGGTAAAAAATAACTGTTGTCTCTCCCAGTTTGAATCCAAATCACAGCCTTGATTAAAAAAGTTCTTTGACATGCGAACATCATCGTTCACGTCTGCAGAGTTTTAAAATGTTGTGATGTGAAATGCTTCATAGATTCAGCTGAATATTAACTGCAGACAGAAAACCAGCATAGGTGACTTAGAAACATGCAGTGACCACAGTTATTCATCAATAAGCAATAATGCATGAAAAGTACAACATCGTCTGCAAAGATGAGTTGCCTGTTTGTTCATATCTGTGCATACAAAGTTAATAGTGCCTTAATCATAACCTGATTCAGTTAATAAGCCTGTCAAATGCATCTGAAGTACCATAGAAGAAGAAAGTGTGTATTTATAGTAGCACTGTAGGGATGCGCATAGAAATAATGTATTAAACATTAATGTATTGAATGTACAGTAAGTAGTCTTCCTGGTTGGTGTTGTGAGAGGAAACAAATATGAAAAAAGAATAAAGTTTATCTTTTCTGTGAAAGCTCAAATTGAATTTTTTAAGCCAGATATTAAATTTTTGTTTTGTTTCACATCATTTAAAGTCTGTTATTATTATAATTTAAATCTTTAAAAAAACTTTTCTCTGAATAATTATCTGACAATTTGGACACCACAAAAACGCACTGTGATATAATGAGGAGAAATTAATACAGTGAATGAAAAAATGAATATTTGCAGCCGTGTCTCCTGTGTTAGAATAATCTTTTCTTTTCTGTGGAGTTAAACTGTCGACTTTTCTTCATCCCTTTAGGCCAAATGACCAGTGTCAGTATGTGATGATAACTCTGAACTGAAGGCTCAGACTGCAGAGAAATCACAAGTTTTTCCTAATAGACACATTTTCTCTTTGAAATGTCCCAAACTAACTTTGGTTACATTGTGTTTTACAGACTGAGCTCAGATCAATGAAAGGCTGCGATGAACATGCTACATGATTGATTTTAAACTTTTTTGTACTTGAGGTTCAAAAGCATCTTTTTTAAAAAACGCTGTTAGATTCAGAGACCAGGCTGAGAGAAGGCTCAAACAGAATAATCAAACGTCTCCATGTACCTGAGCTGGGTCGTGTGTCCTTTGACTGGACTGAGCTGTGTGTTCGTCTCAGTGTTTTCCTGCTTCAGCCGATGCGACAAAAAAAAGAAGAAACAACTTCAGATTTGTGTCTTCAGATATCTTATTTTTGTTGGTGTGTTTCTCTGTACGACAGGTAAAACGTGAAATAGCAAGAAAAAAAAGTCCTTCATGATGTAATCTGGGATCGTACATACTGTATATGCACAACAGAGTCATTCTGAATAGTTGTGACGATGTTTAATGTGGCCTTTTCTTTCTCTTTAATGTTCTGCGATGTTGTAAATGATCTGTAAAATATGATATAATGTATATTAACGAGGCTTTATGTTTATACCACCTATGTTTAATAAATAAATGAACCGTGCTGACTCGATGACGCGCCGCCTGTTTTAAGCCACACACACACAGACGATGTTTCAGAGCAGATAGACGGAGTTGATGCTACTCCACCCTCATTCAAAAGTAAAGAGCTGCAGGCAGCCATCCATCACAGAGGGAAGCTGATCTGAAGTCAGACCATTAGCAGCAGATGCTGAATCAGCAGCATGTTGTTCAAACCTCTCAGCCAGTCGTGCTTTCATCGGTGTCATCAGTAACTACATGTGAGAGCCGTGTTGATCTGCTCGTCTTCACAAAATATCTGAACTCCTTGAAGATGCATCGCTGCAGTTCTAAAAGATTTGGACTGCAGAACATTTGATCAGCGGCTCTCTGAGCGGCTGAGCGGGCGGCTGAGCGGGCGGCTGAGCTCTCTTTGTGCTTCTGAAACGCGGCTCGGGCCGGTGCACGTTAATAATTGATCTGTCCGACGTGGTTTCTCTTCTTCTCTCTCCTGTGAGTCGAGCCAGAGCGATCTGTGCGCACGGTGTGAGCGTGCTCCTCGTGGCCTGCGTGAATCAGTGCAGAGGGCAGCTCAGTGAAGCGAGCGTCGCAGTCTCCATCTGCTGACACACTTCAGATGTTAAGGTGGATTCTGTTCAGATGATCGCCTTCAAAAACTCAGCGAGCTTCATCATGAACAGAAAGTCCAGCCAGCGACATTACCCAGAGGTCACCGGGGCTCAGCTGCTCAGGAAGCCTTCCGTTAGCTGGGACAGGAAATCCTTCAGTCAATGAGTAAACACAGCGCTCCTCCTGCAGGAAGTATCCAGATTACAGTCTCTGAGTTAGCTAATGTTAGCTCAGTGTTAGCGTCACAGAAGAAGGATACATTATCTATTGTAATATTAGCTGCTGCTGTGTCTGCTGCATGGTCAATGGTTCGTAACGTGAATGAATCAAACACATCGTCTATGATATGAAACCAACGCTTCCTGCAGGTTATGATGTTTCATATTTTCGTTTATTGTTTGTCACTGAGGATGTGAAACACAAACTGCACATTTTATTTTTATAATTCTCTGGGTCGTACCATCCGTGAGAAGAGCCACATGGAGGGGCAGGAAAATCCAACACAGCAGACACACACACACACACACACACACACAGCAGTTCATATCCAGCGTCAGTGTAACACGCCGCAGCGCTGACACAAGAACCCCTCCTGCACGTTCAGTGGTTCAGACCAGAAGACCCTCAGCAGAAATAGACTGCAGAATCCCTCAAAGAAAGACGAGCGGTCTATAAATAGCACACACACACACACACACACACGAACATGAACATGATGCATGCTGGGATTCCCTGAAGGTTGCTTTTGGTTTTAACATTTACATCTTTATGTGACGAAGCTTCAGATGTTTCAGTGAAGTGATAATAACAATAATACAGATATATTAATTAATTATATTCGTGCAGACATTCACTGATGACGATGACATGAACGGCATGTCATGTTAATAATATGTTGTCAAATTATTGTTTCCATAGTTACATAACCACACGTATGCCATACAAAATATTTAAGGTGGAGTCGCTACGTCCAGTCTGCGAGGACATCTCAGAGACTACGTCCAGGTTTTAGACAGTCTGCTTCTGATTTATCTCCTGGATAAGGACCGGTCTGGACCGGTCTGGACCGGTTCGTGCACACTGTTACAGTCATTAAATGAATAAAAACAGTTTGCTGTGTTTTCATGTCAGCGTGGTCACACGTGGATGGGTGGAGGCTGCTCTCAGCAGCAGCTGCAGGAAGGACTTATGAATGTACAGCAGCCTCCCTCCTCATTCATAAACACGGGATGCTTATATAATGCTTATGCAGATCCCCCACCTCTTTCTCCTCAGTTATTTATAAGTCCGGTAGCATGCAGGGAGGAGAGCGTGGCCAATTCATGCCGTGCCCTTCAAGACCAACATATGGCCCTTAGGGAGCTGCTGGGCCCCGACTTCAGGGAGCTAATTTTAGTCACGTCATGGGAGAGCCAGAGAGGAGAGAGGGAGGCGAAGTGACAGGACGGGGGAGGGGGAGGATAACGGACACGGAGCGCTGCAGATGATGATGAGGATGATGATGGAGGCAATGTGAAGTAAACACTGATGTCATGACGTTCATGTTTGACCATGAGAGCAGAAAAAGACAGTTTGTACTGAGCAGAGCTCAGAGGGAGCAGAGTCCAGCCCAGGACAGGACCAGGACAGGACCACAGCCGCTCCTCTGACGAGTCACCAATCACCAAACCTGAACAAATCTACAAGATTCTTCACAGCAGAAATAACAGCCTGGTACTAAAAACTGTTTTGGTCTTAGAGCTAATTTCCCCGATCATGACAACTGTACTGAGTCACAGAGACTACGTCAGGGACCTCAGACTGGCCCTCTGTGTTCGTCGTGCTGGTCTTCGTGTTGTCCTGTCTCCGTCCTCCTGCTGCTGTACTTCTTGTATCACGTCATCATTTATTCATGCAGCTCTTTGTCAGTCTGTTCTGTCCACTTCCTGCAGGTCGTCCTCTGGTAGCTGTTTGTTCTGCCTCACCGTCTGCTGTATGTTTTCATATGTTCATAATTACCTCCCTTCACTGCACGTCTGTTGTATTGATGGACCTTTTCTCTGCCGTCTGTCCTCGGGCTCGCAGTCATCTGAAGTCACTGATCAGTTGTCAAACCTGACAGTTCGACTCCTCCAGCATCAGTGTGTCAGCCCGCGCTGCGACTCGCTGCGTGTCAAGTGTTCGTATTGATCAGCTCATCGACGACGTGTCCCATTCAGGACAACGTTATGATGATGGAACCGCCGTTTGGACATCGACGTGGTCAGCTGATGTTTCTGTGTCTACACCGACAGATCATCAATGATCTGAACCGTGTGACGTCCCGCAGACTGTCTAAAACCTGGACGTAGTCTCTGAGACGTCCCCACAGACTGTCTAAAACCCGGACGTAGTCTCTGAGACGTCCCCACAGACTGTCTAAAACCTGGACGTAGTCTCTGTGACGTCCCCACAGACTGTCTAAAACCTGGACGTAGTCTCTGAGACGTCCCCGCAGACTGTCTAAAACCTGGACGTAGTCTCTGAGACGTCCCCACAGACTGTCTAAAACCTGGACGTAGTCTCTGTGACGTCCCCACAGACTGTCTAAAACCTGGACGTAGTCTCTGAGACGTCCCCACAGACTGTCTAAAACCTGGACGTAGTCTCTGTGACGTCCCCAAAGACTGTCTAAAACCTGGACGTAGTCTCTGAGACGTCCCCGCAGACTGTCTAAAACCTGGACGTAGTCTCTGAGACGTCCCCACAGACTGTCTAAAACCTGGACGTAGTCTCTGTGACGTCCCCACAGACTGTCTAAAACCTGGACGTAGTCTCTGTGACGTCCCCAAAGACTGTCTAAAACCTGGACGTAGTCTCTGAGACGTCCCCGCAGACTGTCTAAAACCTGGACGTAGTCTCTGTGACGTCCCCACAGACTGTCTAAAACCTGGACGTAGTCTCTGTGACGTCCCCACAGACTGTCTAAAACCTGGACGTAGTCTCTGTGACTATCAGTTATATTTGCATCATGACCTTGTTCGAGATGTCCTAATGTAGCTTTAGCATTTTTCTCTCCAGCAGCACATCAGCATTCGATTTTTCGCCATCTTCTCTCTCCTCTCTCTCTCCTGAGCCGAGAGAGATAAGAGGGATGTAGGATGAGCTGATGGCTGTGGAGAGAGTAAAAGCAGAGGGGGAGGATGGAGAGAGCGATGAAGAGCGCCCTGTGGAAGAAGAGGAAGGCTTAATGAGTACGTTGCCCCTGATTCGGGCACGGGCACGAGGCAGGATGACAGGACTGTGTGCTGCCACGGGGGATGCAGCGTCGGTCTGCATGAAGCAGAGGCGTCCCTCCTCCTCCTCCTCCTCCTCCTCCTCCTCCTCCTCACATGAAGCACAGAGTACACAGCAGGCTTCCTAAAGACAACTGAAGGCTTCAAAAGTTACCCACGACAATCTAATGTTAGCTCAGTTTGGTAGCTGCTGTTAGCTTATGTTATGATGATCACACATCAGATCAGAAGGTCTGTCATCGACTAACAAGGTGTCTTCCAAAATACAAGCCTGTGGTTTGGAGTGTAAATCAAGAAACTAATCCTTGGACCAATCACCGCGTCCCAGTGGAGGGAACCAGGCCTCCTGATTGGCTGAGCAGCAGACGGAGGAGAGGGCTAAGAGTTCAAGTGCACGTTAAACTTTCCACTTGCTTTGCCGAAGGACTTTAGGCGCTGCTCCATCTTCAGTTTCAGTTTGGTTGAAGCAGCTGTAATCCGACTCCGGGCCCGTTATAGCGGCGGCAGCCTCTCCTTTGTAACCGGCAGCCTGAACGTATCATCTAACACGAGATGAAACAGAGGGAACGCCAAACACATGAAGTCACCAGCGGAGGTCCATCTGTGGTGTCACCGTGTGAATGTGTGTGTGTTCAGCACTGTGCCAACCGTTCAGCTCCGTCACTTCTGCTCGTTTTCACGTGAGCGTTAATCCTCCTGAAGTCACTCGAATCATTTCATTCATCTTTAAACGATTAACTATAAATCTGCCTCTGATTGGTCGACAGCTTCAGTGCCTACACACAAACAGGAGACCCGGTAACGTGTGAGTGTCATTCATTAAAGCATCATCGCATACGCTCCCGTCAGCCTCCTCTTCACTCTCTTCTCCTCTGCCATCATGTCCACAGAGGCTGCTGAGCCCGGTTACATTGCCCACTCACCCAGCTCCTGTTCTGGCACGACACTGGCTCCACTCTCTGCTTAGCTAACAGCAGCTAACAAACTGAGCTAAGATTAGCTAACAGCAGCTCAGTTTACTTCACTGTCCATCATAAACTCTGTAAAGTGACCTTCATGTGAGAAACACGGCGGACATTTTGTTCCCTCCATGAAGTCAGACTGGATTATAATCCCGCCCATTAAATCTGAGGTCAGAGGTTACGGTAACATATGGATCCAGGCTCATCATCAGTCTTCACCATGCGTGCAGATTGGCTGCACATGCACGACTGAACAGTGCAGGATGTGTTAAAGTCCTCGGGTCGACGAGCGGCGGCTGAGCACACACACGATGTCGTGAATGAAGTGGGTTTGATGAAACGAACACGACCATCGGCGTGTTTTCAAACTAAATTTAGTTTTTCAGGAATTCGTCACGCCGTGTCGGCGACATTTGGTCGGAGCAGCCGCGCAGAGTCACCCAGCTGTCAGACGATCACGAAACTACAAATAGAGAAACTTCATCCACTGCAGGCCCACGAGGACACATTCAGACTCACAGGTTCTCCCCTGGAAGCTGAAGTTTCACTTTGAAAAGATCGATTACTGTCACTGACAGCTGGACACAGTCGCATCTGATCAGGCTGAGGAGGAAAACACACTAACCGCACCGTGATGAGGACTTCTGTGTCTGCTCGACAAACCTCAACCAGCTGTTAACGTGCACAACATAAATATATGATGTGATCGCCGTCATGGCTCATGCACGAGGTGGATCACTACAAAATGATTTGCTCATCCAGCTCCGGTTCTGGCACGACACTTTGCTCCGCCTCGATCAGCGTCTGATGTGTTTGTGCTTAAAGACTCAGCAATGTGTCGACTTCCATCTTATAACGCTCTGCACGTGGTTTATCATCATGTGATCATGATTCTCTGGACGTTTGTCCTGACTCTGACTCCAGCTCGGCCTCCATCAGGTCCACGCAGACGCCGCCGTGATCGAGCTCTCCGCGGTGCTGAACCTACCTGTGATCAGGTCATGTGATCCAACGTGTGGTCCACGTTATGACTGACACTGTTTCATCTCAGGTTTGTTCTCTTTAACTCTGAATCTTTAACAGAGACACGATGGAGTTAAACCTCAGAGCGATTTCAGATGTTATACCAAATCCTTCACGTGGAGCTTAACGAGGATGAAGTCACCTGACCTGAGTTCAGTTTTACATATTTTAAACATGTTAAATAAAATCTGTGAAGCCTGTGGATGAAAAGTGATCACATTTTATAATTCTGACAGATTTATTCAGATCATTCAATCTGTTAGTGTTTAAAGGTTGATGTCATGTTTCTAATCATGAATCATCAGATTTGTGATTTTAAAATCTTTATTTGGATTTTGAATCTTAATCTGATTGTTTTTTTAATCTGGCCCAGGCTTCCGTATCACTTATTGATTATCTGAGATTAGATGTTTTAACTGGGGACTTGCTGGTTTCTCCCTGTCGCCATGGCAACACCGGGATATTTACACCAACATGCGGGCCTGACTGTCGCAAACAGAGCTCGCAGCGGCCAATGATGGGAGCCGCAGATTCCTGCAGTCAGAGCTCAGACTGGACCTGCAGGGTGCTGATGATCGCACCGACACCGCGCAGCACCCTGCAGAACTTTGTGCCGTCGAGTCCGGACCGGCTGCTGCTGCTCGGTACCGGAGCTGCAGATACTGTAGAGCCCAACTGTGTTTTACAGTCTGTCTGCATTGCGTCGAAACCCCCTCCTCTCTCTCTCTCTCCCTCTCTCTCTCTCTCCCTCCCTCTCTCTCTCTCTCTCTCTCTCTAACCCCTCCTTCACTCACTTCTTTTTCCTCTACATGATTTCCCGCAATATGCTTCCAAATTACCGGACACGCATCCTCAGTGCTCTGCGCCAAAGTGCGGGATCCGAACCGGCTTTTCCGTCGAACCCTCCGCGTCTCTCTCAGTTTTTTTGTACCGCATAAGAAACCCCGCACAGAGCTGTGTGTGTGTGTGTGTGTGTGTGCTGATGCTGCAGTGTGTCCGGTCCTCCCAGCTCCTCTCTCCGTCGGACTGGGAGCGTGATCCAGCCTTCAGGTTTCCTCTGCTCCCCCCCAGCCTGCCTTCTCCTCCAGCATGCTCTTCTCAGATTGGCAGTCAGGATTTTTGCTGCTGAGCTGCGGTCCAAAGCCGTCTGAAGCCTCCTCCTCCTCCTCCTCAGCCTCCTCAGCCTCCTCCTGCTGCGGGCTGCTCCGGTCGACGCTGCAAACCTACACCAAGAGGATACGGATGTTAACCAAGACAACATAGTCTATTAATTTTTCAGAGATACTGTAAAACGATATCTGTATTAAAAGCTGAAGTTGGTGAGGACGGTCCTTCATCTGCTGCTCAGACTCAGCTCAGGTACGTCCTCATGGGTCATGTTCGGGGCTTAAAGGTGTTTTTTTGTGGCTTTCATTTGGTGTGAGCGAGTCGGATCTGAATGTGAGTTCATGTCTGAGGTGAAGCTGCGAGTGCGCAGAGCGGGAAGCGCAGCAGCACTGCAAACTTGAATACTGATGTATGCGGTAAAAATAATGCTACAGTGCGGCGTCCTGTGCTGCATGAGGCTGTTTTCCTCTCTGAGGTGTGAAGGCGTGAAGCTGACCGGTTTGTTTCACCCTCCTGCAGGTGGAGCAGATGAAGCTGTGCTGAGAGAGGAAGATGTTCAGCTCGGAGACGACGACGACGACAATGACGATGTGGGAAACTCTGCATAGCTGCCGGCCTCAGTAGAGGCTTCATCTCTTCGACCTGCTGCTCCTCACCTTCACACCGCTTCCTCCTCCTGCCCTCCACCCGCCAGGAAGGATGACTGTGGTGTCCACAGAGAACATGGATGAAACCTCCACCCTGCCGGGACACCCGCAGGACCCCTACCCACCTGACGACGACCACGACGACCATGACTGTTGCGAGCGGGTGGTAATCAACATCTCGGGGCTGCGCTTCGAGACCCAACTGAAGACTCTGGCTCAGTTTCCGGAGACTCTCCTCGGTAACCCCAAGAAGAGGATGCGCTACTTCGACCCCTTACGAAACGAGTACTTCTTTGACCGGAATCGCCCGAGTTTTGACGCCATCTTGTATTATTACCAGTCCGGTGGAAGGCTAAGAAGACCGGTCAACGTGCCCCTGGATATGTTCTCAGAGGAGATAAAGTTTTACGAACTTGGCGTGGAGGCCATGGAGAAGTTTCGAGAGGACGAAGGATTTATCCGCGAGGAGGAGCGTCCACTGCCGGAGAAGGAGTTCCAGCGTCAGATCTGGCTCCTCTTTGAACATCCGGAGAGCTCAGGGCCCGCCCGGGGGATCGCCATCGTCTCAGTCATGGTTATTCTTATTTCAATAGTCATATTTTGTTTGGAGACTTTACCAGAACTGAAGGAGGACCCCAGTCAGCGGATTCAAACGGTGGGAAACGTCACCATGTATTACAAACCGAATGTCCTCACGGATCCCTTCTTTGTGGTGGAGACGCTCTGCATCATCTGGTTCTCCTTTGAGTTGATAGTCCGGTTTTTCGCTTGTCCCAGCAAGGCGGCGTTCTTTAAAAACATGATGAACTCTATCGATATCGTGGCTATCATCCCGTACTTCATCACGCTCGGAACGGAGCTGGCCGACGACCAAGACAACAAGGAGGGGAAGGGAGGCGGCGAACAGGCCACGTCTCTGGCTATTCTCAGGGTAATCCGCCTGGTGAGGGTGTTCCGGATCTTTAAACTGTCCCGACATTCAAAGGGGCTCCAGATTTTGGGGCAAACTCTAAAGGCGAGCATGCGGGAGCTGGGCCTGCTCATCTTCTTCCTCTTCATCGGCGTGATTTTGTTCTCCAGCGCCGTCTACTTCGCCGAGGCCGAGGAGAAGGAGTCGTTCTTCACCAGCATCCCGGATGCTTTCTGGTGGGCTGTGGTGTCCATGACCACAGTCGGCTACGGGGACATGTACCCCGTGACCATCGGAGGGAAGATCGTGGGCTCGCTGTGCGCCATCGCGGGAGTGTTGACCATCGCGCTCCCGGTTCCCGTCATCGTCTCCAATTTCAACTACTTCTACCACCGAGAGACGGAGGGTGAGGAGCAGGCCCAGCTGCTCAACGTCAGCAACCAGAACTTGGCGTCGGACACCAACTCGAGCCGCCGCAGCTCCTCAGTGGTCAGCAAGTCGGAGTACATGGAGATAGACGAGGACATGAACAACAGCATCGATAACTTTAGGGAAGCAAACCTTAGGACTGCCAACTGCACGGCGCCGAGCCAGAACTGCGTGAATAAGGGGAAGCTGCTGACCGACGTGTGAGGCGGCGCCGCCGCGTCCGACGCACTGCTGTAAATATTGTAGAAATATCTGGATGCTTTATCTCCATTGGTGCATTTTATTCTTCTTTTGCATTGATTCATTCAAACATGTGTGAATACTCAGAGTTTAACGGCACACATGGTCAATTTATAAAAAAACAGTAGTCTCAGTTATTTCACAAGTTGTTTGGCAATAGTTCAAAGATCAGCAGGTGTCGGGGAACGTTTGATAAATTCTTTTTATGGTTTGTACCGATTGATTTCTTTACTCCCTCAAACTGACGGGAACTCGTCAGTCCTACGAGTCTTAGAAACAAGCCGATGTTGGTTTCAGCGCTGCAGTGTTAGACAGTCCAATAAAACATAGCCTGAGTTCAGCATCACGGGATATTTCAAGTGTTGGAACTTTGGGAACAGTCAGGATAGAGGTAGTTATCTTCAGGTGGCATCATTGGAAATGTAGGAAGGGTTTGCTGGGTATAAACTGATGGAGTGGCCCTTTAATGGTGTGACTTCACATCTCTGTAATGCAGATCAGTTTTAGATGAACTTCATGAAGGAAGTCTTGTTCTGGAGTCTTCCAGGTGTTTGCACAAAGGACAGAAAAAAGGCATCAAGACTTCCTGATATAAAGTTATTGAGAGTTTGAGGGAATCATTTGTAACTTGATGGCACATTTTACTTTATTCAGAAACCTCCCCGACACCGACCAGGCTTTGTGCAATAGACTCTAAACTATCAGGATAAAAGAAAAAAAAAAAGATTCGAAGAACACGGACGACGACTCGAGTGGATTACAAGCTGAAGTTCAGCCGTGTTTGGTTTTTTTGCGGCACATTTTTGGACAAAATGTTGATCGACTTCTTTCAGGCACCTTATCAGAAACAAACAGGAAGCGTGCCGAGCCTTGTGGAGGATTATCTGCACCGCTGCTGCTGCTACAGGTCGGCTGGAGGTTCCCTGTATGATGCCATGCAACACTCCTTTATATAGAAGCATGTGGAGACGCTCTTCTCTCTTATATCGGCATGCACAAGACGTTACCTCATTTTTATTTTTTACATTTCTTCTTCGAGCCTCATCTTCTCCTGGAATCGCAGTTTTCTCATTTGTTTTCACCAAAAGTGCACTGGCTATTTATTATGGTTTAAGTTATTTTGAAGCATTTAGTGTTGAATGTTTAAAAGCATTAAAGGGAACAGGAACACTTCTTTTTTTGAAGATCATGGCATGTCAAAAATACTAAAGCATTATGGCCTAATTAGCTATGGTATAGCTACGTATACTCAATGCATGACTACAGTATTAAATTGCTTGCAGTTGGAGGGACGTCGGAGCTGGAGGACGATGATGATGATGATGATGATTCTCCTGGTTACTGTCAAGCTAACGACAGGATGCGGTGCATGACGGAGCGAACGCTGCTGATGGGGACAAATCTGCTGAAAAAAACAAAAAAAACCAAAAACAAGGAACAAAAAAAGCCGGAGAGATATCGGACGATCTCTTAAAAAAAGACATTTCTGAAGTTACATCGTCCTTTTTGTTTCTTTGACGATGGATGCATGGGATCATTTTATGTGATTTGTGACCCCATTTTTTTATTTTCCCTCTTCTTGCGTTTGACTTTAAAAACCAACAAAAAACACTGAAGAAAGCAGTAAGATTTAACAAATTTCATAGATCTAAAATTAGTTTCTAGTGCCTTGAACCCCGTCTCATTCTAGAATTGACTAAAGTGCCTCCCGTTACAATAGAAAAGAGCTTACAATGTGCAGCTTACCTTCTCCTGCCATAAAGATGCACTACTCTCCCTGCACACCTGGAGAACAGGAGCACTACAGACGAATACGTTTCCATAAAGATATACGAACATATATTCCAGATTCTGGGCGTCTGCGTGAACGTGTTCGTCCTGGTTGATGACACGCGGCTGCAGCACACGATTAGCAAACACGGGTGTTATTCTTAAAAATGTGGCTGGTCTGAATGTTGTCGTCATAGGGGTCTACGCTTGGCGCAACCAGGCAGCTAACCAAGCTAGTTGTCTGGTTAGTGAAACAGTATACTCGGATCTACTTACAGGGCAACCGCGGAGCTAACCAGGCTACCTGTTAGGCTAACCCACTGTCCATTTATTTGCAAGGAGGCTAATTCTGGTGTAATTTGGCATGATCCATTTAAAAGGTTTATTTAGAGACTTCGTGTTAGAGCTCAGAGTTAGCTTGACAAGCGCCACGACGACGAGAAGATGAGTCTTTAAATGAGGCTCATTGTTTATGTGCAGACTCAGAGCAAACGTCCGGTGGTGCATTAATCCACGTTCGGTGTGTTTACAGCAGGGTGAAGTACAGTGTGTTCACGCTGATGAAGGGATGAGTCAGACGTGTCCGTCCACACGCCTGCACGGCCTCAGAGTTTAAACATTCGGCTCGGACTCTGCAGATCTGCATCATGATCAGCAGCTCTTGACCTTTTTTCTCTCTCTTTTTACCAACTGCCACGGCCAAAGGCGCCCGTCGACCGCAAACTGGGCTGAACGGCGTCCTCTGGCTGCACGAACACTGCCGCTCTGATTCCCGGGACCAAAGAGGAAAAAAAACAAAACAGAGCTGCTGAGCAAAGCTGCGAGATCTGCTCCTTTTAAATCTGAACGCCTAAAGACAGCACAGTGTCGAAGACCTGAGGTAGAAGTAAAGGTGCCGCAGAGAGAGGAGGATGACAGTCGGAGTTTCCTCTGCAGAGCAGCGTTCATGTGAACATCACCACAGGCATTAGTCACTCTGCACAGCAGCAAAATGGCGCTGAGGCTGCTGCTGCGTTGTTTTGAGGAGAGAGCTCACGTCTGTGAGGAAGACGCCGACTTCACTGCGGTAAAGCCAAAAAATCTGGGCTGTGTATTCACCCAGCGAGACTTATTTCAGTCCGCAGTCTGTAAGACAGTCACGGAGACAGCTGCGAGTGATGAATCATCACTTGAAGTGTCAAACCTGTGAGTGACGGTTAGAGTATCTAAGTGTTAATCTGTCAGATTACATCCAAGAAAACAGACATGTCGTGGCTGCATGAGAACTCCTGATGTTGGGCGTTAATGCAGGGCCCTGAATGCACCACAGGTCTGAATTTCCCGTCTTCGCTCAGGATGAAGCTCCGTTTGACTTCCTCTGTTTTCCTGAGTGAAAAGGCCAAAAAAAACAGCTGAGTCATGCCAAACGCGAGCGGCGTGATCGATCACGGTCACCTTAAAGAGAGTCTGCGTGATGTGAACGGTGTGTTTAAGTTCCTGCGGTGTCCTTGAAGGCATCAGCAGTGTTAGCAGTGTTTGGTTTGAGGCCCGCAGGCTGATCTCAGATCAGAAAGCAGAGCTGCTCTGACTCAGCGTTACGTAACAGTCTGCAGGTTTTTACATTTGGACAGCCGAGGAGTGAAATCTGCTGCAGACTCATCGGCTGTTTGAACGTGAGCGGAGGCTTCGGTCTCATCGGAGCCGCTGTGTTTCTCCTCCTTTAAGTCCTCCACGTCCACACACAGGTGTTTCCACCCTGAGCTGAGGGCCAATCAGTCGTCAGGATACCTGAGAGCACCTGTGTGGGTGATCCTGATTTGAAATGAGTGAGATCATGCAGAAAGTTTCTGCTGTTCTGCTGATGTGGCAACAAAAAAACAGATTTTAGACCCAAATATTTACGATATTTCCACAGCTTCATCTCGCTGTCACCTGAGCAGCACAGTTCAGACACACGGCCTGCACTGACTCTGTGTTTTAGGCTAAACTTCACTCAGGTGAGGGTCGACGTGCTGCCAGCCAATCACAAAGGAGTATTTAAATGACCAGTTTTAGAATCATAATAATCAGGACACATTTCGAGGCTCTGCTGTGGGCATGAACAAAATGTGTTTGTGTACATGAACACATCATTTGATCAGCTGGATCAGATTCTGCAGCCGCGTGTCGTCAACCAGCTTCAGTTTTCATGAACTGCTGTTGAATCCCTTTAATAAAGCGAGAAAAGAAAAATCACGAAGGTGCTACGTGTGAACATGCAGCAGGTCCGAGGGAGCAAAATTTACAATTTTCACAACTTCTTTTTTTAAAGAATAAAATCACATGAAATAAATAAAGAACCTTCTGTATTTTTCTTGACAGCTGTTTGAAAATTAGAGATTAAAAATCAGCATCAGGGTAGTTGGTCGTCTTGTGTTTAAACTTCTGTTTGTTCATATTTGTCGTGTTTTTAGGCCAAAACAAAAAAGTTTGACACGTTTCTGCACCTGAAGGGACCAAAACACCTTTTCTAGTTTTTCATATGATCGGAGCAGCTGATCAGACGGACGACCACATGATGATTCATTCATGCTTTAATCTTTCCGTTGACGCAGTAAAGACGATTTAAACAAACTCGTGATTTTTCGTTTACAAGCTTCCAACTGCCAAAAAAACGTTAATTTACAGACGATCACATGATCGACCAGCTGCAAGCCCACAAGCTTGTTCATAACTAAATATTTGAAAGTGTTGACTGCCGACGTGACGCAGAGTTTCTCAGCCTTTGTGTCGTTTGTGACGCGTGCAGCCTTCAACAGAAACGTTGCATGATCCTGTCCGTGTGTCCCTTTAAAACAAACCCTGACAAATAAAATGAATCAAACACTTCAATCAGAGTCGACTGATTTTTCAAAATCAAATTCATAACGTCGATATTTTTCACTTATGAGTTTGAAAGGAGAGTTAAAAAAACAGATCATAAAAATATGAATAAATGACAGAAACAATGAAAATAATTCACTTCAGACACGTTTAATCAGCTTTCATAAAATGACTGCAGCTGTAAAGATTTTCTCTCAGATCTCAAATGGAAGAACGGCACGTCGTCTGAAGGATGAGAAACTCTGCGCTGCTTCATGTCCTGAAGCCATGACACGACTGATGGTGACGACATTTAAATATCAAGTACAAACAGGAAGCGTCGCCATGTTGCGTGCATGAATGACCTGAGGTGCATGATCGTCTCATTCAGATGCTCGTGATAGATTTTTGCTCATGACAAACATTAAAAATAATAAAGATGATAATACATTGTGTCTGTCATCTCGCTGTGTTTCCCCTGTCACGACCTTCAGTCATGAGCCAAAGTTTCATCCCGACCACGACGACTCAAAAAAAAGAAAATAATAAATGTTCTCGTTCGTTTCTGTTCATGAGTTCCTGCTGCAGTATGCAAATGTTTGTCATCTGTTGGTGAGGCATAGTCTGTAACCTATGCAAGGTTCGTCATTCTGAGTTCATCATGTTACAATTAATAAATTTTGAAAGATACAAATGTGTTTGTTTTTTTTTTTTTACTAATGTACGAAGTGATGATTCAAGAAGACGCTCTCTGATGACAACTAGTGGCAGCAGCAGGAAACTACACGACAAAGGCCCGCAGACTGTCTAAAACTGGACGTAGTCTCTGTGACGTCCCGCAGACTGTCTAAAACCTGGACGTAGTCTCTGTGACGTCCCGCAGACTCTCTAAAACCTGGACGTAGTCTCTGTGACGTCCTGCAGACTGTCTAAAACCTGGACGTAGTCTCTGTGACGTCCTCACAGACTGTCTAAAACTGGACGTAGTCTCTGTGACGTCCCGCAGACTGTCTAAAACCTGGACGTAGTCTCTGTGACGTCCCCGCAGACTGTCTAAAACCTGGACGTAGTCTCTGTGACGTCCTGCAGACTGTCTAAAACCTGGACGTAGTCTCTGAGACGTCCCCGCAAACTGTCTAAAACCTGGAGGTAGTCTCTGTGACGTCCTGCAGACTGTCTAAAACCTGGACGTAGTCTCTGAGACGTCCCCGCAAACTGTCTAAAACCTGGACGTAGTCTCTGAGACGTCCCGCAGACTGTCTAAAACCTGGACATAGTCTCTGTGACGTCCTGCAGACTGTCTAAAACCTGGACGTAGTCTCTGAGACGTCCTGCAGACTGTCTAAAACCTGGACGTAGTCTCTGTGACGTCCTGCAGACTGTCTAAAACCTGGACGTAGTCTCTGTGACGTCCCGCAGACTGTCTAAAACCTGGACGTAGTCTCTGTGACGTCCCGCAGACTGTCTAAAACCTGGACGTAGTCTCTGTGACGTCCCCGCAGACTGTCTAAAACCTGGATGTAAAAAAAAATGTTCGTATTTTTCTTTTAATGATTAAAATCCACGTCTGTTCATAATAATTATATTTCGTCGTAGCCTCAGATCATAACTTTACTTCACAGGATTATACTTCCTGTCAAAGTCAAACTCGAGGAACAAACAAATGTTGGAGCAGGTTCAGGTGTGACCTCTCTAAAATAGTCCGGTATGTGAAGCAGCTCAGAGTGTCAGAACCTGCTGACAGCATGGACGTGAACATCACCGTGACAGAGACAACAGAGCAGAGCAGCAACTGTTCATTAGTGCTCGTCATCAATGTGTTCTCATCTCACAGCCAAGATGAAGTGACGTCAACAAAAAGAAACGAACATGAAGGACGTTAAATTAAGAATGCTGACGATGAGCGGAGCTCGTGTCGTGCCAGAACCGGAGCTGGGCGAGTGGCAATGTTGACGGACATAACGGCAGAGGTGAAGACAGCGGAGAGGACGTTGATGGAGAGAAGAAGAGAAAAGGAGACATTAGGAAGGAGGAGCTAAGGATGGATATGGAGGACGCGGCTCTTCAGCTCCACAAACGTTCTCCGCAGTGTGAACGTTGGACTGGAGCTGCTCTGTGGGCTGCAGCAAAACATCTGAGTCAGAGACGAGATATTCTTACCGAGCTAAGAATACGACTGTGTAACAGCTCCAACAACACTGTGTCGTACACAACCACAACAACAGCACTGACAGCACTGACCTACACACACGGAGCAGTAAAACCTTCAGGGGAATCAGTGCGTTCAGATGCTCGCCGCGTCACGTGAGGTGATTACAGGGTGGGAAATTCTCCTGACTCGGCTGAGAGACGTGACGGACTGACCAATCATAGCTTTGTCTCAGTGTGATGTCATTGGGAAGGAGGTGAGTGAGTTAGATGTTCCTTCATCTTCATTAAGAATGTTTTTATGTAAATGACCAGCGAGGCAGAGGTCAGCTGGAAACATGAGGTGAGCTGGTCTCAGGATCTGAGAGTCTGGCAGAGCTTCATGATCAGCTGGAGAAACTTCAGCCTCCGACTGAAATGTTCACCGTGAAGACACATGACCTCCAGGAGGAAGCAGGTTTCTCCACCGTGACCTCATGTCTGACGTCATGTAGACTCATAGGATCAGTGTTTGTGCTAAGCTACGCTAACATACTGTAGAGCCATCTTCTTCTTCTTCTTCACGTCTTGAATCTGCTGCTTCCTCTGACGCCTCTGTTGTTTTGTTTTTACATGAATCATACTGAGACCACTGCGGCATACAGTAAACCTTAGTGTGTGTGTGTGTGTGTGTGTGGAGCCTGGAGCACAGAGCATGTTAGGTTAGTGTGGGAGGACGAAGCAGAGGGAGCTCCAGAGGAGGAGGAGGGGGAGGAGGAGGAGACGAGCAAACGGCTGCTGATGGAGGCCGACGCTCGCTCGCCCTCGTTCACTGTCCGTGTCTCTCCACCATCTGACACAAACCAAATGAAACTTCTTGTCTGGGTTTCGCAGCGTCATCACTTCACCCTGTAAACAGACGAAATGCACGAAATGTGGAGACGGACGGACAAACGTTGCAGACTGCATGTGTGGACAGCAGGATGAATGGATGGATTGATGGATGGATGCACGGCTGGATGAATAGATGATGGATGGATGATGGAGTCCAACACTGGTCGAGCTCTGCTCAATTATTGAGAGCCGCGCGCTCTCTCTATTGTTGGAGTGGAAATCTGCCAGCAGGCTGATCTCACTGAAACATGATTCACTGGAAATATTCAGGAAGAACGAGAAGAAGCTCCATCACACGACGCAATCACAACCATCTCAGCGTCACGTCTGATCTCCGTGTCAACTGAACTGACTCAGCCCGGGACACCAGGACCCAAACCACCTCCGTCACACTGCTGCTTCAGAGGTTCTGTTCGGCCCGGCTGTGCTGGTTTTGGTCGGGTGGATCAGACTGAACCTTTGAGCAAAATAAAAGCTTCAGATCTCAGCTTGAACACAAACAGCTGAAAATCAGCGACCTTGGAAAGCTGATGTGTGATGTGGGCCCACTCACCTCCACCCACTCACCTCCACCCACATGCATCCACTCTCCCTCTCTTATGCAGACATACAGACACAGCTAACCTAATAGCCCGGCTGTCTCCTCGAGTTTCATTTTCCACTGCAGCGTTCCAGCTCTTACCTGAGCACCCATCCATCTATTCAGGCAGAGAGGAGGAGAGCCAGGGGAACCCAGCTTGGCCCGGCCCGGCCCGGCCCGGCCCTTCAACACTGAACTCCAGACAGGCTGACACAGCAAAGAACAAACAGTTGGCTCATTGGGTTTCATCTGAGTCTGCTGACACAGAGCTCTGAGCGCGTCCATATGGGCTCACAGCATGAAGGGACCAGAACCAGCACCAGCTCTGCGCCAGTGTGTCTGCTAACATTCAGTCTATTAATCCTGAGATGCAGGATGGTGATGATGCATCAATAATTACATCAACAAGACCTTTGAACCCTGCGCCTCTTTCTGAGTCCTGAAGCTGTAAAACAGGCCAGAAGAGAAGAAACAGCATTAGTTCAGAATTCATATTCAACTTCACAGGCGGCTCGGCTTCAGCTGTGAGGACACGCCGTCTGAACGTCGGAGCGTTTTGCTCCTACAAATGAGGAAACTCTGCCCGACATCGACCTCTGCTCGCTGGGCGGCGTGGTGGAAGGAGCTCCTCTTAGTCTGGTGTCCTGTTTCCTTCTTGTATCATATTAAGTCATAAAATATTCACATCTGTACTTTCTTCTCCAGCGCTGCCTCGACTGTACAAGTCGACTGTAAGAGGAGAAGAACAGGTTAGAGTATCAAAAGATCAACCACCGAGACCCATTATGAACCTTTTAGCTTCTTTCAGCTCCTTGTTTTGTTCTTGTGGTACATTTACGGACCGAACAGAACCTCTGAACCAGCAGTGTCCAGTCTAACAGTGAAGACACTTTGTTGGACAGACACTGGAGGACAGATGGGACAGTTTGACTTCATGGAGACTTCAAACCTTTAAATGTAAATTAAAGTGTTAACAGGAGAAGTTTAAAGGTCAGGACGTCTGACACGGAGCTGCTGGACGAGCAGCGACATGTTGACTTCCTCGTGTCTGCCTGTCTGTCTGTCTGCCTGTCTGTCTGCCTGTCTGTGGTTAGCAGCAGCAGTCTATCATCACCTGTCTCAGCATGTGATTGTCACATGTCTGTGAACGTGCCGTGAACTTTTTCCATGAGTCTGAACTTTACGAGTCGTCCAGCAGCTGTCTGCTGTCAGCCGAGCGGGCTGGGCCAGAATCGCCTCGTCGCCACCTTCATGTTCACGGCGTGTTTCCACAGCGCTCTACAAGCACAACAAGTTATTTTGTATTTCAGAGAGTGAGAGCTGCAGCGAAGACTGAAGAGCATAAAATATGATCCAGTTTCAGCTGAGGTCACAGACGCTGAGGTCAAAGCAAACGTTTCTTTCAGCGTCGTAAACTCGACAGACGGCTGCACGTTGTCGGTTTAAATAACTTTTTCCAGCAGCCACAGGTCGTCTCACCTCTGAGCGCGGTGTCCAGCAGCCGGCCGCTGGCATGCGGACAACAAGGTAAATGATTGATACCAGACAAAGCTCTGCAAAGCAGGCCTTTAAATGATGGATGACACAGAGCTGTGTGTGTGTGTGGGTGTGTGTGTTCTTGAGTTACAAGGTGCAAAACCCAACAGCTGATTTTGGCACCTGAGACTGAGTGTGTGTGCGTGTGTGTGTGTGTCTCTGGGTTGTCGTCGTTGCTTTCGTCTCTCTTCGTCCTGCAGCGAGGTCTCCACGGGACGAGGCGGCGTGTCTTCAGCAGACCGGACAGCTTCAAAGACAGACGTCTGAAACGGGACAGTGTTTGAGGACGGAGCTTGTTGGTCTGGTGTCAGCGAGGACGGTCATCACGTGGAGATTCACGATGAATATTTGGACATCTGCCCCGAGCAGGGCAGAGAGGATCTGACCTGCTGACCTTCTGACTGAAGGTCAAAGTCACCTGACTGTAAACTTCTCTCTGCCTCTTCCTGCAGCTTCTTCGCAGCTCGTGAAGTTTTCTGGGTCATCGTGAGCTCTCTGCATCAGCAGGTCTTAACCTAAAACTCTGAAAAACCACAGAGCAGTCTGCAGGACTGCAAACACGGAGCAGCAGGGAGGATGAATCCGCTCAGGTACAGTTAGACGACGTCAGAGTTCATGTGATCCTGAAGCTGCTGACCTGACTTCATGCTGACGCTTTAATACAGATACAATCGTTTTCATCACGCTACCTACAGAGAGTATCTTCACACAGATGGGTCCGGGCAGCAGGGTCATTGAGTAATCAGATTACAGTTACCAACAGATTACTGAAGTTGTTGGCGTTAGAAACACACACTGACAGTTACAGACAAACACATCGTGACAGAGAGGGAGGACGCTCACATCAGGAGTGTGACAGAGCGTGGAGACATGTCCCGTCAAGGTCAGGGCGAAGTGGTTAGGGAAAGTGGTTAGGAAAGGACTTAGGAGAAGAAAAACAGGAACAGTTTTCAGTCTGTTCTGTTTCCTGTTTTATTTTGTAGTTCTACGCTGTCTTTCTAATTCCACTTCCTGTCCTGGATGCTGTCCCTGATCAGTCTCACCTGCACGTCTCTTCAGCTCCTGTGTGTCCTCTCTGTCCTCTTTGTTGGATCTCCAGCCGTCCTTTGGCTCCTGACTGTCTTTGTGTCCATCCCTCATGTTTTGTTATTGCAGTCGGCGTGTGTGTACATACCTGTGACATGAATTTATCGTGTTTGTTCAGACCTTTTCTTCAGAAGCGAACACGCTCGTCTGTCTTCCAGAGACGGAGACGAACAGAGCGACTTCCTGAAAACATTCAAACCGACGTTTGCAGTCGAGTGTTAAAGCAGCTGCAGTCCTTTGATAATAATCCTTCATAACAGCACACTGTGGTTGCCATGGACATGACTGGCAGTTAGGAGGACACACACACACACACACACACTCGTCCAGAAGTCCTCCAGCTCCACCTTGTGGCTCCACAGCAGGGCTGCAGGTCAAACATTAAAAACATGAAGCACACGTTCTCACATCCAAACACACGATCCATCACATCACGTCGCCGTGGGAGGGATGCTGCGCTCGCGTGGAGACGAGCCCTGGCAACAGGCGAATACTACAGCGTGTCGCCATGGTAACCTGTGTGGAGATGTCAAAAAACCTGACTGAGGGAGGAGAGGATGGATGCTGAAACATGGAGAACAAACAACAGCCTGAGAGGAAATGACATGTTATGACACGACGTGAGAGAGAGAGAGGTTTGTGTTTTTACTGATGGACGACGAAACGTCCCGTCAGGAAAAATCAGGCTGACGGAGCCTCCGGGACACTTTGCAGCTCGCACCGTTAACGTTAAATCACCACGTTTCTGAGTCACGTCCTCCAAGTGTGACGCTTTAATGAGACTGAAACAAACACCACGAGACACACACACACACACACTGCTGTGAAAAACTGAATTTCACATTTCAATTTTAAAACTTTTTACAGTGTTACGGTGCAAAGATGTAACTGCTGTGGATTTCACGTTAAGGTTAAAACAACATCCACAGAAACAGCTGCTGGAGGATGAACATGGAAACAACACGAGCGTTAAAAAATTAAATTCCAACATTTTACTGTAAATATGACGTCGATCGACTCAGTCAGACTTCTGACCTGATTAATATTCAGAAATACAATTATACACTGTGTGTGTGTTTGAATACAGTGAATCTGCCGTCACTACCACCTGATCATTTACATCACATCATCTCAGAGACTACGTCCAGGTTTTAGACAGTCTGCGGGGACGTCTCAGAGACTACGTCCAGGTTTTGACGTTATGTCAGACATGCTCTGTCCATACTGTCCTTGTTTCCAAACTGTGGGTCCTAACCCTGCCGGAGGTCACCAGGCCTCACAGGCTCGGTCCAGCTCGACTTTCACTGAGTTAATGAATCTCTGCAGCTCAGGTATGGAAAGATTTAAAGATATGAACCTGAGCGTCTGTTTGGACTGAACCAGATGCCTTCAGAGCCCACACACACACACACACACACACACACACACACACACTGAGATATGTGTAAACACACACCCCAGGAGAGAAACAAGAAAAGGAAGGACAGATTTTTTCAGCATGAGGGAACATCATCCTGCACACACACACACACACACACACTCACACACACACACACACACTCACACACACACACACTCACACACACACACAGGTTTGCCCTACTATGTTTCTTACTGTGCCGGCAGCCTTCAGTCTGCATTCAGAGGTCATTATATAATTTCTGAGCCTGTTTTCACATCAGACAGCATCTGTGGAACCTCGAGGGACTCCACCCTCGCTCCACGTTAAAGAAACACGACGTTTAAATCACAGTGTGATCCCAACTGTGTCCAGCTGTACTTGAGTATTTACTCTGATTACATTACTTCACAATCATCATCCAGGTCACAGCAGCAGACCCAGCAGCAGCTAATATCACTGACTAGTCCAGCAGCAGTCAGCCCAGCTCGGCGTCTGTCTTTCAGCCTTTTATTTCACCAAGCTCTCACCAACCACTAAAAGTCAGTCCCAGATTTACTCTTGTCCGGCGGCTTCTTGCTCGCTCACTCTCTCCTTTTCTCTTCTTAGCTTCCTCCGTCAGCGTCCTCTTCACTCTCTGCTCCTCTGCCATCATGTCCATAGAGGCTGCTGACTGCTGGGCCTGAAAACGTCTGTAGACATGTCATGTGTGTGTGTGTGTGTGTGTGTGTGTGTGTGTGCACTCTTAATACTTGGACTCTTCTAATGCGTTTCACTGTTAATACCCTCGTCTGAGAGAGCGAGCGAGGGCGTGCGACCTACACTCACAGAGAGAGAGGATCTGTCTGGGGATTTGGACAGCTGTCAATTAAAATCCCTCGACACAATCCTGCAGCATCACACCGACATCCCCTGCTCAACGGCACTCCTGCAGCACACACACACACACCACTGATGGTGCGCCCATCTTTACCCCCACCTCCTGGGTCTGACATGCGTGTGTTTTCGTGTGTGTGTTTTCATGCATGTGCGTGTGTGTGTGTGTGTGTGTGTGAGCAGGCTGAGGCTGTTGTTGTTATTTCTCCGAGGCTGTAATCCCCTCTCTTCTCCCTCTGCAGCCTCTGTAGGGTTATTGTAGCTTTGGCTGTGTGTGTGTGTGTGTGTGTGTGTGCGTGCGTTGTTAATATCCTCTGTAGGCTGCTGTGAACAAGCAGAGATTTTCTTTTTGTATCTGGTTATCTGGGTTCCTGAGGGTTTTTCAACACACACACACACGCATGAACACACACTGGGTAGGGCTTCCCCTCCTCCATCCTACCCACCTCAGTGTGTGTGTGTGTGGGGTGGAGGGGGGGGCCCAGGCTGCATGTTAAAGCTGGAGGTGTGATTCGTGACCAGCGGAGGCCGATGATTGGCCCACAGTTATTTTCCAGTTCACTTCACGCACACACATGAATGTGCTTCTGTACTTGTGAGGACCTTCTCTGGTGTAACGTGTTCCCGAGTCTCAGAGTCTCACTCAAATATCAGTGACTACCATCCAGTGAACACGGCTGGACCAGAACCAGAACAGAACCTCTGACCCGGCAGTGTCCAGTCTAACAGTGAACACAGCAACAGAACCTCTGAACCGGGTTTGGCTCCTGGCATCCCGGGCTGAGTCAGTTCAGTTAGCAACACGGCTGACCGAGCTAACACAGTTAGCGCTTCAGTACTTAGCGATCTCTCCATCAGATTATGGAAGCCCTCGGTTTGTGCTGCTGTTCTGTGAGGCCCTCGCTAACAGCGGCTACAGTTAAGGCCCATGTTTAAGGAGCTGTGCGACTCTGGTTGAATGTTTTGTGCTTGTTTGGGTTGAAGCTTCACCTCCTCCTCCTCTCCATCAGCACCAATCACAGATCCTCTCCCTATCAACGCAGCCTCGACCTCATCAAAATACATACATCGTGTGTTAAATCCGCGCTCGGCTACGTTTCACAGCGCTGCTTTTACAAATCCATTTAGCAGCATCTGCAGCCTTTTCTGCTCCTAATCTGTGGATGTTTTTAAGCTGCACAGGAAACTGTGACTTTAAATGAGTGGCACGCATGACGTGGTGTCCTTGATTTTTCCTGCTTGCACATGTCCTCTCCTCTCTGCGCGTTATTATGCAGGCATCTGCTGTCAAGACTTCTTAAACTCATCGCGCTGTTTCCTCCTGCTCTGCCCTCCACGCCACTCTGTGCATGCAGCCGCCCAGAGCCCACAAACACACACATTTAACACACACGAGGACACACACACACACATATGATGATGGGAGGTGGGTGAAGCTCCCCCAGGTGTTGGAGAGTCTGACTCAGGCCGACTGTCAGCTCGTCCACCAAATCTGACGTTTCACTGCTTACTGTACAAAACACACAAACAACAGCAGCCACACATTTTTAGTTTTTGACAGAGCTAGGCTAGCTGTTCCCACCCACTTCCAGTCTTTATGCTAAGCTAGCCTAAACGCATCCCGACTCCAACATCGAGAAACTTCCTTTATCGATGTAAATCTCTTATTTTGTGTGCCGCATGCCACAATATGTTATTACACAACCATTCAGGCGACCCGTTTGGGGGTCCTGAGCCACAGCTTGAACCACTAATGTAGACAAACTGAGCTGAAGGTGGCTTCAGATGATCACAGCTCATGCTCGTGTTGGAGTAACGTCCTCGTGATCGGCAACCACAGCATCTCATCACCTCCACCAGAACCGGTACCACGTGATGTCACAGAGAGCCCATCATCAGACCAGAACTCCTTCTTTCCAGGTCCTCTGAGGTCCAGTTCTGCTGCCCACACTGTGGACTGGTCGGCCGTGCACAGAGGTCAGCATGTTCTGACAGCTTTCTATCAGAACCAGCATGAACCTCTTCAGCAGTTTGAGCTCGTCTGTCGAGGCTTCCCTCTTCATCAGTGACCCAGTCACCGGTACCTTGGATCGGTGCTGAGAGTGGGAGCACCCCAAACAGATGTTCTGACCCATCGTCTTGGTTCTTGTCAAACCTGATGCTTGAGGACTAAATGTTGACCTGCTGCTCCACTGACAGGAGCCACGATAACGAGATGATGATCATCGTTCGTCATCGTGGTGAAGCCTCGGCCTGTGCTGCTGACTGTCTGCTCTCTGACCTTCGCTCTCAGGTGAGCTGCATCACGTCGCAGCGTTTCTTTGGTTTTTTCCAGCATGGAAAACACTTCAGAGAGGCCGTTATCAGCAGCAGCAGCTCTGAACGCTGCCTCTGTAATTAGACCAGCTAATTTGTGAGCTGCAGTCGTTACGGATGCTGGTTGTTAGTGGTTACCTGTTGTTATGGTTACCGTTTCCCTCTGTAACTGGCAACAAGACCTCAAGTACCACAGAGTGGGACTCTGCTCGGCTCTCTGTCTCCCACACACACAAACACAGGTACGCCATGTGAAGCTAACCCCAGTTCATCTCATCACTAAACAGTTCAAGTCACAGAGACCACGTCCAGGTTTTAGACAGTCTGAGGGGACGTCTCAGAGACCACGTCCGAGTTTTAGACAGTCTGAGGGGACGTCTCAGAGACCACGTCCAGGTTTTAGACAGTCTGAGGGGACGTCTCAGAGACCACGTCCAAGTTTTAGACAGTTTGAAGCATGTAGATACTATAACTAATAATACTTTCATTCATAATTCTACATGTAATTCTGCATAAATTAATGTGTTTCAGTGTGTTTGAGTGTCGGCGTGCGTTCAGACTCGTTTCTCGTCGTGTTTCTGTTTTTATGTTTCATATTCTCGTCTTATATAATCTTATATAACCTCAGAGGCTCTCTGTGTGTTCAAACATCCTTAATGCACATCAATCCATTTCCTTACAGCCCGAGCACAAAGACCTGCTTCCACATGACGAGCTCCATCCACTCCTCTCTTTCACTGCTCCTCTTCTTTTTGTTGTCTTTGTGTTCGAGTCCTCCTCATGTGGACGGAGGTTCGGACCCCGGGGCCACACTCACTGCTGTTCATCCAGATGTTTCCTCGTCCTGGAAACTCGTGTTTGTCTCTGCTGTAAAGACAGAGGTCACAGTTTATTATCAATAACTTATGAATAAAAATGGTGGCAGTGTCCAGTCTAACAGTGAACACAGCAACAGAACCTCTGACCCGGCAGTGTCCAGTCTAACAGTGAACACAGCAACAGAACCTCTGACCCGGCAGTGTCCAGTCTAACAGTGAACACAGCAACAGAACCTCTGAACCAGCAGTGTCCAGTCTAACAGTGAACACAGCAACAGAACCTCTGAACCAGCAGTGTCCAGTCTAACAGTGAACACAGCAACAGAACCTCTGAACCAGCAGTGTCCAGTCTAACAGTGAACACAGCAACAGAACCTCTGACCCGGCAGTGTCCAGTCTAACAGTGAACACAGCAACAGAACCTCTGAACCAGCAGTGTCCAGTCTAACAGTGAACACAGCAACAGAACCTCTGAACCGGCAGGGTCCAGTCTAACAGTGAACACAGCAACAGAACCTCTGAATCGGCAGTGTCCAGTTGAATTAAATCAGTTCCAGTTAGAATAAAGTTCTGAAGCTGAGCCTGTTTTTCATCTGACGCTTTAAGCGAGCTCCATCCAAACTGTGCTCACTCTCAAACCCTGAACTGGCCTTCACAAAGGACAACACACACACACTCGGAGGCTGAGTGCGTTGGTTTCTAAAAGCAGAGAAGGTGACCTATTTAAAAGGTTAGTTTCTTAGCCCCGTGGGTGGATTAGGAAAACAAAGCACGAGCACTATATTTATCCTTTTCCTTATCTAATGCTGCAGCCTCATCATGATAAGAACTATGTGCATCTCCCCGCCCCTGGATTAGTGCACTGTCCTCAGACCGCAGCCATGAATAATAACTCACTAACATCCATCCCACTGTGTGACTGGCCACTGGCAACGCTGCGATTTCACGCACTGGATACAGCCATTAGGATGTTTTTACAATAAACTTTATCATGTTTGTCATGCGGACGACGAAACTGGAGGAGGAGACGTGGACAGTAAAGGAGCAGAGACGAGTTCAGCTCATCATGTTGGCTTCAAACCACTTCTGCAGATATTTCTCGTTGATGCGTCTTACAGCTGATTTATAGTGTGTTCATGTGCAGTGACAGACTCTGTGTCCTGCTAATGCTAACGTTCAACTCATTCACCTCATCCTCAAATATAATAAAAATATCCACGATGATGTTTGAAAACTTTGAGGAAAATCATGTTTCTGGTTGAATATGAAAGTCTGCAGCATGTAAAGATGGACGACGCGTCTCCACAGAAATGAAACCATAACATCTGACAGCCGGCAGCCATCTTTCAGGTCCCGCCCAAACACCTGGCCAGCCAATCCTGAGCAAGGTTCAGCTGTCAATCATGATGTGACCCCCGCTAAAACCTGGACGTAGTTGCTGAGCTCAGCTCCAGTTCTGGCACGACACAGGTACTTTAAATGATGTAAATATTTGTTGTCATGAAGTTTTTGTTTTCTTTTTCAGAAAATGACCAAAATTAAAACGTGCATGTGTCCACGCGCACTTTGTTTACATAAACCCAGAAAATGAACGCAGCGCGTGCACGCCCCCAGAGACAGACAGACAGGCGGAGATGGTGGCAGCCTGTCTCTCGTCCTCAGACACTTTCAGAGGCGGTAAACGGTCTGACAGCACTTTTGACGTCAGGAATAATCATCTCTCTCTCTCTCTCTCTCTCTCTCTCTCTCTCTCTCTCTCTCTCTCTCTCTCTCTCTCTCTCTCTCATCCGGGTCCTCTCCTCTCCTCTTCTGGTCTCACTCCATCCAGCTGAGCCTGAAACGGCAGCAGCACTCCCGTGTGAAGGCAGGCAGAGAGGACCGGCCGTGATCCGACCCGCTCTCCATCTGTTGAACTTTGTCTGTCTCCAGCTCAGAGGATGTTCGCGCCGCGGATCAACATGTCTGTGATGTTCTGCACACATTAACTGTGGATGGCTGCGGAATGGAGATAGCCTTGGTGAGCTTTGAGAACGGAGGCGCCAAAGGGAGCGGTGGAGGAGGAGGAGGAGGCAACAATGCCGAGGAGAGCTGCCGGAACGCGCTGGATGTGCCTCAGCCGGGCTTCGTTCAAACTGGACTTGGTGAGGACTACGGTAAGGAGCTGAACACCCGAGGGAGTCCTCCTCCTCCTCATCATCATCCTCCTCATCAGCAGCATCACCATCATCAGCAGAGCTCGTGGAAAATCAACGACATGAACAACACCTTCAGCTGCAGCGAGAACGCCATGGATGCGCTTTTACGCGCGGACCACAGTCCTCACCTGTTCGACGAGGACCTGCTGGACATGGACATGGACACGGAGAGCAACGAGAGGGTGCTCATCAACATAGCCGGGCTGAGGTACGAGACCCAGCTGGGCACCCTGAACCAGTTCCCTGATACTTTACTCGGAGATCCCGCCAAGAGGATCAAATACTTCGACCCGCTCCGGAACGAGTACTTCTTCGACCGGAACCGGCCGAGCTTTGACGGGATTCTGTACTTTTATCAGTCCGGAGGGAAGATCCGGAGACCCGTCAACGTGTCCATCGACGTGTTCGCGGATGAGATCCGGTTCTATCAGCTGGGCGAGGAGGCCATGGAGCGGTTCCGAGAGGATGAGGGCTTCATCAAGGAGGAGGAGAAGCCGCTGCCCCAGAACGAGTTCCAGAAGCAGGTCTGGCTCATCTTCGAGTATCCGGAGAGCTCGAGCCCGGCTCGGGGCATCGCCATCGTGTCCGTGATCGTCATCACCATCTCCATCATCACCTTCTGCCTGGAGACGCTGCCGGAGTTCAGGGACGAGAGGGAGCTGCCGGTCACCAGCCGGCCGGACAACAGCACCGCGCCCCGGCCGTCCCTCACCTTCACCGACCCCTTCTTCATCATCGAGACCACGTGCGTCATCTGGTTCACCTTCGAGCTGTTCGTGCGCTTCTTCGCGTGTCCCAGCAAGTCCGAGTTCTCCAAGACCATCATGAACATCATCGACATCATGTCCATCATGCCTTACTTCATCACCGTGGGCACGGAGCTGGCGGAGCAGCAGGGCCAGGAGCACCAGAACGGGCAGCAGGCCATGTCTCTGGCCATCCTGAGGGTCATCCGCCTGGTGCGGGTCTTCCGGATCTTCAAGCTGTCCAGGCACTCCAAGGGGCTCCAGATCCTGGGCCAGACTCTCAAGGCCAGCATGCGGGAGCTGGGCCTGCTCATCTTCTTCCTCTTCATCGGAGTCATCCTCTTCTCCAGCGCCGTGTACTTCGCGGAGGCGGACGAGCCCGAGTCTCACTTCTCCAGCATCCCCGACGCCTTCTGGTGGGCCGTGGTCACCATGACAACCGTCGGCTACGGCGACATGAGGCCGGTGACGGTCGGCGGGAAGATCGTGGGCTCCCTGTGCGCCATCGCCGGCGTGCTCACCATCGCGCTCCCGGTGCCGGTCATCGTGTCCAACTTCAACTACTTCTACCACCGGGAGACGGATCAGGACCAGTCCTCCCTGAAGGACGAGCCGAACAGCGGCCGAACCAGCCCCGAACTGAAGCGCAAGGGCAGCAAAGCGTCGCAGGAGAACGCGGAGAACAACGACGCGACGGCTCCGGTGGAGAAGGCGAACATTAAAGCGAACAGCAGCTCGGACCTGAAGAGGTCTCTGTACGCCTTCTGCCTGGACACGCGGGAGACCGACCTGTAGGCCCGCACGCACGCACGCACGCACGGAGGCCAGACAAACTGTTTGTTTGTAGTTGTGTAGAATAAACTCCCGTTAATGGGTCTAAAGTGCACGCAGCAGAGGATCAACACAGGGGCCGAGGTCTGCATGAAAAAGCACATTTTAATCCCCCATCAGCTGGTAAGAACATCATTAGTGAACAAACCAGAGTGCACGTGATGCAACACCTAAAAGTGAGCGTGCAAAGTGGGACAGCACATCATCAGGACGGGGGATTAACGGGACCAACAGAACTCTTGTACATAATGTAGGAAACCACGAGTCCAGATCCGGTGAACTGAAGCCAAATTTTTATTTTTCATACCTTCCCTCCATGTTAGTCATGATGTTTACCGCAGCCTGTGTCCGTCCAGTCTGCTCTCACTGCAGATCAGAGTCTATTTTTCACAGAGAGACACTCAGGTTCTTTTCTAACAGAGAGCTGGATCCACTCACATTTTTTAGCCTTCTTTATGATTATTTCACTATTTTCTTCAAAAGAAAGGACAAAACATTTATGATGGAAGTGTGTGAACCCAGCCGAGGACAGAGGACAGAGGAATGAGGACAGAGGACAGAGGGCGTGTGGACCAGGTCAGTGTCAAAGGTCAACATGTGAGTTACTGATGCTACCTGCTCAGTGTACGGAGTCACACAAGGGACAAAACTCAGTCCAAAGTGTACGGATCACATGATCCCACGGTCAGCTGATGACAGCGACAGGAAGTGTTGTGATGTCACACTGTCAGGGTTTCAGGAAGTTAGAGAAATGGTTGCACAGCCAATCAGATATAGTTCTGATGTCAGCCCGGCTGTAGCTGATTGCCAATTACCTGCATTAATTGAATCCTGGACCGGACCGGACCGGGTTCGAGCACCAACAGGGAATAACGTCACACTACCAACTTTATGATGGAAACATTGATAAGAAGCAGTACAGCTAAAGCTAACATACCAAAGCTAATGCAGCTAACACTGAGGATCCAGTTGGTTTGGAGCCAGTGCTAATGTAGCTAACTGCTAACATTAGCCATTTTAGTTGGCGTGGATGTAAAGCTAACATTAGCTAATATTATGAACCGAATCACATTAGTCCCCCCCCCCCAAGTTAGCTCACTGCTAACATTAGCTACCATTTCTTGACGGCAAGATTTCTATGTAGCAGTAGCACTAAAGCTAATACAATAAAGCTAATGCAGCTAACACTGAAAATCCAGTTGGTTTGGAGCTAATGCTAATGCAGCTAACTGCTAACACGAGTTAAGGTTATGGACCTTGGCTGGTTCAGAGGTTCTGTTGCTGTGTTCGCTGTTAGACTGGACACTGCCGGTTCAGAGGTTCTGTTGCTGTGTTCACTGTTAGACTGGACTCTGCCGGTTCAGAGGTTCTGTTGCTGTGTTCGCTGTTAGACTGGACACTGCCGGTTCAGAGGTTCTGTCGCTGTGTTCGCTGTTAGACTGGACACTGCCGGTTCAGAGGTTCTGTCGCTGTGTTCGCTGTTAGACTGGACACTGCCGGTTCAGAGGTTCTGTCGCTGTGTTCGCTGTTAGACTGGACTCTGCCGGTTCAGAGGTTCTGTCGCTGTGTTCGCTGTTAGACTGGACACTGCCGGTTCAGAGGTTCTGTTGCTGTGTTCACTGTTAGACTGGACTCTGCCGGTTCAGAGGTTCTGTTGCTGTGTTCACTGTTAGACTGGACTCTGCCGGTTCAGAGGTTCTGTTGCTGTAAACAAGCGTTTACAGGAAATCTCAGCAGTGTGAACAGTTAAGTTGTTTAATTCGACTAATGCTTTTATTTTGAAGGTCAGAGCATCCTGTACCTGTGGGATCAGTTTACAGTCCCTGAACTGTAATCTCTGACATCATGTGTGTGTGTTTGGCTCGACATGTTTGTCACAGACACACACACGAGTGTGTGAACAAAATGAACACTGAGTTAGTTTTTGACCTGTTTGACCGCAGGACAAGTTGAAAATCTTTCAAAGCAGATTACAATGAGCTTTACAGTGTGTGTGTGTGTGTGTGTGTGTGTGTGTGTGGTCCTTTCTTTATCTTTTATAATGCAGAACAACAATAACGTTTTGTCTGCACTGATGAGACGTTTCATCTCATCCTGTCAGACTCACACGATGATCTTTTCATCACAGCTCTGATGTTTACAGACTTAAATTAATGAATTAAAATGCTTCAATGACAAAGTTTGATGACAGACGTCTAGTTTACAGACCGTTATCTTTAATTCAAATAAATCACGATGTTTTGCAGCTACGTCACGTGTCGACCCGATATCCGGTCCGGTCTGTTTAACAGGTTCAGTCCTTAAAAACTACAGAAGTCTGCAGTGATGCTAACACTCAGCCCTGCAGGTCAAACTAAAGCATCAAATTAAAGACGATCACGGACACGTCGTGTAACGTCTCGGGTTCATAAATCGTCTTTTTGTTGTGCTCTTTGTCTGAACTCTGATGAATGAGACTAAATCCTGCAGCTCGAACATCTGGTGGACGAACGGCAGCACGTTAATGAGCGTGGTGTCAGAGTCACGTGATCGGAGAGGATGATGTGTCCACATACTTTTGACCACGTAGAGTTCTGTTCATCCAGAAACATTTGAAATGTCTCACAGCAGTTTTTGATCATAACGCTGAGTCATACGTGATGTCGCAGCACACGTTAGAAAACCTGCGTTCCTCCAAAGTGTTCTGGATCATCAGAACATCGTCTCCGGTCTGGACCCGCCTCACCTCCGTCAGCCTGATCAGCTGCTGAGATCAGCTGAGCGTCGGTTTTTAACTCCAGACTAAAAATATGAATAAATTCTCAGCTCCACCTTCCTCAGTGTGAGGTGTGAGTCCTGCAGGAGTGAGCATGTTTCACCTTTTTATCTCAGAGATTCATGAGTTGTAAGTTCTGTGCTGAAGAGGAGACGATGATTTATAACTTTAGTTTAACACCTGCAGGAAACCGACCGGGCCGGATATCGGGTCGACGCGTGACGCAGCTGCAAAACATCACGACTGTGTAAACTTTGTAAACATCAGAGCGAGCTGTGATCTGCGATCATGCTGTGAAGTTTGAACATGGGGACTTATGGAGACTGACTCACTTCTGGAACCAGCCTCAAGTGAACGTTAGAGGAACTGACTTCAGTCTTTTTGCTGAGTCATGTTGGTGGCTCCTCTGTTGCGGTCCAGTTCTCCTCGCCGCCTGAATCCAGTTAGATTACGTAACGTTTAGTTTTGTTCTGACCGGCTACAGTACGCTGGACCTCGTAACCATGACAACAGTTTGCTTCCTGCATGAAGAAAACACTCGTTTAGCGTGTGTGTGTGTTCGTGTGTTGGAGAGCTGCAGGATGAAAATCTGTTCCTGCTGCTCCACGTGGACTCACCTACGCCGACACACACACACACACACACACACCGCCAGCAGTGCAGCATCTGGACGCAGTCGACCGAGGGACGATGCACGCGTTAGGCCGCATCTTTGATTACCCTCATCTGATTTAACTCGCTAATTACAGCCTCCATCAGCATCTCGACTCGTGTGTGTCGCCTGCCGCGGCGTCGTGCAGCTCACGGTTGCTAAGGACAGACTTTAGTTTGTTTAGGAAGAGTCACCGCGAGCCGATGAACGATCTCTGGGATGGTTTTATGTTTTCTATTCATCATCGTTCATATTCTGAACAGACTCAGAGGCAGATGTTGAAGTTATGTATGTTAATAATGGCTGGAGGCCAAATGAGAGTCAACAAAGCCAAATGTTCCAAATTACAAACATTATCAGAGAGAAGGAAGGGACTTATATGGTCGTCATTATAATGTTGCCTGAATAAAATCTTCAGAATATAATCTTCATGACTGTACGTTACCTCAGAATGAGACTTTCACATCTACGGGAGCCCAAAACGGACAAACTCACTGACAGAGACTCTTTAGTTTCCACAGTGAAACCAGTTGGAGACACTAACACTGATGCTAAGCTCATCTAAGCTCGACTGGAGGATGCTCTACCACCACCTTAGCATGCTAGCATGATAACATTTGCTGATTTGCAGTCCAGCTGAGGCTGATGGGAAGTTCTACAGATATTTGGTCATAAACTGAACCAGAGTTCATGATCCATCAGTTCTGGTGGACAGAACCCCTCAGAGAACATCTGTTCAGGTGTCCACATACTTTTGGCCACACGGTGTAACAACAGTGCTACGATCTGGTCCCCTCCTGGTCTCTGCTGTCTGCTGCTCATCACAATAAACTTGTTATCTGCTGGACGCATCAATTAGCCGGATATCTGTCCTCGAGCTGTGGGACGCCGTCCAATAATCAGAAATTCTGGCAGAGCCGAGGCTGCTGGGTAATTTGGCGAACTCGCAGCCTTCTCTGCAGAGCCCGATTAGGGGAAGCCGTCTGCCGCTGCCAGGGACGTGAAAACAGGGCGAAGATCTGAGACCTCAGAGTCAAAGATCTTCAGATTACCCAGAGATTTTGATGATGATTTGTGTGTCCCTGAACGCCTCGTGTTGCATTTGTAACTTTAAGCCTAAAATCCTGAAAAACTTTCAGCAGATTAAAAAACTTTGCTCGCTGTCACGTTGATTGACGTCTCATTTTAAGGCGCGGCGAGAGAGCCGATGGCGAAAACGTATCCGTGACTAATCCTGAACCGCTCTGTAATCCCGAGCGTGGCCGCCGCCATTCATATAAATAAACACGCATGAGAAATACAGTATTTACATGTGATGCATTATCATGCTTCTATTTTTACCCTCAGATGTGCGTTTAATCCAGGGGCGTCTAAAGCTTCGCGTGACAGGAGAGCAACACAAGAAACATCACAGAGGAGGCGCAACTAATTACACACAGAGCATCCACCATCATTAGTCCAGTTAAAACACCACGGCAGGAGTAAATATGAGAGGGTGGAGCTCAGGTGGAGGACGACCACCGAACGTTTGGTGGCGAACACGGAGGCCAGCGAGTGTTTTTGGTGATTAACGTGAGCCTCGTCCATGAGAGCACGGCTTTGCTCTTCACGGGCTGGCAAAGTGCCGGAAGCAGAAAGACACAATGCAATGAGGAAGTTATATAACACACACACACACACACACAGAATGGCAGTCCTCAGCTGTAACCTTGACTGCTGCTCAAAAAAAGTCGGAGAGCAGCGACGGAGCAAAGATGGGACCGATGACGAATCCAGAGAGAGTTCGTTTGGATGCAAAGCTAACATTAGCTTCCATTACTTGATGTAAACACTGATCAGTAGTGAAGCGCTAACTGTGGTTAGCTCAGTCAGCCGTGTAGCTAACTGAACTGACTCAGCCCGGGATGCCAGGAGCCAAACCCGGCAAGAAAACCACCTCGATAGACTGCTCTCTCTCCCCAGGTCACATGTTTTAACTTCACACACTGAAATTGGGCATTCACATGGTCGACAAGATGAGGATGCTCACGGTCATTTGGGCTTTTTGATACCACCTACCGTTTGGCATTAGTGTCCACTAGTTGGAGGGGGTTCATTTAGAGACTTTCTGTGTCTCTCAGCAGTCACTCACACACAGACAGAGCACAGCTGCAGTTAATTGCTCTGCTCTGATTGGTGGACTGCAGCTGACCCTGGTTACTGGGCGGAATCACAAGCCTGACTTAGTTAAACAGAGACAAGCACACACACGCTGTCAGCTACTTAACATACGGGCACGACGGGGCCAGAGTCAGGCATACTCAACTTTTATTTCTTCTTCTTGTACATGGCTTCTTGGTGATGATGAGTACATGAGTACAAACATCTTCTTGAACTCCTGTGTGGAGCTGCGGATGGTTTCAATGTGTCACTCAGAGCAGAATCCGCTCCTCCGCCTCAGATTTAGGCTCTTCTGTCCATCAGTCCTCCCCCCGCTCTAATCCGTCTTGTTGATGGAGGATTTAAACCTCCATCTGCAGAGGAGGAGCTGGTCCTCGTGAAATGAGGAGCATGGCTCATGTTCCCGGGCAAGGTTTGAATTTACCTGAAAATACCTTGAAGTCATGTTGCGTTCAGGTCATGTGTCTCTGTGTTGGATCGCGTTCTGGTGGGTTGTAAACCTCTTTGAACGCAGCCCGGCGTGCTGATTCAAACGAGCGTTTCACATTTTTTCAGATATTTTTGACACTGATGCTTCATGAACAGAGAACAGAGATTAAAGAGCTGTTTGCTTTGCCTACAACAACCAGAATGCACTGGGCTGCACCGGACCAATAAAAGCTCAGACTGAGGCGAGTTGGGCGTCCATCATGGCGTTTGACAGCGGACACAGGAAGTGATGTCAGCTGGTCACCTGGAACACACCGTGAGCTCCACATTAGGCCATGAACACACCGCGAATGCTCACCAATAATTATCTAAAGACGACAGCTGAAAATGGTAACGAGGAGTTCATTATATCCTCGTAGGTTATTTTAAACCCGGGCTGTACCGGGTCATTAACTGGAGCCTCGTGCAGAGCGCAGCGCCCGGGTAAATAGAAAATGATTGCCTCATCGGCGTGCGATAATTAAAGGTTTTCAGCCGAGCTGCTCAGCTGGCTCGAGGTCTGTGACACGGGAATGTAAGAGCGCCATGAGCTTATGTAAGCTAATTGTTTAGCCTCAGAGAAGAGCAGTTATCTTTAAAACGGGAAGCTCTGCGAGGCCCTGAATTAATCAAATATATGTAAACTCCACTGAGGATGCTAATTAATCCCCCTCAGTGTCCCCGCCCCCCGCTGCCATCTCCTTCCTGCTGCTTCTCTTTTGTTGGAGGAGGTGGAGGAGGTCGACTACATGCTAAAACATCACCTCCACTTTGACCCCACAGCCTGACTGATGAACGCTGAAATGCTAATAAACAGAAAATATGCTGAGAACAGATTACTAACGTTTAACTAACGTCTGCCCAGCAGTCGGCAGCTTCTGTGGACATGATGGCAGAGGAGCAGAGAGTGAAGAGGACGCTGACGGAGGAAGCTAAGAAGAGAAAAGGAGAGAGTGAGCGAGCAAGAAGCCGCCGGACAAGAGTAAATCTGGGACTGACTTTTAGTGGTTGGTGATGATAAATCACCTCGGTCGTTTTCAGATTTATTTCAGCGGTTTGAATCTCGACTGTTTTTCTGCCAGCAGAGAAGAAATAAATGAGATAAGCAGTAAAGGAGCCAACAAACAGTTGGCTGAACGTTATCTAACCAGAGCGCCTGAACGCAGCATTTCCACATGAGCGCCTGCTGCCATCACTTCTGCATCATCTGCTTTAAGTGCAGCATCCAAACTGTCGGCCACGAGGCACAACAGCACCTACGACAACAACGATGGCGACGACGATGATGATGATGATGATGACACCTCAGGGTGTTGCTGCTCACAGCCAATCAGATATTAAACCTACAGAAGCTGCAACAGAGTCGTCAAATATTCTCTTTAAAACTCAATTTTTATATTTTCATATGGTGCCTTCATGCTTATTCATACATTTCTCACACACACTGCTGAGTGTAATCTCACTGTGGTAACTATGTCCAGCTGTACTCGAGTATTTGTTCTAATTACTTCTGATCACAAACTAGCAGCTAATATCACTGACTAGTCCAGCAGCAGTCAGCCCAGCTCGGCGTCTGTCTTTCAGCCTTTTATTTCACCAAGCTCTCACCAACCACTAAAAGTCAGTCCCAGATTTACTCTTGTCCGGCGGCTTCTTGCTCGCTCACTCTCTCCTTTTCTCTTCTTAGCTTCCTCCATCAGCGTCCTCTTCACTCTCTGCTCCTCTGCCATCATGTCCATAGAAGCTGCTGACTACCTCTTCGTCCGGGCAGCCCAGCTAACAAACTGAGCTAACAGCAGCTACAACATGGCAATATTTATATTGTCAACTGTATTTACCTCTGAGATGTGGTGGAGTATAAGTATTAAGGTATATAAACTGGACATACTAAGGTAGAAGTACCTTGTATTTGTACATGTTGTATTTGTACATGTTGTATTTGTACATGTTGTATTTGTACGTATCATCGCTGGCTGCAGGTCAGAGAGGCCGCAGCTTCTCTCAGACGTGCCCACTGTGCTGCAGCGATGACGGACACATGAATCGGGCCCTGTGGCCTGAGTGAGGCCCCTCCGAGGCCCCGACGTCCGGCCTGATTTGTGGTTTGGGGAGGACGGGATGTGCAGCGCTCGACGGGGAACGCGTTATGAATTCACTTTGACCAAAGGTCAAACTGAGGCGGATCTCTTCCAGCTCACAGTCCGTCCTGATGAGCGTCAAACGTCTCAGATCAGACATGAAGGGCCTCGTCTTTGCTGTCTCATGTAACATCACGTCTCTGGTTTAAAGAAAAAAGCCAGACTGCTGCAGTACAAGTACTTCATATTTGTACTTGATACTCGTCCACGCAGCGTCACGCCTGCATCAGAGCTGACATACATCTGTGACCAGCATCCGCAGCAGTTTGCCGGAGGGTTTATCGGAGGCCGTGTTGTTAACGGTGCCCCGACCGATGAAATTCAATCAAGCCAGGCTCGCTGTGATTGGCCCGCTGGGATGTCACATGACACCTCCTGCGTCTGCTACACTCTGATTACTACAAACACACACACATATTGTCTATTTATATCTGGGGTGAACATGGTGAATATTATTACTGAGCAATCAAATCTGTGCGTTTCATGCATGACTGATGTGGCACATGGAGTCGAACGTGCCACCGGAGCCAGTCAGCCGGAAAAAAAAAAAGAAGAAGACAGGGTTACGTGACGCAGTTGTGCCACCTCGTCTGTAGATAATGAGACAGGATTTTCCCTCAAAGCTCCTAAAAATATCAGCAAGGCGTCAGTTCATCCCATTTTATTCATGTGACGTCCTCCATCTTCAACTCTGTGATTCACACAGTTTGTGACGGACTCATAGCTTCAGCATAAACACTTAGCTCAAGTAGCTAACTGCTAAAGCTGCTGCTAACTAAATCTGCCATTAGCAGGCTAACAGAACTGTGTTCACTGTTAGACTGGACACTGCCGGTTCAGAGGTTCTGTTGCTGTGTTCACTGTTAGACTGGACACTGCCGGTTCAGAGGTTCTGTTGCTGTGTTCACTGTTAGACTGGACACTGCCGGTTCAGAGGTTCTGTTGCTGTGTTCACTGTTAGACTGGACACTGCCGGTTCAGAGGTTCTGTTGCTGTGTTCACTGTTAGACTGGACACTGCCGGTTCAGAGGTTCTGTTGCTGTGTTCACTGTTAGACTGGACACTGCTGGTTCAGAGGTTCTGTTGCTGTGTTCACTGTTAGACTGGACACTGCTGGTTCAGAGGTTCTGTTGCTGTGTTCACTGTTAGACTGGACACTGCACACTACTCTCGAAGCTCTGTCCTCTCCTGTGTGTTGTTATCTAATCTCAGACACGGAGCCATGACTTTATGATTTGGTGGGTCGGGTGATGTAACCTGCTTCAAACGCCTGCAGAGCCAAACCTCCATCAGAGCGGCTGGTGTTGGATGAAATCAGTTCACGTCGTCTCCTCCTGTGACTCTGTCTCACTGCACTTCATCTCCATCACACTTCCCTCTCACCAGGGACGAGGGTGTGAAGTCGTGGGCCGTGTCGACACCGAGCGGCGCCAAATGTTTTTTCATTCATCTAAAAAAAAAAAAGTAAAGTAAAGGGCTAATGTTCAGCTTCATAATCAAAGCGTCCACGCTCTTAATCCTGCATAACTTTAAGCCTTAATATAATGTGAACAGGTGAGTTGTATATAAATTCACCCTCAGTACAGTTGTCATGAACGGGGAAATTAGCTACAGAGACCAAAACTGTTTTTGTACCAGGCTGTAAACATGTTTATTTCTGCTGTCTAACATGGGGACTTATGGAGACTGACTCACTTCTGGAACCAGCCTCAGGTGGACGTTAGAGGAACTGCAGTTTGTGCGTCAGTTCACAGACATGCAGGTTGGTGTGTGTGGCAGCACTGACGTGCAGCTTGCAATGCTGGTTTGTCCCGTGTTAATCATTTAGTGACTCTGTGTTGGTTGATGGTTACATGAGTCATCATTCATGGTTCATAGAACAGAGCTAACGCACTGTTAACGTGTTAAAATAAACACGTATGATATAAACACACAGGAGACAGTTTTACCCTCCGTTAAGGGGAATGTGAAGCTTTTCCCTTTATGATCATTTTTGTCTGTTTTAGGCTCCAACATGCATCTTTAGGTGGAGATGTGTGCTCGATGTTCAGTGCTGTGCTGTGCTGCCGTCCTGCTGGGATTTACAGTGTCTGTTATTAAGTACATAATGCCGAGCGCGCTACATGATCCGCCGGCCATCTTCACAGCCGGAGGTCAGCGAGGGTCTTGGTGAAAAACAGATCCGACACCTCTTCAATCGCCACGTTCTGTTCAGGCTTCAGCACCGCGGTATTTTTATATTAAAGCTGCTGATGGACAGATTATATTCAATATATTTAATGTTTAAATATTCTATATTCCTCTTTTTATGATGCTGGGACACTTTTTAGTCTTTAAAGTTCAAATAAAGAAGATTGTCACTTCTGGGCCCCCGTATTAAGTCCTCATATATTTGATTATAGACACATAACACATAACAAAATTAAAGCTGATCTATGTTTGTCTTGTTATGTCACATTTTTTGCATGTTAAGCTAATGAGATTTTAAAGATTAAAGATGTTGCATTAAATATTAAAAAAGACATTTACGTAAAACAGAAAGATAAAACAGCTGAACACAATCACAGCGAGTTCCACGTGTGATAAAACTCAAAGTGTGATTTCAAAGAACTGGAGTTTGCAGCAAATTTCTGTTTCCTGGGAGTTTGTTCCAGATGTGGACCATAAAAAAACATTTAGAGGCTGTAAACATGTTTATTTCTGCTGTCTAACATGGGGACTTATGGAGACTGACTCACTTCTGGAACCAGCCTCAAGTGGACGTTTGAGGAACTGCAGTTTTTGCATTGGCTTAATCATTATTGCCGTCTGTGTTTTTGGTGCTCTATGATGGAGATACGTGTGTGAGCTGCAAGACAGTCGAGGTCAGAGAAGCTCAGATGGTAACCATGGCAACCTCGAATAAATCCACGTGATAGGTGGAACAAAACAACATGAAAGCTCTCTGTTTGTGAGCTGACAGCAGAAATGAATAAAGAAATCAAACAAAAAGAGTCTCCAGGTTAGCGGGACGTTTCACATCCACAGCCATTTAACACACACACTGATTTTCTCTGTGCATTATTCCCACTGTGAGACATGCAGGACGTCCTCATCCTCAGCGATGACGTACTGAACGTCTGCGTGCACACACACACACCCATGCAGAGTGTTTAATCTGCTCTGCGTTGTCACAACACGTCGATGCTTGAAACAGTCCAGAGGAGAATGAAACCGCTGGAGCGTGAGCGAGCGTCCAAATGTCAGAGTTTACATGTTCATGCAGAGGTGGAGCTGTGTGTTTGTGTGAAATGAAACCTCATGAAGCTTCATGTGGAGTTTCCTCAGAGACGAGCCTGTCCTGCCCTCCAGGAACTTTGATGAGAAAACAACTCAAACATTTGTAAAGACTCGAGGAAAGGACAGAGCAGCGTCTCTGCTCCGAGACAAAGAGCTCTCACGCTGAAGAGGAATGCTGCAGCACCACCAAGAGGACGGCCCTGACGCTGACAGGTGGATGTCAGCATTTTAATCCAGCAGCAAAGTCAGATGTGAACAGTGAACTGGCTTCATGTTTTCTGAACATTATATTTAATATCCAGCCGATAACAGTGAGACGCTGAGTGCTCCATCCTGTTCACTGTTTGACTTTAATCGTCCGTCAGTCGAGACGTCACTCGATGATCAATGCTGATAATCCATTCAGAAAAAAGAAGCGTCACGAGGTCACGGGACGGTGACGGACAGATTTGTTTATATTATGAATGAAAAATGTTGTTTGTTAGTTGCTGTTAGCTCAGTTTGTTAGCCGGGCTGTGAGCTCAGAGCTCAGAGGAGGGTTAGTGTTTGGGCCGAACACACCTAACAGAGAAGTGTCGGTGCTGATACGTCTGATCGGTGCGTCCCTGGTTTTCCTCACAGTGCAGGCTCCTGATGTCTCATCTGTGAATTTCAGGTTAGCAAAGTGAGACTGAACTCCTCTTTTAAATGTCACTGTAGTTTTTGGTTTTCACAGAATCAAACGGAGCAGCGAGGTGAGATGTTTGAGGCCCGTTAACACCTCGTGGCCTCCTCTGATGAGAGGGAAAGTGAAGTAGTAAAGTTCTCCTGCCTGCTGGATTTGGCCCTGCGGGCTGCTGCATATGCTGTGCTGGATTACACTGATCCAACTTAATGCCTAAGACCATGCAATCATTCATAACTACAGGAGCTGTTGAGGGCACAGCCGTGGATGCTCCCTGCACCATCTGCCACTGTGGGGAGGATTAACTTCGAGGAAGATGGTGAAAGGTGGGGGTGGGAGGAGTGGAGGCACATGTAGACCTGCCCTGTGGACCCCCACTGTCAGGTCGGCGGTTCTAGTCAAAGTATCAAACCCCACCGGCTCCACCGTGGTCCATTTCAGACGTGTCTCGACACTCGGCTACGTGTGAGCGCCGGTTCCATTTTTGACGATTGACACGAGCAACACGGCTAACAGACTGAGCTAACATGAGCTAACAGCAGCTAACATGAGCTAACAGCAGCTAACAGACTGAGCTAACATGAGCTAACAGCAGCTCCAGCTGTCAGCAGTTTACTTCACTGTCCATCATAAACTCTGTAAATCACAGAGAGTTGAGGCGGAGCAGCCGGAGGACATCAGAGGGAAAACCAGGAAACATTTTCTCCATAAAATCTGATCCAGTTTCACCAGAATCAGTGAAATAGTTGGTGTGTGTCTTGTTTCTGCTGCGTCTGTGTGTTTTATGAAGTGAGTGACTAAGATGTGCTCTGTCTGTTTGTGTCCACAGAGAGCTGAAGCCCTGCCCTCCAGCCATCAGGAGAGTGCATCCGCCTGCAGGAATCCCCTCCACCACCAGGACCAACTCACAAAAACTGCTGCTGCACTTCCAATCAGCATCCACCACCTTTTTTTTTTTTAACTCTGTGCCTTCAACCAACATTCACCAGTGATACTTCTGAGTTTTTCTTTGGTTTTTTGTTTTTCTTTGGAGCCGGACTCAGAGGATAAACCTGCCTGATGTCGGAGGGCCTGGGATCGTGCTGCTGCTCTCTGGAGAGAAAAAACAATCAAACTTAACCAGGACATGCAAATTTAGTTCATTTAACGTCCTAACGTATTCTCTTTTTTTCTACTAATTGTGTCAGTGATTTACTTCATATCAGAAGAAATCCCTCGCTGTGCAATATCAGTTCATATTTCTGTGAAGTTGTCGTGTGGACGTAGACTTTGGACGAACTTTTTGGTTTATTTTTGTAACGATGTTTTCCTGATTTCTATTTTTCTAAAATGTGAACGGAGTGACGAAAAACGAGAGAAAAAAAGCGAGAGGACGTTTTCGGTTGTTGCTGAAGACAATTTGTCCGAGTTTAGTTTCCCTCAACTACGTCCCCTCCTGCTCCGACCAGGGCCAAAGCCATAGCCTATCTCAGTAACAATGCACCAGGCGTTTAAACACACCATACAGCAAGATGCATTCAGGGTCTCACAGTCCGGGGCCATCACCACAGGCTCCTCACGTCAGTTCATCTTAGCTGTTGGACTTTTTGAGCAACGTTTTTGGTTTCTACTGTACGTTCAGGGGCTTGAATCTGAAGTATTTAGTATTATCTACCTTTGTGTGGCCTGTTCTTCTTGCTGTTATTTTGTACTTCCTCCTACATATCAATCAAACAACTATAAGTGGCATGAGTATGTGTGTGTAAGTGAGAAAAATGAATGAGTGAATTTGCCAGAATGGGACATAAAATACTGTAAATTCTCAAATCTGCATCCCGGACTGCGCTGAAGGCTCGGTCTGAGAAGAAGGACGGAGATTACCAGAGGTTTGAAGTGGTTAGACAGATGTTGTGGACCAGGAAACACCAAGTTTCACCTGCCCAAACATGGTTAATTTGATGAATCAGCGCTCGCTCCAGGTCGAAAAAAGGGTGAAAGAAAATTGAAACAGCTACAAGAAGCATCCATTTTTTGTCGTGTTTGTAACGCTTCGACCATCCTGTGGCAAGGCAAGCTTGCTGATGGTCTTGTATGTCCATGTTGGTCAGAGAGGCATCAGTATTAAACTCAGAGTGTTAGAAGCAGTCAAGAAGCCATATGTCCTGAGCTGTACATACAGTTCACGCCAACATTCAATAACTTTGTCTTTACGAGGTTACTCACAAAGTTAGCTTTCCTGTCCAAGTCTGCAGTCACACAACCATGCTGAGCTGGAAGCTGTCGTCATGGCTGAGTCTGCGAGGCCGCCATGCTTCTTATTCTGACGTATTCCAGCAGTCTCATCGCGCTCCTCCTGCCTCAGCTTTGGTCACACATACTCTAAAAAGGAGTCTCTCACACAGACAGAGCACAGCTGCAGTTCATTACTCTGACCTGCAGCTGACCCTGGTTGCTTGGCAACCTCAAGTCTGCCATTGACTGACTTTGTTGAAGTCTGTGCTGCTGCAGAGTCAGTAATAATGTATGTCACACACACTCTGTTTATTTACAGTTTATAGTTTTATGTTAGATTTGTGCCTTGTTAGCTGATGTTAGCATCTATATAGATATACTGAATCTATTAATGAGCATGTCTTTGAGACAAAGGTAATAAGATTTCACAAGAATTGTCTTCAATTGAAGAGTTCATAGCTCCATGATCAGGAGAGACAGATGAAGGATTCATATAAAAATGAGGTCCGGGCCCCTATTTGAGAATTTACAGTAATTCTTGTTTTCTTGTTTCAATCCTGTTTTCTGCAGTTGTGAAATGTGTCATGTGTATCCTTAAAGCTGCTATCCCTGTTACTGTGTAGATCGGAGATGTCCAGCCTTATCCCTGAAGCCCTGCAAGCATCCTCCATTACCTCCACACACCCCACAAACATGCAAACACACTCTATTAAATTCATCTGTGGTACAATCGATTCAGTTTGTGCCTTTCAGGGAATGGCCATGTTCACGGATTCTTTTTTAAGGTCTTTATTCCTTTAACCAAACAGCACGTGGCCAAAGCTAGCTAACTGTTACTAAACTAGCCCGCTAACGGGACAGCTAATGAATCTTTATTAAAACTGACCAGTGCTAATATGTTAGCAGCTAACTAGCATGTTAACAGTTAGCTCTCCAGTTACAGTAGTTCACCAACAGGCCAAACCTTCAGGTACAATGGCCGAACATACAAATAAAAATACATTAAAAGATAATGACCTAAAATGAAAATGTTAACAGATGGGAAATATCGATACCAGGAAACGTCTGACTGAGGCACAAACTGCAGATCATGATCCACAAATCTGTTTCTTCTTTCCACATTTTGCATTTTTGACACTAACATTTCTTGAAAAGCGACGTCAACTTTCTGTTTGTTTTTTAATGCATGGTCTCAAATTGAATACGTTCATATCCATCCAGGGACGCTGTGTTCTGCCATCAGTAGTGGAGGTATTTCTCCCTCTGTGTGAGTGTGAATCACCCGTGAAGCTGCCTCCGTCCATCGACTACCTTCATGACACCACTCCCCAAAACAAAGCTGCCAAATTGGTCTGAATAAGCCAAATTATTATTTTTTCTCTGTGTATAAGTGGTTTAAGTGTTTCACATGTTAAACCTCATCCCGTTAATGTCACGTTGTGTTTTTAACAAAAAAGAATCCTGTTTGTTAAATTGTTCATAATATATGCAGAAGAGTTATGAAATAAACTGAAACTCAAAACGACTGACGAGAAACAATGAAGGTTCATTTCACTGTGATGGAAACATTGATGAGTAGTTTAAGTCTGAGCAACCCGGTTTTAGACAGTCACAGAGACTACGTCCAGGTTTTAGACAGTCTGCAGGGACGTCTCAGAGACTACGTCCAGGTTTTAGACAGTCAACAATCAAAGATTTGTTCCAATTAAATTTATACCGTCAGGCTGTGACGTCATGTGTATCAACAGGTGTGTTTCTTTCAAAATAAAATGTCATAAATGTGTCAAAATAAGTTTTATTAAGTCGAAAAGTCTTTTTCACTTTAAGCGTCACACACACACACACACACACACACACACACACACACACACACACACACACACACAGTGAGACCTCCGCATGCGCTGAGAGCCGACCAATCAGCGAGCGGCGGCCGCGCAGCCACATTTCCATGCGGTGATGTTAAAGGCAGACAGCGCAGCGGGAGCGTCACGCAGCTCCGTGCGGACATCATCATGCCTGAACCGCAGCCGAAGACAGCGCCCAAGAAGGGCTCCAAGAAAGCGGTGACCAAGACCGCCGGCAAGAAGGACAAGAAGAGGAGGAAGACCCGGAAGGAGACGTACGCCATCTACGTGTACAAGGTGATGAAGCAGGTGCACCCCGACACCGGCATCTCCTCCAAGGCCATGGGCATCATGAACTCCTTCGTCAACGACATCTTCGAGCGGATCGCCGGTGAGGCCTCCCGGCTGGCTCACTACAACAAGCGCTCCACCATCACGTCCAGGGAGATCCAGACCGCCGTCCGCCTGCTGCTGCCCGGGGAGCTGGCCAAGCACGCCGTGTCCGAGGGCACCAAGGCCGTCACCAAGTACACCAGCTCCAAGTGAACAGCTCTGCTCCAACACCAACACACAACGGTTCTTTTAAGAACCACACACTCTGTTCCAGAGAGCGAAGCGTCCTGTCACACACACACACACATTCAACAGTCCCTGAACGTCACACTGTCGCCTCCTGTTCCAGCCGCAGGGGGGCGACCGTGAGCGGCTCAGGACGCGTTCACGGACTGTAGGAGAGTTGAAGTTATTTCCTGATCGTTTCACAGTGGTTACCTTCAGCAGGTGTAGACACGCCCACCTCCGCACTGGCTGCCTATACCTGTCTGAGCACTCACCTGGCACAGATCACACATATGTTTCATTCCAGAGTGCTGACTCATCACTTCTGAACAGGAGGTTTGGTTTCCTCCCGTTCAGGTAAACGTGTCGGTCGGCAGGTAGCTGGAGGAGTTTGGCACGATGAGGGTTAAGATCTGTAACTACATCTACCTTCGTTTGTGTAGTTAGGAAGGCTGAGGTCAGTGATGCCTGCTGGGCTGGAGGAACGTCAGCTGTCAATCATGTTCTGATGTCTGCTGACCTCAGGTCAGGAGTCTTTATCTTTCACGTCCAACTTCAACACGGGCTGTCAAACCATCGTCCCCAAGCAGCAGACAGGATTCATTAAAGATGGCTGCACATGAGCTTTATTATGTTCAGACAGACAGACACAGTCCACACGGTCGAATCTTTGCTAAGCAGGTGACACTTGTTGTGGTGTGTGACACACCTGAGCCAAGCCACACTCATGTCACTGTCAGCCAGGTGTTGTCACTGATTTAAACCCAACTCCGAATGAATACATCACTGTTACCATGGCGATCATTACAAGGTGATTACATTAAAACAACCGTAACTGTGCTCAGATCATAGCATAATAATGACATCGAACCTTAAAGTCACACTTTAGTTTTACACTACACCGCCTCCACCTTAAATAAAAGGACTGAATTCAACCATTGGCTGAATTTAAAGATGAATCATCAAATAAAAACTTATTTTCATATTTTATATGCTGTAAACATTTCATAATCAAATCATTAAATCATTAAACATTGGTTTGAACTAAACAAAAGGAAAAACAAGTGACAGAAAAATGAAGAAAAAAGTTTCTAATAATGACATCATGATGTGGAGAAATTCAAAAGTACCACAGTATCAGTATCACCATGACAACCGCCACCACCATTATCATTACTATGACAACTGCCACCACCATCATTATCATCATTAACGTTACCATGACAACCGCCACCACCATCATCATCATTATCATCACCATGACAACCATCATCATGGTGATGGTTGTCATGGTGATGGTGCACTCATACACACCTTCAGTGGTGAAATCTTCAGTCCATCCACGGTGCAAAAGTATGGAAACATCTTGTCAGTGAAAGTGTGTGTGAAGGTGTGTATGTGTGTGTTTGTATCAGGGTCAGAGAACGACAGTTTTCCTCCGTTCATGTCCAGATTCACTCTGATCCTCTGGAACAAATTCTGGAAGTCGAGACCAATGTTTGGACCTGATGGGGAGTACGTTGAGTATTTACCTGAATATAAATATATTGCCCATACTTCAGACCATATGTTTCTCTTCCTCTCGACAGACTCCGCTAACACACCCAGTGACCAGTGTGTACCGTCTCCGATGTCCACATCCCAGCTGTGAGTCCCTGAGTTGAAGCCCTCAGAGCCCAGAACAGACCAGGAAAGATCAAACCTCTCTGGATTGTCAGGAAGCTCCCGTCTTGCTCCTCGCATCACCCTGGTCAGATCTTCAGACAGGATCAATAGTGAACCAACGGTGTTTGGATCCAGAACCACAGGAGTGTAGGAGACCATGTCCTTCATGTTGTTCCAGACATTGAAGGTCAGGTTGCCCAGGTGTTTGGCCTCGTCTATCAGAGCTCCTGAGGGCAGCTGTGGATCATCCAGCTGGAGGCGCTGCTGGACTCTTTGCACTGCAGCCTTGTAGTTGTACAGGAATGAGACGTCTTCAGCTCTCAGCTCGTCCTCTGTGGCTCTGACGGTGTCTGAAAGAGCTGCTATCTCTCTGCTCAGAGCCTCCATCTTCTCCTTCACCATCTGACTCTTCTGCTCCTCTTCCTCCCTCAGTGCAACCATCCTGGTATCCTCTTCCTCTTCTAGAAACTGGTGAAGCTTCTTAAACTGATCCTTAATCTGCCTCTCTGTGCGTCGGGCCTGGACCTTCATGTGTTCTGCTGTTTGATTAAAGTTCACTTTAACCCCTTCAATAACCTTTAACCTCTCCTTTATGGGCTCCAGAGATTCCAGAAGGTTCTTCTTGTGTTCTTGTGCAGCTTCATCGATGGGTCTGAATCTGTGGTCGGTGTGTTTTTCTGAATCTCTGCAGATGTGACACTCCGGCAGACTGCAGAGGCCCTGTGAAGATCTCTGATCTCTCTCCTGTAGGAAGGTCTCACAAAGGTTCCTTAAAGGCAAGTTAGGAGTTAGTTCTTCACTTGAAGATCTTCTCTTACATAGTGGACAGTCGTGGACTTGTTTGTCGGTCCACCAGCTCTGCAGACAGACTTTACAGAAGCTGTGGCTACATGACAGCATGACAGGATCTTTAAAGATGTCATGGCAGACAGAACAGCAGAGATCTTCGTCTAGTCTGGAAGCCATTTAGAACACACACGGCCGCTCCCTCAAACTTACTTTCACTTTCAGTCTTTGCTCTCGTCAAACTTTTCTTCAGTTTGTGGATTCAGCAGCTGCTTGACGTGTTCCCAGTGTTCCCAGTGTTCCCTCCTGGAGCTGTCCTGTCTCAGTGGTGGTTTTGGTCTGAAGTTGAATCTCAGCATACGTCTCTCTCTCCGCCTCGGTCTCTCTGTCACGATGCACAGTACGTGTTTTTCTGGTTAATGCATTCTGATAGGATCAGTGGGGGTGTGTGCGGGTTAGCTGAGGTGGGTTGCTGTGGGCATGTCTATACCTGCTGAATGTAACCGCTGTGAAACAATCAGGAAATAACTTTGATTCTGATTAGCAGCTTCATCGAGGTAGTCTCAGAGACAGTCTCAGAGACCTTTCAGGCTGGCTGTAGAGGTTTGACGTGGGGCTCAGTTTTTCCCCAATTGAATCTCAGGGCCTGATCCTGTGTGAACTATTTTTTGACGTTAGGGTCTTCAGGTGAGTGTGACTTGTGAGCGACTCGGAGCATGAAAACATGTTTCTGTGTGTAGCGTGTCAGTTTGAACACGTGTTCTACAGAGCAACGCTGTACGCATACATGTGGGGTGGTTAGCCTAGCTTAGCACAAAGACTGGAAGCAGGCGGAAGCGTTAGCCTCCACGTCTGAAGGATCTTAGCAGCACTGCTTCCAGTCCTTATGCTAAGCTAGGCTAACAATGGTTGGACTCAAGTCGGTGTCAGTCGACGCTCCCACAGCGCCGCCCTGGTGTCTCAGAAGAGCATCACCCTGACAGTCCTGCCTGAGGGTCCGGTTCCACCCAACAGAGCGTGTTGTAGCGCTCAGTCCTCCCTTACGTCCGCAGAGCGGCTGTAAGTGCGCGCGCTCTTCGGCTTCGCCATCGCTTTGAATTCTTCGCTGAATTATCTGAGCTGTGTCAGGATGAGTGGCCGCGGGAAAGGAGGCAAAGGACTGGGTAAAGGAGGCGCCAAGCGTCACCGCAAAGTTCTCCGTGATAACATCCAGGGAATCACCAAACCCGCCATCCGCCGTCTGGCTCGCCGCGGCGGCGTCAAGCGCATCTCCGGGCTCATCTACGAGGAGACCCGTGGCGTGCTCAAAGTCTTCCTGGAGAACGTCATACGGGACGCAGTCACCTACACCGAGCACGCCAAGAGGAAGACCGTCACCGCCATGGATGTGGTGTACGCTCTCAAGAGACAGGGACGCACTCTGTACGGCTTCGGAGGATAAACACACACCAACACACAATTCAACGGCTCTTTTAAGAGCCACACACACACACTACAGAGCTCCGTTCTTCACTTGTTGAACTCGCACACACACACACACAGAGCAATGCAACTCTGCATCTGCTGTCACACACACGTCAAGTTTACAGGTGTACTGAGTCAATGACAGTCCTGAACAGCGTTAATGTTTGGCGTCCTCACAAGGAAACAGTGAGCACAGAACGCTCTCAGTCCAGGTGTGCACCTGGATCTGAATCCAGGTGAGCTGAGGGTTCTGCTAGGTCACGTGCAAAGGTTGTCTAATGTGATTAGCAGGTTGCATTATATTCCCGCCACTGTCATTGAAAATGAGTGGAAGTGTGTGATGGAGCCAGACACGTGATGGTGTGTGATCGTGAAGGGTTAAACATGCAGCGTGTGTGAACAGTGTGTGGAGGATGTGAGCTCCTTGGACAGTGTGTGTGGCTCTGAAAAGAGCCTTTGTTCACTGTGTGTGTGTGTGGTCTAAGCGCGCTCTCCGCGGATGCGTCGTGCCAGCTGGATGTCTTTGGGCATGATGGTGACTCTCTTGGCGTGGATGGCGCACAGGTTGGTGTCCTCGAACAGGCCGACCAGGTAAGCCTCGCTGGCCTCCTGCAGAGCCATGACAGCGGAGCTCTGGAAGCGCAGGTCGGTCTTGAAGTCCTGGGCGATCTCCCTGACGAGGCGCTGGAAGGGCAGCTTCCGGATCAGCAGCTCGGTGGACTTCTGGTAGCGGCGGATCTCTCGGAGAGCCACGGTACCGGGCCTGTAACGGTGAGGCTTCTTCACGCCGCCGGTGGCCGGGGCGCTCTTACGGGCAGCTTTGGTCGCCAGCTGCTTCCTGGGGGCTTTGCCTCCGGTGGACTTACGAGCTGTCTGCTTGGTTCTCGCCATTGTTCGCTGTCCTGTGGATCAGGGAAGTGTGTCGCTGCCGCCGCACTGTGTGATTTATACCGCCAAGGAAGGCGCGCCGCGACGCTGATTGGTCCAATGTGAGCACGTGATACAGCCGCTGCTTTTATGGGGCCGCGATGAAAAATCCACAACAGGAAACACGTGACTCGTGACGTACTGCCCATAATAACGTTTAGTAGTCTGCATATTGGTAACAGCGCGGTGATTACAGGTGTCTGTAGTTTATTACGTTTTTAAATGTTATTTTTATTAATGTAAATTGACTTCAGCTAAAAAGTGAACGTGCCTGCTGTGGAATCAATAATTAACATTTATATATTAAAGAGACTTTACTGTGATCAGAAACATTCATACACGTGATGTACAACAACATTTAGTGAAACTGTACAAATCTAAAAACAGACAGCATGAAACATGATGAACTACAGCCTGTAACAGCTGTTCAACACACACACACACACACACACACACACACACACACACACACGCCTCAGACTAAGACAGATTCACAGCTGAGTGAATAAAAACAGTGTGAAGATGAAATATAAAATAGAAAAACATAACCAAACAAACAGAGCAAACACTGCTGTCTGTCTGACACGTTCATCAATCACTGGAAACATTGTTTGAAGTTTGAATCCATGTGAGCTTTCCAACATGTACACTGACACACAGCTCTGAGTCTAACACCTGTTAACCTGTCTCACTCTCTCAGGTCCAGATCAGGTCACATGCACAGTTACCTGTCATCACACAAATATACAATATGAATTTAGAATACAGTGTTTTCAGGACGTGCTCTCAGTGTCAGGTGTGTGGCTCTTAAAAGAGCCTTTTGATGGTAAAGGTGGAGCAGGTTTACTTCTTGGCTGGTTTCTTGGTCACAGCCTTCTTGGTTTTGGGTTTGGTGCTCTTGGCTTTCACGGCCTTCTTTGCACTTTTCTTGGGGGCAGCAGCAGCAGCAGCCTTCTTGGGGGCAGCAGCAGCCTTCTTGGGGGCAGCAGCAGCCTTCTTGGGGGCAGCAGCAGCCTTCTTGGCCGGGCTCTTTGTCACCTTCTTGACTGACTGCTTCTTCTTCGGGGCAGCAGCCTTTTTCTTGGGCGTAGTCTTGACTTTGGGCTTCTTGACGGTGGACTTCTTGGCCGGTGACTTGGTGGCTTTGCCGGCGGATTTCTTGGCTGCCTTCTTGAGCTTGTCCACCTTGCCAGCCTTGAAGGATCCGGACACGCCTGTCCCGGAGGTCTGCACCAGCTGTCCGGCCTTCAACATGCTCTTGACGGAGCGTCTGACGTGGACTCCGTTGCGATCCATGTCGTACCCTCCAGCAATCAGCACCTTCTTCAGGCCAGCGTAAGACACACCTTTCCGGTCCTTGGAGTCGGACACGGCCTTCAGGATCAGGTCTCTGGTGCTGGGACCAGTCTTCTTGCTGGGCTTGGTGGATTTCTTCTTCGGGGCTTTAGCCGGGGCGACCGGAGCGGCGGCGGCGGCTGCGGCTGGAGCGACTTCTGCCATCGTGCTGTCAGAGAGATTCAAACGAAGTAGTCTGATGTGACTGATGGAGGAATGTCCGACAAGAGAGGCACTTAAACACACCATGAGAACCGTGGAGACTCAACCCAGCCTGCCCGTGCAGCAGCGCAGCAGGAACACTGAGTCACTTTGTGCTTTCTCTTCCACAAAAAACGGCTGAAACGCTCACCTGGAGGACGGACTCAGGTGTGAAACCGAGTCACACTGAAAGAGGAGAAGTGTCTCTCCGTGTGGAAGTCAAATAAAGCTTTGAAGGTGTCTGTATTTTTAATGGGAACACTTTAAATCTCCCCTGAGTGCTGCCGCGTGAAGCGCTGCTCCGTGACTTTTCTCTGTAATTTCTCTGCTAAAGGTTTTAAAATCCGTCACAAGTCCACTGAAAGCAAACGCACGGAGACAGGACCAGTGTGTCTAAAGGCTGGCAGTAAAAACAGTCAGCTCTCACTGTTCATTCAGCTTTAAACTGAAGTTAGTTTGTGCTCTGCAAACACACTGCAAAACGCGTCGGTGTCTGCCTCTGGCTGAGTGACTGCACTTCCTGATCCAGTGCAGAGCTCGTCTTCGTTCATTTAATTTAATAATCCAGCCACACTTAGATTATAGTGATTATAATCTGAAATGTGTATGAGATAGATAACAACCTCACACACCCAAATTCATGATGAAGTCCACTGACTTCAAACATCACAGGAACAAGAAACTAATCATTCAAATGAGCCAACTATACAACAAATGTATGATTTATCCCCCTAAATGCACAACTGGATATATAACTAAACAATTCCAGTAAATCACTGTAGTCCTTGAACACATTTAGAGACACATGTTGAGTCCCCCCAAAGAGCAGGGCTGTTTCCAGCTGTTGAGGGCCCCTACCTGTCCAGATGATGATAAACACAGACACAGCACCTTCCTGAATAATGTTGATGGTAAACTTTGAAAACAAATGAACGACTTCACTTATATAAATGATTAAAAAATACACGGGAGCAGCCTCCATATTAATGTGCAAGCAATAAAAAACTAGTAAGAATAACACTGATGTTTGAGAAACATTTTAACAGTGCTGTGATTGTGCTAACGTTTGAGGCCTCTGCACATTATTCATGATGCTGACTGTCAGTGAATGGCGTCATTCATCCCATCATACGTGTCAGCAGCCAGCCAGAGCGGCTTTGTTTTGTTAATAACCTATAAAGAAGCTTATACACTATACTTCTTTCAATTCTATCAAAATATAATGAGGCTGAACCTGCAGCTCGGGGCCACGTCCACGTACTCTACATAAATCAAGAAACGGCCTTGCAAAAGATCAACATAAAAACTAGAATTACAAATGAACACATAATGAAGCTGCACCGAATGCAGTCATTTAAATGATGATTGGTAATTTAAAGTATCAAAAACAGATGAAAATTCTTCTTGATGCCTCTGAATGATTAATAAGTCTTCTGTGCCAGGTCACAGAGGTCAGGAAGGACTGGTCCTTTCCTAACCACTTCTCCTTGACCTTGATGGAAAATGTCGCAAGGTCAAGGAAAGATGCGAAGGAGAGGTGATAAAGAGTTAGGAGAAGATGAAATCAACAGTGAATGTTATTGACATGATCTGTGGTAAAACTATCTCATCTGAGATACTTCCTAGATCCTCCCCGCGCTCTGACCGTGTTTCACGCAGGAAATATAAAAAATGTGACATCATCACATTTCACATTATTTGAACTTAACGTCAGAGTTAAATAATAAATGAATATTGTCCACCTGTCACAGAAGTCACGTGAAGTGTTTGTTACCTGGTATGGTCGCTCACCCTCCTGTCCACTCATGTGATGTATCCTATGCTAAAGGAGATAATAAAGGAAGCACTGAAGCTCCTTTCCTTAACACTCAGAGGACTCAAACATCTCTTATCATGGTGGTTTATTGTCAGCTTCATATGTCAGACTTTGGAAAACCAGACCTGCCGTGGACGTCATACAGACTGATAAAACTCTAAAAACCAAATAAAATGCACTTTTTATGTTCATTGGCTTTAATGATTAAGATCTTAAATATATGTGAGCTCAGGAGAAAACAGATATTAGTTTAGTTTCATTTATTTTGCATTGTTAAAGTGACAAAGATAACAAATCATGTAGAGTGCAGGGATGGGCCTGTTTATATGACTACATAAAGTAATGCATATATGTACAACAACAACTAGTTATAATGAAAACACAAGTATGATCATGGTATAAAAGTGTCAAAGCAGCAGTTAAACACTAGTCACAGGAAGTGAGAGGAGTTTGCAGAGCACAAACTAAGCTCAGTTTAAAGCTGAATTAACAGTGAGAGCTGACTGTTTTTACTGCCAGCCTTTAGACACGCTGGTCCTGTCTCCGTGTGTTTGCTTTCAGTGGACTTGTGACGGATTTTAAGACATTTAGGAGAGAAAGATTTAAACTGATATAAACTGTTCCCATTAAAAATACAGACACCTTCAAAGCTTTATTTGACTTCCACACGGAGAGACACTTCTCCTCTTTCAGTGTGACTCGGTTTCACACCTGAGTCCGTCCTCCAGGTGAGTGTTTCAGCCGTTTTTTGTGCCAGAGAAAGCTGCTGCGCAGGCATGCTGGGTTGAGTCTCCACGGTCCGCATGGTGTGTTCAAGTGCCTCTCCTGAGCTGACGCCGTCTTCATTTGTCAAAACGGACTGAAGTGACCTTAAACACACGCGCGATGGCCGAAGCCGAGGAGACCCCCACGCCCGGCAGTCCAACCCTCAGGGAGCTCGTCGTTAAAGTCGTGTCGGCCTGCACGGACCGTAAGGGCCTCTCTTTTTACGCTCTGAAGATGGCGCTGGCTTCCGAAGGCTACGATTTTAAGTTATACATCCTCAAACGCACTGTCCTGAATTTAGTGAAGCGCGGGGAACTCATACAACTGAACAACTGCGGTTTAAACGGGCGCTTCAAGGCGCCCAAGCCCGAGAGGGGCGGCAAAAAGAAGGCCGCCGAGAAGGAGGCTAAAGCTAAAAAGTGCTCGGAGAAGAAGGAGACGAAGGAGCCGAAGGAGCCGAAGGAGCCGAAGAAACCGAGGAAACCGAAAAACGCGGTGGTCGTTACACTAGAGTGAACTCCAAAGATGGCGGCCCCACCTCGCCCAGCCTGGACGGCTCTTTTAAGAGCCACCCAAACGTTTCACCGAGGGGCTGATTCACCGTCTGTGTCTGAACTCATGCTTCGAACATTTAGAGACACGCAGAGACACGCAGAGACACGCAGAGACACGCAGACTTCGCGGTTCACAGTCTAACCCCGCCGTGCTGCACCGGCCGCTGTAGCTGCATCACAAAGGGGGCTAGCTGAAATGCTAAGTGCTAACCGTGTAGTTAAGCTTACACACACAATATGTTCCGTAACTAATAAAATAAAACTCTGTTCAGCCCTGAATATGTTTCATATGTTAAAAAAAGACTTAATTTGAATGGTCAAACGTTTTCATTTGTATTTTATAGATGCTGCTTTTATTTTGAAATCCGCCTAGACAGGAAGCAGGGAGTAAGAATGTAAACGTGTTACATGTTTCATTTATACTGTCAAATGTCTTCAGTTTATTACTAACACTGAGTTAATTACATTTTCCACATATTTTTATATGCAGATGGTTTTTATTCCATCTAAACTCTACAGGTGTAAATAGTAAAGTCTCATAAAGTGCAGTAAACCTTTCTGTGTCATGTCATAACCATTGTTTATTCATACACAGGCTTTAGTGGTTCATGTGATTAACTGTAATATGGAGGTATTATTATACCTGAGTATGAATGTCTGTTTGACAGTCAGACAGACAGACATGTTTTTAAATGTCTGGCTGATAATTACCCATTTACATGTCGGGTTCTTAGCCTGTATGTGTTTATGTTGATAAAAAGTGCCTGCATAATTATTGTTGTTGATGATGAGGCTCATATTTTCTATGATTATTATTTTTCAACAAACATTAGCTTCAGGATGTCAGGTGCTTCACTGATATATGATGATGACCTTTAGCTGCAGGATCTTGAGGCCTCGTTACCATGACAATTTGTTAGACTGCATCATTGGAATAACTTCTTTTGTTAATTAAAGTACCTTATTATTGCATGTAAACACTTGCAGTTTACTCTTTTTTCATCTTTTAATTCTCCCAAAATATCTTTGGTGAAAATTGTCAATTATTATGACAGAAATTGTGACCCCTGGTTGAAGACACCTGGTCTGTAAGATCCTGATAATGTGATGTGGTCCTACAGACAGTCAACAATAGAGCCGGGACAGTTTAATATTGCTGTTTAACAGGATTTCAGACTACATCAGATACATAAGAAGATTTTCTATGATATTTTTTTAGTTTCTGCCTCTGGGAAAGTGAAATCCCCCCAGACTGTGTATCCCGTCACATGTATGTGCGGTCTCTTTGTAACATGTAACGTTTGCTCACATTCACTGGGCCTCTGTTTGAAGTCCTCTGCAGACACCTGACACCAGAGGAAAAGACTTCTCATCAACGTTGTATGCTTAAAACTTTGTAAACTGTAATCAAACACATGGCTGATCTAATATTCACACGTTCAACTGTTTTACCTTGTTCATTTAGAACTTAGATTTTTTTTTTGTTATAAAGTTTATGATGCATTATTGGGGTTACGTTCCAGACTGTGAAATGACTTAATGTATTAAATTGTTTTATTCTTATGAGGCAAAATTAAATTAAACCTGAAGAATCACGTCCATCTGCTCCATTATTTGGAGAATGTCTCTTTTGTTTTAGGCAGTGACAACGTCCTGATGGGTCAAAGGTCAACTGTTACTGTGACAGGCCTTCACGTTTAAATCTAAGTGTGTGTGTGTGTGTGTTTTTGAGACAGGTCTGATTGAAGTGATGTAATCATAGTCTTATCTGTGCTACATGTGGAGGTCTACTCATGATTTCACCGTTACCATGTGGAGATTTTTGTGTGAGCACAATTAAATGTTCAATATTCAAATCAATAAAGAATTCAAAATCTTTGTGAATCAGAATGTGGTGAAAGAAAGTGAAATTAATGAACTATGAACTAATTCTGAACTAATCTAACTGATTTTCAGTGACAAACAGTGATTTAAGGAGAATTCATGGAGAACAAATGGAAGCTTTGAAGCTCTAAAAATCCAACATGTTCCATGTGTGTGATCACTTTGACCTCTGAATTGTCAAATGTCTGTCACGTGATTGATGTGACCTATAACTAACCACGACTACACACTTCCATCATTAGTCATAATAAACACATGACGAACAACAAAGTAATACACAAAGACATCACTCCACATGAGCTCCCTCTTTGGGTTTCTGCTGTAGAAAAAGTTGTGAAGTGAAAACTCAAATGAAACTTTAATTTTATGTGCAGTGACTTTACTGACTAAGAAGTCAGAGAGTGACGTCTAAAGCAGAATAAAACTAATGAGACACAACGACTGTTACAGGAAGTGAGAGGAACATTTGAATGTGTTTGCAGAGCACAAACTAACTTCAGTTTAAAGCTGAATGAACAGTGAGAGCTGACTGTTTTTACTGCCAGCCTTTAGACACACTGGTCCTGTCTCCGTGCGTTTGCTTTCAGTGGACTTGTGACGGATTTTAAAACCTTTAGCAGAGAAATTACAGAGAAAAGTCACGGAGCAGCGCTTCACGCGGCAGCACTCAGGGGAGATTTAAAGTGTTCCCATTAAAAATACAGACACCTTCAAAGCTTTATTTGACTTCCACACGGAGAGACACTTCTCCTCTTTCAGTGTGACTCGGTTTCACACCTGAGTCCGTCCTCCAGGTGAGCGTTTCAGCCGTTTTTTGTGGAAGAGAAAGCACAAAGTGACTCAGTGTTCCTGCTGCGCTGCTGCACGGGCAGGCTGGGTTGAGTCTCCACGGTTCTCATGGTGTGTTTAAGTGCCTCTCTTGTCGGACATTCCTCCATCAGTCACATCAGACTACTTCGTTTGAATCTCTCTGACAGCACGATGGCAGAAGTCGCTCCAGCCGCAGCCGCCGCCGCCGCTCCGGTCGCCCCGGCTAAAGCCCCGAAGAAGAAATCCACCAAGCCCAGCAAGAAGACTGGTCCCAGCACCAGAGACCTGATCCTGAAGGCCGTGTCCGACTCCAAGGACCGGAAAGGTGTGTCTTACGCTGGCCTGAAGAAGGTGCTGATTGCTGGAGGGTACGACATGGATCGCAACGGAGTCCACGTCAGACGCTCCGTCAAGAGCATGTTGAAGGCCGGACAGCTGGTGCAGACCTCCGGGACAGGCGTGTCCGGATCCTTCAAGGCTGGCAAGGTGGACAAGCTCAAGAAGGCAGCCAAGAAATCCGCCGGCAAAGCCACCAAGTCACCGGCCAAGAAGTCCACCGTCAAGAAGCCCAAAGTCAAGACTACGCCCAAGAAAAAGGCTGCTGCCCCGAAGAAGAAGCAGTCAGTCAAGAAGGTGACAAAGAGCCCGGCCAAGAAGGCTGCTGCTGCCCCCAAGAAGGCTGCTGCTGCCCCCAAGAAGGCTGCTGCTGCTGCTGCTGCCCCCAAGAAAAGTGCAAAGAAGGCCGTGAAAGCCAAGAGCACCAAACCCAAAACCAAGAAGGCTGTGACCAAGAAACCAGCCAAGAAGTAAACCTGCTCCACCTTTACCATCAAAAGGCTCTTTTAAGAGCCACACACCTGACACTGAGAGCACGTCCTGAAAACATGTTTGTGTCTGAACGTCAGAAGCTTCAGCTGACAGCACGAGCTGCTGCAGACTGACAGCTTCTCAGTGTTGTGACAGCGCACGTGACGTGATGAACCCAGTGCGCACGCGCGTCGGACACTGGGCTCATCCTGTACAAAGTGGACTGCGTGCAGAGAGATCTCACTGCAAAGAACGGTAAACGTGCAGCCATTCATTCATATTCACTGTGAACAATAAGAATACATAAACAGTCCTCAGAGGTTCCTCAGATGTTTTTAACATTATTGATGAAATCTGAAATCAGATGGAGAAAGTTACTGATAGAAGTTCTGATGTCATCCTGTTACCAAATGTAAAATAGCAAATGATTGCTGATTGATTATATATATCATTATATTATATATCGTTCACACTTTCCTGTTTCAGGCAGGTCTTTGGCACTAAAGCATGGCTTAGACTGAAGTAACTGATTTATACTCTATGCTTTAAAGCCTTCAGCACATGTTTATGCATTACCTTCATCTTATGGACAAATCTAACTTTCAAGGCTTTGACAAACCTGACATAAAATAAATTCAACACTGGTTAATTATTATTAATAATGTTCTTAAAATGATGTTTGTTTTTATATTCATAAATCCAGCATATTCAAGTTTGATGAATGAATGAAGTTTTTATTCACTTCAATAAATCAAGCTTCTTTCAGGACACCCAGGATCACGTCACGACCTAAACACATAAAAGTATTCAAAATAAAGACCATAACAACAAAAGTCATTATGAAATTATTATTGTTTTCTTTTTTATGGTGTCATGCTGTTTGAATGTTTCATTAAATGTTTCACACATTAAAGATTCAACAAAGAGAAAAGAAACTTTGTTCTGCCTTTTATTTTGTAAGTCCCTCACACTGTGTGCGCACGCGCTTACTGCGGTGGCTTGACGTGATCGTTTCTGATTGGACGATCACACTGCCGCTCTAACCGACCAATGAGCGAACAGGCGGTAGCTATATAGGCCGGACAAACAGAATCCACTTATTCGTTTTTCTCAACGCTTGAGTTACAAACATCTGCGAGAATGTCTGGACGCGGGAAAGTTGGCGGAGGAAAGGTGAGGGCGAAGGCTAAGACCCGTTCATCCCGTGCCGGCCTCCAGTTCCCCGTTGGTCGTGTCCACAGGCTGCTGAGGAAAGGGAACTACGCTCAGCGGGTCGGTGCCGGCGCTCCGGTCTACCTGGCGGCGGTGCTCGAGTATCTCACCGCTGAGATCCTCGAGCTGGCCGGCAACGCCGCCCGCGACAACAAGAAGACCAGGATCATCCCCCGACACCTGCAGCTCGCCGTCCGCAACGACGAGGAGCTCAACAAGCTGCTCGGCGGAGTCACCATCGCTCAGGGCGGCGTGCTGCCCAACATACAGGCCGTGCTGCTGCCCAAGAAGACCGAGAAGGCTGTCAAGGCCAAGTAAACGCAACACACCTACTACTACTCACACAAAGGCTCTTCTAAGAGCCACACACTTCCTCTCAGAGCTCACTCCTCTCTCTGCATCACCACTGAAACATCAGCATAACAGCTGTGCCACAGGACAGATTTAACTTTACATGCTGGCTCTTACTGTGACACTTCCTGCTTTAAAGACAGTCTGTCAGTGCTGCTCAAACATTAGCCACTCTTTGGGTTGTCTGCAGTCAGGTCCAGCTCTGTCTTGGACTCAGGAGAGGAAGTCATGAACCTCACCTCCTGCATGAGTCTTGTGCAGGCTTCACACATTTGGAACAAGTTAAACTTGCACACTACATGAAGCATACCCAGTTATTAGTATTTACATTAGCTTGTGTGATGGTTCATAAAACTTATGAGCTGTGTATTTTTACACATGGCTAACCTTTAGTGTGACCCTAGTTTAATAATTCTAACCTCTGTGACAGCTGTTACTGCTCTGGTTTTACAGAACAAAATAAAACATTTACAGTTTCTCATTGGCTTCCTGTTATTAATATCAAGCAGCACAAAAATAATGAACAGAATAATAATGAATAAAAGACCCAGATGGGCCTTGGGCTTGGGATTGAGCCGGCCTGTCTCAGAGCTGCCTGGAGACCCGGGTCAAAGATGTCCATTAGCATGAACAGAGGCTGGAGGGGACACTGACATGGGTTAATACAGTAACTTACTGTACTGGGTGTATTCTATCTATCTACAGACAGAACCACAACAGCTGAAACTCTCTGTGGGAGCAGGGCGATCCGGTTCACGGTAACGAGGATCCTCGTGGTTTGAGGGTAGAAGCTCTTCCAGAACCGTTTTCCTTCAGCAGCAGGGCTCCATTTATTGAACGTTCAGCTGTGATTTATAGAACATGAAGATAATGCAGCCACTGAACCAGCAGACCTGTGTGAACAATACACTCACTTCAGCCATCCAAATAACACACACACACACACACACCACAGCCATGGAGCAGTGTGACACTTCCGCATAGATACTCGTTGACGCGCTGAGAGCCGACCAATCAGCGAGCGGCGGCCGCGCAGCCACATTTCCATGCGGTGCTGTTAAAGGCAGACAGCGCAGCGGGAGCGTCACGCAGCTCCGTGCGGACATCATCATGCCTGAACCGCAGCCGAAGACAGCGCCCAAGAAGGGCTCCAAGAAAGCGGTGACCAAGACCGCCGGCAAGAAGGACAAGAAGAGGAGGAAGACCCGGAAGGAGACGTACGCCATCTACGTGTACAAGGTGATGAAGCAGGTGCACCCCGACACCGGCATCTCCTCCAAGGCCATGGGCATCATGAACTCCTTCGTCAACGACATCTTCGAGCGGATCGCCGGTGAGGCCTCCCGGCTGGCTCACTACAACAAGCGCTCCACCATCACGTCCAGGGAGATCCAGACCGCCGTCCGCCTGCTGCTGCCCGGGGAGCTGGCCAAGCACGCCGTGTCCGAGGGCACCAAGGCCGTCACCAAGTACACCAGCTCCAAGTGAACAACTCTGCTCCAACACCAACACACAACGGTTCTTTTAAGAACCACACACTCTGTTCCAGAGAGCGAAGCGTCCTGTCACACACACACACACACATTCAACAGTCCCTGAACGTCACACTGTAAGATTCATAACTGTCCACACAGACTTTAAAACGTGAACAACTCCATGAGCTGCAGCTGGTAAATATGATCAGAGACCGACAAACCGTTATGTTATACTGTTCTATTACATCTGTACATTCAGGCTGTGTGTGTGTGTGTGTTTGCATGGGTTTGTACATATTCAGGTCATGCTCTAAATATGTGAGTATGGATTGTATGTAGCTGTTGGTTTCATTTATTTACAGTCTTTATACAAATGTATCGTCATGTTTTTAAATTGTTTCCATGCTTTGTTCTGCTGTCAAACACTGAACTTAAAGGTGAAATATCATTCACCGTAAGTGTAATTATATTATTACACATGTTTTCATTTTCATAAAGCAGATGTGTTTCTCTGCAGTGTGTTCATCTCTAATAATAATAATAATAATAATAATAATAATAACAATAACTGTGTGGGCGTGGTTAGTTTGTTAATGTGTTTGTTTCATTTGGCTGTATCACGTGCATTCAGTGGACCAATCAGCGTTCCCGCCGCTCCGCCGTGTGCTATAAAGGACACCCGGCAGCGCCAGTCCGCATGTTCCAAATCAGGAAACCGCGAACAGCGAACAATGGCGAGAACCAAGCAGACAGCTCGTAAGTCCACCGGAGGCAAAGCCCCCAGGAAGCAGCTGGCGACCAAAGCTGCCCGTAAGAGCGCCCCGGCCACCGGCGGCGTGAAGAAGCCTCACCGTTACAGGCCCGGTACCGTGGCTCTCCGAGAGATCCGCCGCTACCAGAAGTCCACCGAGCTGCTGATCCGGAAGCTGCCCTTCCAGCGCCTCGTCAGGGAGATCGCCCAGGACTTCAAGACCGACCTGCGCTTCCAGAGCTCCGCTGTCATGGCTCTGCAGGAGGCCAGCGAGGCTTACCTGGTCGGCCTGTTCGAGGACACCAACCTGTGCGCCATCCACGCCAAGAGAGTCACCATCATGCCCAAAGACATCCAGCTGGCACGACGCATCCGCGGAGAGCGCGCTTAGACCACACACACACACAGTGAACAAAGGCTCTTTTCAGAGCCACACACACTGTCCAAGGAGCTCACATCCTCCACACACTGTTCACACACGCTGCATGTTTAACCCTTCACGATCACACACCATCACGTGTCTGGCTCCATCACACACTTCCACTGTTTTTAATGAGTGGCGGGAATATTCTGCACCTGCTGCGCCACCTTCTGTCCAATCACAACATTAGAACCTTTGCACGTGACCTAGCAGAACCCCCCCAGCTCACCTGGATTCAGATCCAGGGGCACACCTGGACTGAGAGAGCTTTGAGCTCAGTGTTTCCTTGTGAGGACGCCAAATATTTTAACGCTGTTCAGGACTGTCGTTGACTCAATTCAAAGCGATGGTGAAGCTGAGGAGCGCGCGCGCACTTACAGTCGTTCTGCGGACGTAAGGGAGGACGGCAAACTCGAGCACAGTCCGCCATTTTCTACTTTGTCGTGAAGTTACAGACTTTGAGCCATTTCCGGTCAGTAACATCGACCCTGACACAAACCTGAGACCCAGGATTAATATCTAATTATCACTACTCAGTGTGGTTTCATGCTGCCTGATATTAAGAACAGTTTGGAGCCAGCTGTGGATGTGCAGCCGAGGTGAAGAACGTTTATTTCATTAAGTCAGTTTCCAGTAACATGAATCACCATCAGTCCGATCTATTTCAACAGCTCAAAGCATGATTAGAATATTTCATGACCGCAAATAAGACAATCATTTGACAGGTGTTTAACATGACGCCTTAAATGGTTTTTATTCGTCACCAGGTGCAGCTGGCTGTCTCCCTATGGAGTTAATAAGTATGTAATAATCAGTGTTTCTACATGTGGTGGTCAGGATCTATTATTTTATAAATTGAGTTATTTCCATGTTCTGAGCTGACACGCTGATGTTTCAGTGGTGATGCAGAGAGAGGAGTGAGCTCTGAGAGGAAGTGTGTGGCTCTTAGAAGAGCCTTTGTGTGAGTAGTTTGAGGTGTGTTGCGTTTACTTGGCCTTGACTGCCTTCTCGGTCTTCTTGGGCAGCAGCACGGCCTGTATGTTGGGCAGCACGCCGCCCTGAGCGATGGTGACTCCGCCGAGCAGCTTGTTGAGCTCCTCGTCGTTGCGGACGGCGAGCTGCAGGTGTCGGGGGATGATCCTGGTCTTCTTGTTGTCGCGGGCGGCGTTGCCGGCCAGCTCGAGGATCTCAGCGGTGAGATACTCGAGCACCGCCGCCAGGTAGACCGGAGCGCCGGCACCGACCCGCTGAGCGTAGTTCCCTTTCCTCAGCAGCCTGTGGACACGACCGACGGGGAACTGGAGGCCGGCACGGGATGAACGGGTCTTAGCCTTCGCCCTCACCTTTCCTCCGCCAACTTTTCCGCGTCCAGACATGATCGGTTTCTTGTTGTTGTCGCGTTGAAGCAGAATATCAGTCTACCGTCGAATCCCTCCTTATATGGCGGCTGCTAGCTCGTCGCCGATTGGTCAGACGTAGCGCCAGTGCGATCGTCCAATCAGAAACGAGCATGTAAAGACGCCGTAGAGAACGCACAGCTTCCGCTCACACTTTGTGGAATTTACAAAATAAAACAAGCTCTTTCACAATGAAAGTCCCGTCTGAATGTTCAGTTTTTTTCAACTTGTCTGCAAATTTAACGACCATCTGTCAAACCTGTTTTCTATGGGTGGTCGTAAGAGACTCATAAACTGCAAAAACATGGTGATGATTTAAATGCCACAGAGATCAAACTACATGTGGATCCACGTCCAGTTCTTCAGTCTGAGGGTGGAGCAGGACATGGACAGCAGCCTGCCACTGAACACATCCCTCTATGTATTAATGAAAAGAAGGTTTGTACTTGTACTTCAGTAAAGGCTCTGAGTACTTCAAACACTGCAAATATCAAAGAAAATGTTGCTCAGATAACCGTCAGTGTTACTCCATCGTGACAAACAATCCAAATAAAATTTTCAGGATGTTCACGTCCTCTTCTGGACTTCATTAACTCCACAAGCTCACACGGACCGGCTGGACAGACCAGAACCGAACACTCCCTTTATTTACAGTCAGAGTGAGAAACAGCGCCATCAGCAGGCCAGTCAGGACAACTCAACACACCTCAAACCAGAATCTGCTACAGGAGTGTACTGACCCTGAACAGTAACAGTGTCAGGAACACTGTACCTGTGAACCAAGGAGGCCCGGCCCGGGCCCGATCCCGGCCCTCAGCTTCATGTTTGTAACCTGTCAGACACTGTGTGACTGTTTGTCACCTGGTGAAGCATCAGAACTGCTGCAGGTGTGTTTGTGGCAGAGCAGAGACAGTGAGACGTCACTCATCATAAGTCTGTTTAAAATGAACACCAGGTTTCAGTGGAGGACAGGTGGAGGCTCAGTGGGGAACAGGTGGAGGCTCAGGGGAGGACAGGTGGAGGCTCAGGGGAGGACAGGTGGAGGGTGATGGAGGCTCAAGGAGGACAGGTGGAGGGTGATGGAGGCCAGGTGGAGGGTGATGGAGGCTCAGTGGAGGACAGGTGGAGGGTGATGGGGGCTCAGTGGAGGACAGGTGGAGGGTGATGGAGGCTCAGTGGAGGACAGGTGGAGGGTGATGGAGGACAGGTGGAGGGTGATGGAGGCTCAGTGGAGGACAGGTGGAGGGTGATGGGGGCTCAGTGGAGGACAGGTGGAGGGTGATGGAGGCTCAGTGGAGGACAGGTGGAGGGTGATGGAGGACAGGTGGAGGGTGATGGAGGCTCAGTGGAGGACAGGTGGAGGCTCGGGGAGCACAGGTGGAGGACAGGTGGAGGCTCGGGGTCAGAGGCGACAGGCATCCCAGCATCCTCGCTGATTGGCGAAGAGATGACGGCCATCTTGGATTGTAGCGGGGAGGAAAGCTTGATGCGGTGAGCCTCCTTCTTCTTTTTTATCGCTTTAATTTCTCCACCCAGCGTTCACGCACCGCAGCTCCACTTAAATTAAAAAGCTCCACCCGTGCGGTGTTAACACGGCCTTCAGGCGACGACGGAGGCTCGAGAGAAAGCCCGCCTTTCCCCCGGGCCGCCCGGCTTCGTTGTTGTTGTTTTGGAGCAACTAACCGACGGACGGAGGCGCAGCAGGCCCACAAACCCGAACAAAAACACCGCCGTCCCCCCGCGGGTCTCCTCTCCCCGCTGTCCCTGTCTGCATAGCCGCGTTCAAACCGCCTTTTTTGGATTACCACACGGTGTTTTGACCGCTCGGAGCTGCCCACATCGCGGCGTCCTGACTTGCTGTTAGCCGATTAGCTCACTCGGCAGTTAGCGTTAGCTCTCACGCTAACGTCCCTATGCATTCCTATAGAGGTGCGCTAGTCGGCTGCTAGCATTAGCTCCTGGCACATTTTACAGCTAACAAGGTAACGCCAGCTGAAATCTGTTACTAGTGAGTAAAGACCCAGACAGGGATGAGCGGGCAAAGTGTGGAGGCTCGTTTCTGAGCTGAAACGCGCCGGTTTGCCAACATTATTACACATTTATGCGACTGTGCGGCGGCTAAGAGCTAAATTAGCCTAGCGCACCGCGGGCTAAATGCTAAACAAGGAGCGAAGCTATGTGGCTAACCGACGATAGTAAACAAAAGTAATCCAGAGATTAGAGCTCAAACTCGGCCGTGGAGCTTCGTGTTGACACCGGGGATGATAGGAGAGCAGCTGGGTGTTTGAAAGCTGATGCTCGGTGTCTGTCTCACACTTCACAGGTTTGAATGAACATTTTCTGCTTTTAACGGCTGTTTGTGACTGTCAGGCCATCCGGGTTCCACTTTGTTAGACTTTGTTTTAATGTAAAAGCTGCAGGAAATAGTTCAAATTGTTCATAGAACTTCACAACAGACTCCAAATACTTTTACACCTGAAGACTGGGATGATCAGAAAGTAACACACGAGCCATAAGCAGCTTCAGAACCTGGTTAATGTGCATCTCTGTTCTGAAGTAAAACACCACGACTGATGCCGGGTCAACGTCACTAAACACGAAGGCTCAACGCAGGGAAAGAAGCATCACACCGCCCGACACTCGCCAAAACATCGCGTGACGTCCTCAGAGGTCGCCTCCGCCGTGAAGTTTTAGTTTGTTAGAGCTGCTGATGTACAAACCTCCACAGTTAGCTCTACAGTGCTAGACCTCATACTAGTACTGGACGCCTGTCGGTGTGAGCACGCTCGGTAAACCATGAGTTGTTCTGTCAGGTTTCACAGAGTTGATCGGCTGTTCCGGATCGAGGCGCAGCAGCTGTGACGGGAAGTAGCTGACTGTTTCCCGCGTCTCTCCTCAGGTGACACGCGGTATGTTTGGTGCTAACCGGAAGAAGTTTATGGAGGGAGGGGTAGAGAGCGACTACGCGGACGACTCCAGCCTCTACTACACCCAACAGTCCATGTTCCCTCCACACCGCGCCGACAAAGATGTAAGTTCAACTCTACCTCAGGGTATTAACAGAACCGGGCTCAGTGACAGACCGGACCAGGTTCGAACCTAACCTCTCACACGTCTTCCTCTTCTGCGGAGACTGTAACCTGCTGGAGAGGTCGTCCTTTGAGTATACGGGGTTTATTTCCAGTTGACAGAAGTTGTGGTGAGGAAAATGAAAGGATGTGTCTGTGCTTCCTCTGTCCTCAGATGCTGGCGTCTTCCTCTGCTTCCTCAACGGGTCAACTGTCACAGCTCGGGGCCAGTTTATATGGCCCGCAGAGTAAGTGTCTCCCCACAGACTGAACGTCTCCAGCTCACATCGACAGAAATGTTTCTTAAACACGAACCGTGTCGTCTCTCTCCGTCTCTGTCAGGTGCTTTGGGGTTTCCCATGCGGGGGATGAACAGCAGTGCGGCGCCTCAGCTAAGTCGAAGTGGGTTGAACCAGTCTGCCAGTCAGCTCCCCAGCCATGCCAGCACAGCCAACACTGGCACGATGCACACGCCTCCCTCACCGAGCAGGTACGACGCTCAGATCGAGTCGCTTCTGACTCAAACTGAGCGCCACGGGTCATATTTCACTGACGAACACCCCAACCTCTGCAGCCTGTAACCTCCGCCTGTAACCTCCGCCTGTAACCTCTGCCTGTTGTTCTCTTTCAGGGGTATTTTGCCAATGAGCAGCCGGAGCGTGCTGAACCACAGCCAGCAGGTGGGGGGGCCGACAGGACAGTCGGGCAGCATGGTAGGAGGAGTCGGAGGAGAGAGAGGAGGCGGTGGTGGAGTAGGAGCGGGGAGGAGCAGCAGCATGGGGAGCCCGAGCCGGTCGTCACCCAGCATCATCGGCATGCCCAAACAGCAGCAGGCACGGCAGCCGTTCACCATCAACAGGTAACAGGAGTTTGTACGAGATGACAGACTCAAACTGTTTCAGACACCATAACTGATAAATCTGCTGAAGGTTGTTTTGTTTCTAAAATGTCAGAAAATAAAAGTTTGTTTCAGCCGACTGTCACGTTTTAAATATTCAAACTTTAGAAAACAGACAAACAGACTCTAAATGAGATGTTCAAGAGGACGAGGGTTAAACTTTGTGATATTTTTAATATCAGAAATGATAAACTACAAGGAGGCTTCTGCAGAGATGTGATTCATGACTGTCTCTCAGTGCTGAGAAGTTTTCTGTCCAGCTCGTATCTGAATGTTCAACTGGAATAAAAAAAGTTTTACATTCCAGAATTAAACATGTTACAGAAACCCTGAAAAAAGTTTTAATCACAGCTCAGTCCGTCGGTCGTCGCAGCTCGTTAAATCTCGTCTCCTTCTTTTAGTTTCACGTCAGTTTGTTAAAAACAAAATAAGACGACGTGTCAGATCGATACTGAGACACTTCCTCCTTTTAGATTCAGCTTCAAATCTCCAACATGTTTGTTTCCTCCTCGGTAATCTGTGTGTGTGTGTGTGTGTGTGTCAGTATGTCGGGGTTCGGTGTGAACAGGAATCCCGGCTTCAACATGAACAATTCTCTCTCCAACAACATCTTTAACGGCACAGGTACCGTCGTGTTTCTCTTCAGACGTTTGAATCTTTTTGTCGTTTCTCAGTTTTAACGTGTTCTCGTTATTTAAAATTTTTTAATCTCTGCTCGTCCAGACGGCAGTGAGAACGTGACGGGGTTGGACCTGACAGACTTCCCAGCGTTAGCAGACAGGAGTCGGAGGGATGGAGGTTCAAATCCCACCCCGCTGCTCAACCCGCTGGCCGGTCGGGCTCCTTACGGTGAGAGAAACCTGTGTGTGTGTGTGTGTGTGTGTGTTTAACTACGTTTGGGTCAGATGATGAGAACACAGATTTCTGTGTGCTTCTTCTGGAGCTTTCAGTCAAATGTCATGATCTTCCTGCACACAGCGTTTCCATGGAGACGTACATGTTCAAATCACCAAAACTTTGAGCTCTCATCACGTGACAGACGGAGGCAGCACACAGATCCATGCCAGCTCGTCATGATGGCGGCTAATTAAGTCTCCACATGTGGTTCGTCCTCTGACCTCCAGTGGAAATGTAAATACACACAGTGTGTGTGACAATCGCAGCCTCATCAAACTGTCCAATCACAAACTAGCAGGCTGACTGCCGAATGTCTGACTGAGAGTTTGAGACCAGCACGAGGTTTGTTCTAAGTTTGGCAGAAGTCAGATTATGCAGCTGATCTGCAGCTCGATGGGAGAGTCCACGCCACTCGAACTCCCACTGCTGCCATCTTCATCAGCTCAGAGTCGCTTTGGATGGAAGCGTCGGCTCCATTTATCAGTCCTGTTTGGCTTGACCAGAGGTTTCAAAGATACGTAGAAGGTGTTAAATGTAACTTCAGGATTCCTGTAGAATCGACTAGATGGCGCTCGTGAATTCATCCTGATGTGTTTCTGGGTTAACGTCGTTGCCTCCATTCTTCCAGTCGGCATGGTAACCAAGCCGTCCAGTGAACAGTCGCAGGACTTCTCCATCCACAACGAGGACTTCCCGGCTCTCCCTGGGCCGAACTACCAAACAAAAGACCCCACCAGCACCAACGAGGACAGCAAAACGGTTAAGATCCCTTTTTCTCTTCTCACTATTTTTCTCGTCTTGTCATCGTGCCCTGTCTTTGCTCACGCCGTGCTCTCGTGTGCTGACTCGTCCCGTTTCTTAGGACTTCTTTTTCCCTCCGTTTCTGTCCAATCAGAATCTGAACTCATCAGGAAAGCCCGCCTCTAACTCAGATGGTCCAAAGTTCCCTGGCGACAAGAGCTCTGCACCTAGCAACAACAACCAGCAGAAGAAAGGGATTCAGGTGCTTCCTGACGGTGAGACACACACACGCACACACACACCTACAGTGATGGCGGGTTCCCTCACACACACGTTTGTCTCCGTGTTTCAGGCCGTGTGACCAACATCCCGGTCGGCATGGTAACGGATCAGTTCGGGATGATCGGCTTGCTGACGTTCATCCGGGCGGCAGAGACGGACCCCGGCATGGTTCACCTGGCACTGGGCTCCGACCTCACCACACTCGGCCTCAACCTCAACTCACCTGAGTACGACCACAACACACACACACACACACACACACACTCTAAACTTCTCTGTGTTGCTGAAGCGAGCGAGCGCCTGTCGTACTGACCTGAGAGCGCTCAGGTGCTGCACAAACGCTTCAGGACGCTCATCGTCTCTTTCTGTCCGTCTCCTCATCAGGAATCTCTATCCTAAGTTTGCGTCTCCGTGGGCGTCGGCTCCGTGTCGACCGCAGGACATCGGTGAGTTTGTGACCGTCAGGTCGGTTCAAACAAACGTCTTCAGTGTTCAGTGTGTTCAGTGTTCTGTCCTCTTCCCGCAGACTTCCACGTCCCCTCAGAGTATTTAACCAACATCCACATAAGGGACAAGGTACGTGTTGGAGGCTTCGATGACTCGGTCTGAGGAACGTTTTGTTATTTGTCGTCTATAAATTCTGTTTCTGTTTCCGATCTTTCGCGTCTCCAGTTAGCAGCTATCAAGTTGTCTCGGTATGGTGAAGATCTGCTGTTTTATCTCTACTACATGAACGGAGGCGACCTATTACAGCTGCTGGCTGCAGTAGAGCTGTAAGAACAACACACACACACACACGCTTTGTGACGGAGCATTCATTCGTCTGCAGCGTCAGTGAACGCAACACATGGAGCTGTCTAACTGTGTGTGTGTGTGTGTGTGTGTGTGTGTGTGTCCAGGTTTAACAGGGACTGGAGGTACCATAAAGAGGAGCGGGTTTGGATCACCCGGGCTCCAGGTATGGAGCCCACGCTGAAGACCAACGCCTACGAGAGAGGGACCTACTACTTCTTCGACTGCCTCAACTGGAGAAAAGTGGCCAAGGTAAACACACACACACACACACACACTGACCACCAGGGAGTGAACTGGAGACTTCAAAGCTTCATGAAGATTTTGGCGCAGACTCGATGACGTTAAACGAGTTTATGAGTAAAATGTTTGAAGATTTTTTTCTCCGCTCTGCTTCCAGGAGTTTCATCTGGAGTACGACAAACTAGAAGAGCGACCTCACGTTCCCTCCACATTCAACTACAATCCTGCCCAGCAGGCCTTCTGATTGGCTCTACCTCCTTCCTGCCTGCCTGCCATTGGCCCCTCCTGGCTCACCACCATCTCCCCTCTCTAGGTTTTTTCCCACCTCCACACACTCAAAGTGAATCTGGCCAATAAGGACTCGGGACGGGAGAGGACGTCCTGGTTTCTCCCAAACGCTTCACTGAATAGACTTTCTGATTTTAACTTTTTGTTCTTTACCTCATCTTCTTCTTTTCGTTTTGTTTTATTTCCCGCCCTCCTCCATGAGTTTGGTTTGGTTGGTCTGTTTTGTGGAGCGCAGACTTGATGTCAGCAGACAGCACAGTACAACACACACCGACGCGAGCGAGCGCCGTAAATAAGTGTCCACGTGACGAGCGATTCACGTTTCTATTCAGTCTTTAAGAATCGACTATTTTTGTCTAGAGAAGCTTTTAAGAAGAACCAGATTTTAACACAGAATAAAATCGCCCGTCACGATGGATGATTATTCACCACGGCGTCTCGGCTCGGATCTTTTTTTGGCAGGAACTCGACATATTTATCATCTTTTATTTTTACCAGGTTTGTTTCTGTCAGGTCAGATCACACATCAGCAGACAGCCGAGAGTCAGGAGAGGAAATGCAATGTACATTGTAGCACTATTTCATAATAAAAGAAGAAAAATATCTTCTTTTTTTTTTTTTTTTTTTTTTTGTTTGTTGATGTTATGTCGCGACGCCTGAAGCCGGTTTAAAATCACACGCGGACGTCTCTGAGTGGGATGACTTTAAAGTTTCATACGACAGTCAACAGATCTCACTCCGACCTGACGGAGCTCAAAGTGTCACAGTTAAAGTCTCCATCTTATCGAGTCGTTTCCTTTTACCCCCCTCGCAGCGGCGCTAATCCTTAGAGACAAATGTGCCCGTCCACTGCAGTGTCCATCTCTGACAAATTATCTGTCGCCAACTCTGGTTTGGATGAGATTAGAGAGCATCCTCATCTTGTCCACCATGTGAATGCCGGTGGTTTTGTCACGTTAGCATCGTTCATTGAAGGAAGTCTTTAAACTCTGGTTTGTCACCACGTCGTGGTTTGTTGGTCGACTCGTGTCGGTGAAGGAAGCTTGTTTTAGGACGCGGGGCGTTTACAGCGTTCACTGCATCAGGCTGCGACGTTTAATGACAACAAAAACAGATTCATTCTTTAAAAACTACATTTAAAAGTCACAGCAGGAAACATTAACACGACAGAATAACGTTGATTAAAGTGAATAAAATATCTCATCCCTCTCACACGGACACTCCCACCGTTTAATTTCTCATGTTCCTCTCTGGTTTTTAGTCCCTCTCTCCGTCTCTCCTCACCTTTTAATTTGTTAAGTTCTACTTTTTTTTTTTTTAAATCACTTCCTGCCTTTATTAATTGTTTTATTTTCTACCCGGTAACAGTCAAACCAGGCAAGATCATGTCGACATCTCTCAGGATCAGTGAGGAAACAAACTTTGTCTCTGAGGGTTTCAACGACGTCTGTACGCTAAATATGAAGCCACAGCCAGGAGATGCTAAGCTTAGCTTAGCATCAAGATGACTAGCAGTTTCCAGTCTTTCTGCTAAGCTAAGTTAGCCAGCTGCTGGTTATAGCTTCTTATATTTACTGTGCAGACATGAGACAGGTGTCAACCTCCTCGTCTAACTCTGCAAGGAAACAAATTAGCATGAGGTCATTGCCACGCCACGAAAAAAGGCGAAATGAAGCAGAAAAGTCCCATTTTTAGGCGAAAGTTTTGCTTTTTCGTGTCATTTTACATTTTTCCCTCCAGGAGGCACCAGTGTTCAGCTGCGTGTACATATTCACACGTGCACGCTGACTCGGCAGTATTTTTAAGAAAAAGGGGAAAAACAAAAAAACAGAACCGTGTCTGAATCGAGGAGACGCTCGGCTCCCTCTGCTGGCCGCCAGTAACACGATGCAATACAAGACTTCCCGTTACCATGGAAACCACCGATGGAGACGGATTTACAGGGGACCACGCCCGACTCCCGCCCACAAACACCGACCACCTTTTAGCAACAACGACAGCCGCCACAATGTGACAGCGACGGCGACTACAGGGCCCAGCTCGCTCACACTGCAGCAGCACAGCTAAAGCCAAGGACACGCCCACAGAACCATGTGACCTGCTCGAGGAGATTTGATTGGAGGATGAGGACTGAGGCACTTGGCCGTTGGCTGTTTTATTAAATATGGCAGCTAGTGTTTTAATAGGAAAAAGAATAAAATAAATATTCTGTTAATGAAACTGAACCACGAGTCCGGACTCTGTGTCTGTCTGTCTGTCTGTCTGTGTGTGTGTGTGTGTGTGTGTGTGTGTCTGTCTGTGTGTCTGTGTCTGTCTGTCTGTCTGTCTGTGTGTGTGTGTGTGTGTGTCTGTCTGTGTGTCTGTGTGTGTGTGTGTCTGTCGGTCTGTCTGTCTGTGTGTGTGTGTGTGTGTGTGTCTGTCTGTCTGTCTGTCTGTGTCTGTCTGTCTGTGTCTGTCTGTGTCTGTCTGTCTGTGTGTGTCTGTGTGTGTCTGTGTGTGTGTGTGTGTGTGTGTGTGTGTGTGTGTGTGTCTGTCTGTGTGTGTGGGTGTGTGTCTGTCTGTGTGTGTGTGTGTGTGTCTGTCTCTGTCTCTGTGTGTGTGTGTGTGTGTCTGTCTGTGTGTGTGGGTGTGTGTCTGTCTGTGTGTGTGGGTGTGTGTCTGTCTGTGTGTGTGTGTGTGTGTGTGTGTGTGTGTGTGTCTGTCTGTCTGTCTGTGTGTGTGTGTCTGTGTGTGTGTGTGTCTGTCTGTGTGTGTGTGTGTGTCTGTTTGCTCCTCGAGACGTTTCTGTACGGTGTCTTCTTCTTAATTGTCTATTTCTTTAATTAATTAATTGATGATTTTGTCTCTACACTCCTAAAAGAAGACGTCGGTGTCAATTCGTCAGACGTCAGATATTTTCTTCACATTGAAAGAGTTTTTAGTCGACGTCCTCACAGCCAGCAGACTGCTGCATCCTGACCTCAGATCGTCACTGATCCACGTGATCAGTGTTTGATCGATCAGGTTTGAACTGACTGATCAGATAAATCCGCTCATCTCTTGCTCTGACATGCAGGATAACGTCCGTGTGCAGAGGCTTCACCACAACCTGAGATCATGAAGATGATTCAGACTGACTGTAGCACGGTAACAGCAGCAGGTCTGTCCACATGGGGGCGCCATGCTCAAGACAGAGGACAGAACAGACTGCCTCAGCTGTGACTTATCAATAATAATGATCATACTGTTCATTATGTGTTTCAGCTGCCTGCACACAGCTCAGTGTGATGACCAAACAAATGAAGTTCAATGGAGACATTAAAGACGAGGACTGGTTTATAACCTCGAGGTAAACACACACACACACACACACAATAAACAAATCCACAGAGAACACACACCGTCTGTGTCTGAACACCGAGCATTAAAGTCTTAATGAGGTGATAAAAGCAGATTTTACTGCTGCAGAGACTGAAAACTGCTGAAGATGAAAAAGACAGATCAGAAATTTAACGTCCACGAAAATCTGAGCCAGTTTGTTAGCCGGGCTGCCCAGACTGAGCTGACGGAGTCTCTGAGACTCAACAATCCTTTTCTTTCTCTTTGTTAATGTTAGTGATGTTTAAAGACGTTATGTAACCGACTGAACTAAAAACAGAAGTCTAACAAAGAGTGTGAGAGCGAGCGAGTGGGCGAAGGTGTGAAATTAAACTGAAACTTCATTTTCTTAATCAGCTCGTCGAAAAAGCATCAACGTGAAGTTCTGAGACTCGACATGTAAGAAACATTTTCAGGACTTTCTAAAGACTGTCTAAAACCTGGACGTAGTCTCTGTGACGTCCCCGCAGACTGTCTAAAACCTGGACGTAGTCTCTGTGACGTCCCCGCAGACTGTCTAAAACCTGGACGTAGTCTCTGTGACGTCCCTGCAGACTGTCTAAAACCTGGACGTAGTCTCTGTGACGTCCCTGCAGACTGTCTAAAACCTGGACGTAGTCTCTGTGACGTCCCCGCAGACTGTAAACTAAAAGACGTGGATCATCGAGACATCGTGAGACAGATTTAAAGGACGTCAGATTTATTTTGGAATCCTTCTGAAAGGCGCCATAATCTCAGCAGTATGTTGCATTTTAAGAGCAGGACTTTCACAATAAGAGCGCAGCCTGTCGCTCTGTGTTTCCTTAAATCCACAGACTGAAACGCTGCAGAGCAGACCTGCACAATCACGCCGAAGCCTGTCTCCATCAGCGGTGCTTTCAGAGGGACAGACAGACATGGTGTCCATAATGAGGGGCATTACCGGCTGTACTTCACTGTTGATGGTGGGATTTTCAGCCAGCAGCTCCATTTTTCAGGACAACAGGAGCAAACACAGTGCGGCCTAATCGCATCATCTGAATGCTGATTTCAGCCAGACGACGGCTTTTTCTGCCGCTTTGTTTTATTTCCTGAGAGCCCAAATCCCGTCCACAGAGGACACCACCTGTCCACGCAGCCGTCGCAAGAAACAAACCTCAAATTTCCTCAGTTTTATTTGTTCCTGCTGCAGGAGTTTAAATCTGAGGAGTGCAAACACTCCAACACGCTTCAGCCTGTTTGTCTGAGACACGTGGCCTCGCTGGGCCTCCTCCTCCGCGCTCATGTCCGTTATTATTATTTGTAATCTTTTGATCTGCAGAGATGATAATAATCCCGCCACATGCCTCCCTGATTACCAATGCATAATGCTGAGGGCTTTATTCTGCAGCCTTTCAGCGCCTCACATTTATGCAACAGGCGGAGAGAGCCGAGAGAAAGATAGTGTGTACTGTACTGAAGTGATGTCGCTGATGTTATCGCTGATATTCAGTCTGTGAATTTCATTATTTGACCATTTGAATTCAGAAATAACCTTCCAGCGTTTCACTTTGAGTCAGTTAAAGATCAGTTACATCAGTTTTTTACTTTGTTTTCGAGGTGACCCTTCGAAGCGAGAAATATCGAAATGTGTTGAGTTTGTCTGTTCGGGGCTTCCGTAGAAACATTTCAACATGGTGGACTGCGAATCAACAGCCGAGTGTCTCAGTACTGGATACTGCAATTAGTACTCTTCTATGTACTTTAATTAGTGTAGTACCTTAATGACTGTTTTAGACAATCACGACATTTTACTGCTCAAACTACGGCAGTGTGAGTAATTATAGTAACCTGTTAGTAACAGTTAGTTCGTTTGGCTCGTCACTGCAGCCTGAGATCGATAGGCTTCAGTCAGCTCATTGATCATTCAGTCCTTGGAGGCCATTTTGGACGGCTGGTTGAATCTTTAACAGTGATCAGACAGACAGACACACACACACACACACACACACACACACACACAGGTGATGAAATGAAACTATCGATCCATGAAGAGAAACTGTGTCATCACAGCAGCACGTAATGAAGTACAGTAAAGAAAATGGACTTCAGGGAAACAACACAGCCGACGAGAAGGTGAGACGACAAAGAGACGACATGTAAAATAAAAATAATAATAATAATAATACATTATTATACACAGCTCGGGTTAGACTAGACACCCAGCAGCAGCTAATATCACTGACTAGTCCAGCAGCAGTCAGCCCAGCTCGGCGTCTGTCTTTCAGCCTTTTATTTCACCAAGCTCTCACCAACCACTAAAAGTCAGTCCCAGATTTACTCTTGTCCGGCGGCTTCTTGCTCGCTCACTCTCTCCTTTTCTCTTCTTAGCTTCCTCCGTCAGCGTCCTCTTCACTCTCTGCTCCTCTGCCATCACGTCCATAGAAGCTGCTGAGCTACATTACCCGCTCATCCAGCTCCTGTTCTGGCATGACACTAGCTCAGCTCGCCGTCAGCCCTGGCCTTGAGCTCACAGTCTGGGCAGCCTAGCCAACAAACTGAGCTAACATGAGCTAACAGCAGCTACAGGACAGATCACTTTACTGTGTACACAGTGTGAGAACAGACCTACGAATGAGACGCCGCTCACCTGATCACAGGTCAGTGCAGACCAACAGGAACAACAATTATTTAAATAACTTCATCACAGTCTCACATTAAAGTCTTTATCGTCTCATTACCTTCAGCATTCTGTGAGTAAATGACTCGTGGCTGCTACGACTGCTCTGAACTCTGATATTTCTGTCCTGGTGGCCTGAGAAACAGAGGATGTTCCTGAGAGAGTGACGCTACTCTCCCTCGGCTAAGAGGCTTATCTCATCCAACATGTAACAGTGAGAGAACAACAAGCAGCCAGCGGCGAAATAAAACAAATCTGGATTGAATCATCAGGCCACCGGGGCGAGCGAGCATCACTCAACCTGCAGCCAGTAAGAGAGAGAGAGAGAGAACGAGAGAGATGAAACCATAGAAACATCCCAGATAGCTGCAGGCTGCACTACATGGCCAAAAGTATGTGGACGGCTGAACGATGCAGCCGTACGTGACACCGTGTTCAGATCCTAACAGGCCTTCATGCTTGGAAAGGGAGGGTGAGGTGAGGGGTAGTTAGTCGGTTGTAACCTCATTGGGCACTAAATCCAGTCCATGTTCACAGAAACCAGCGCTGGTTCTGGTGTCACACTGAAGGTTTTGTGGTTTCCATCTAAAACAGACCTCAGTCGAAGAAAGTCTTGCTAGCAGCATGTACGCTAAGCTCTTTAGCAGCCACACCTGAAGTTCCTCGTAGGACCTGATTGGTCCGTAAGCATTGTGTCCACACGTGACGTGAAGTGATGGTTCTGTTCTTCCACAGCAAACTGACCAGAAATGCAAAACCATTGATTCATGGAGCTGCAGGAGCCAAAGAAGAAACAGTTTGCAGAGTCGAGCATCAGGTCTGACTGCCGACAGCTGAAACCTCACTGACATGCACAGATACAGAAAACACAACACAAACATAAACAGGCTTTGATGACACTGCTCTACATGTGTGGTTCCCACTGTGAAACGTTTTACATGTACAGTGTTAACCAACCTCTGATCTATCATGTCCATCATTCGACCACGAGGCTCCACGTTGATGTTTAAATATGTAAATGAGGCGTTATTCCATGAAACTTTTGATGAAGTCCACAGACACAAAGTGCCGTCAGTGAACAGACGTGTAATCATTGGAGGAATATTAGAAAAATAGCTCCAATTGTTAAAATTCAGTGCATGAAAAAAGATTTTTACTGTTTCTACTTTTACTTGAATATCTGAGATAAACACAAACATTGTGAAGGAGGGAGGAGAGAAGGAGGAAAAAGAGAGAGGCAGGAGAGAGGGAGTGAAGGAGGGAGGAGGATAAATGAAAGCAGAGGGAGGTGAAGCACATTCAGACTGACAGCAGCCGGTGTGGAAACTCTTCAGCTTCTCAGCAGCACGCAAACAGCCTCCACCTCCTCCACCTCCATCCATCCTCCTCCTTTCTCTGCTCCCTCCTCCTCCTCCTCCGGTCCTCCTGCTCTCCATGCCGGCGGAGGTCTCCGCGGGGCTGCCATGGCGAAGATGCGGGTGTCGTACGAGTACTCCGAGGCCGAGGACAAGAGCATCAGGCTGGGCTTGTTCCTGATCGCCTGCGGGATCCTCAGCCTCTTCATCCTGGGCTTCTGCTGGCTCAGCCCGACCCTGCAGAGCCTCCAGAGCAAGCCGGCCAACTGCACGGTGAGCCCGGATACGAGCTCCGAGCGGCGGCCGGAGGCGAGCCGCCGCTCGGAGCCGCTGCTCCGGAACGTTCCTCCGCCTGTAGTTGTAGTTGTAGTCGGTGTAGTTGAGTCATGTGTAACTCATGTGCAGTACTGTTAGTAGTTACTACAGTATACATCTGCACTTTAAAGCAGCAGTATCAGTGATAACATGTCCAAGTACTACTGTAGTATTTCAGCAATATCAAATATTAGGGTGATGTAGTATTTTGGTATCAGCAGTCTAAAACTTTGATCAGAGTAAACTGAAAATCATCTGATCCTGTTATTGATCTACAAACGTCCAGATGAATCAGGACGACCTAATATTCAGATTTATGTTTGCAGAAGTGATGATGGGTGATCAATTATTCACAGATCACAAACTGTTTTTATGATTTAGTCACTAATATTCTTTGATTTGAATCTCTTGTTGTTCTGATCGTGTTGTTGATCACTCCTAAACATGAACAGTTTGATCATTAATCATGTGTTCATCCTGCCATACTCTGATATAAACGTAGATATATAAATATTGTCATAACATTGAATGGTGTGTTTACTGTAGGTGTTGGTAGCTCATCATGATTGCAGTGGCTCAGGTTGACATAATCTGTTTTAATCCTCAGTCTGACTGATACAGAGCGGGCGCATCGTGGACGCTCTGATGGACAGTGAAGATGATCAGCCTGTCATCTGATCTGACAGTCGTGCTGGCATGAAGTGTCCATCACTGTCCAGTTTTACGTCTGTAGTGTCATTTTTTATTTTTTATTTCTTCATTGGTTTGTAGCCGCAGCCCTGACTCCACACCCGCCCTGTCCCCGGAGGACGGAGCAAAGTAAACTTTGTTTGGGGTCGCCTCATCACCATGGTGCAAGTTTAAAGTTTGACATTAATGATGATGTCATCCTGCACTCGGGGGCGTGTACTAATCTAACATCCAATGAAACGCTTTCTCTGCCGGTGCAGAGGTTCTGTTGCTGTGTTCACTGTTAGACTGGACCCTGCCGGTTCAGAGGTTCTGTTGCTGTGCTCACTGTTAGACTGGACACTGCTGGTTCAGAGGTTCTGTTGCTGTGCTCACTGTTAGACTGGACACTGCCGGTTCAGAGGTTCTGTTGCTGTGCTCACTGTTAGACTGGACTCTGCCGGTTCAGAGGTTCTGTTGCTGTGTTCACTGTTAGACTGGACTCTGCCGGTTCAGAGGTTCTGTTGCTGTGCTCACTGTTAGACTGGACCCTGCCGGTTCAGAGGTTCTGTTGCTGTGTTCACTGTTAGACTGGACACTGCCGGTTCAGAGGTTCTGTTGCTGTGTTCACTGTTAGACTGGACTCTGCCGGTTCAGAGGTTCTGTTGCTGTGCTCACTGTTAGACTGGACACTGCCGGTTCAGAGGTTCTGTTGCTGTGTTCACTGTTAGACTGGACTCTGCCGGTTCAGAGGTTCTGTTGCTGTGCTCACTGTTAGACTGGACACTGCCGGTTCAGAGGTTCTGTTGCTGTGTTCACTGTTAGACTGGACTCTGCCGGTTCAGAGGTTCTGTTGCTGTGCTCACTGTTAGACTGGACCCTGCCGGTTCAGAGGTTCTGTTGCTGTGTTCACTGTTAGACTGGACACTGCTGGTTCAGAGGTTCTGTTGCTGTGTTCACTGTTAGACTGGACACTGCTGGTTCAGAGGTTCTGTTCGGTCCGGCCGTGTTCAGTGGAAGGTAGACGCTGATGCTAGCTCACAGCGGTGGAGGTTATTGTAATCACCAGTCATAAGTTGCTGTTTTTACAGGAAGCACATTAAAATTAGGAAGTAAACAGAACTCCACTTCCTGCTTCATGGGGCTGTAACGGGCTCAGTACTGCCCCTGTAGGCCAGAGGTAGGTTGTGTTTTTGTTCAGCTTCTGGGCTTTGAGTCAGAGAATCACACATTAATTAGTTAATTTTAGTTAATCTGTGATTTTCTCCTTGATTGAAGTGTCTGCCGTGTTGTTCATCGACGGCAGTTTCCCCAGTTGGAAAACAACCAGCGCCGATCAGGATCTTTGTGGGTTAGAGCCAGACGACAGCCGCACACGCTGCTGTTGGCTTATAACTTAACAAATTGTTGCATTTCTTCAGCTAATGTGACAAATGTGAAGTGAACTGCACTTAGCAACCCTCCACCAATTATAGGTCTGATTTACAGGCTTGGTTTCTGCTTCTTTAAAAGTAAAGTACAAACCTTTTATAGGTTAGACATAAATCTTTCACACCGCGCTCCTGAAACAGGTTTTTTTAAATCCCGTCTCATTGGGTCCCATGACCTTTAGTTTTGACAAAAATCTAAAAATATTGCTTGAATGCTCCACAAACCTCAGGACATTTATTTTACTGTATGTTTGTCCGGCTTCAGGTCGTTTGGTTTCTTCGTGCTGCGTCACTTTCCAGTTTATTAAAACTGTTTGCACAGCGTTTCGAAGCCACTGGGACTTTTCATGACATAAATTACAGCCTGCTCCGGCCTGCCTGCGCTCTCCCACTGTTTACCGTGGATGATGAATTCATACCGACCTGATTTATTTGGCTGTTAGCTTATTGCATCGTGCTGAAATAATGTCCGTGTGTTACTGAGAGTGGAAGCCTTTTGTTTCGTCTTTAAATCGCACAATGCAAACTGCTGTTGCAGAGAGAGACTCCGCTCCGTCACTCACTAACCCACAGCGTAATGTGACATAAATCACAATGTTTGGACTTGTTGCAGTTCCCTGACCTCCTGAGTGATGAAGACAGCTCTGACTTTTATCAAATCTGAGTAGATTGATTGTGCATTAATATTTATATTCATGCCTGCAGCTGTTATTTCAGTCCTTCAGTGTGCAGGGAGAAGAAATGCATCACATCATTGATCTGTCAACATGTATGAATGAATGTTTCTGACTAATGACCACGCTCAGTTATTGTTCATAAACTTCATGTGTTTTAAGCTTCATCTGTGTCATTGTGTGACCGTGCTGATGCTGCAGATCTGGTGTTCAGATATTTTGGTATCAGTGAATTCAAAGATGGATCCGACAGGTGGCGTCAAACTTCCCATAAATATCCTGTTCGCTACGTTATCGTGACTTTCTTACCTATATGATCTCCGTATGGCTAGTTAGCCATGTGCTAGTTAGCCATGTGCTAGTTAGCCATGTGCTAACCTCAGCAGGTGAACGCAGTGTTTAATCCATCCTGTGTTTTTGTGTTTTTGGTTTAAGAAGGACTAAAAAAGGCAGCAGCCTCCAAACTCTATAAATAGAGCATCTCTCTGACTACAGCTTCATGAACACAACTTCAGGCTTGATAGACCTGCTGTGCCGTGCTAATACTTGCTAAGCTAATGTTGGACAGTTTTTGGGGGGTTTGCCCCGGGTCTCCTGTCAGCTGGACAGACTCTGTCTCTTTAACTTGTCGTCTTTCCCTGCTCTTCCTTCCAGGTGGTGTCGGTGTTGCGTCCTGAGGAGATGTTCGAGTGTGTGTTCACGTGCGGCACGGACTGTAAGGGGACGTCATTGTATCCCTGCCTGCAGATCTTCGTTAACAACTCGGAGTCAAACTCTGAAGCTCTGCTGCACTTTGATGAGCAACAGCTGGTCCTCAACCCAAAGGTACGACAAGACGAGTCCACCATGACGCGTCGAACTCAGTGACGTCGTCGCCGTGTTTCGAGCGTCAGGACAGTTTTTTGTGTTTTCGTGACGAGCTGAACAGAAACAGCGAGACGCCATTAAGACTGAATGAAGGCACCACTAACACACAGCTGACACTAAACACACCACCACTGATCCTCTGTGTGTGTGTGTGTGTGTGTGTGTGTGTGTTGTGATTTAATCAGTTAAACCAGACTGGCCAAAAGTATGTGGACACTGTCATATGTTTGTGGTTGTGATGGTCTGTGATTTACAGTTTCCTCATGGACAGTGAAGTAAACCTCTGTAGCTGCTGTTAGCTCATGTTAGCTCAGTCTGTTAGCCAGGCTGCCTGGACTGTGAGCTCAGAGCACCGGGGCGGTGTTGGTGTTTGTACCACAGACATACAGGCTGCAGTCAGCAGCTTCTATGGACATAGAAGGATTTCTCAGCACATCTTCAGCAGTGTGTGTTCATGAGAGTAGATTGACCACACACACATGCTGTGAATCCTCCTGCAGGTTTGTAATGGTCCACAATCTCATTTCTGTGACGCTGTGTCCACACACTTTTGTCCACGCGTCGTGTGGGGAACACCCGGCCGATGAGAGGACGAGACAAACAAAAGCATCAGTACAGACAGCGTGTGTCCGTCCGTCTGTCGGTCTGTGGGACATCTTGCTCCTCTTTAGTGCACGTCTGGGTCGTCGCTACAGCAACGGAGTAAATATAGAGGGGAGAGACGGCGCGTCATCGATGCCGCTCAGTCGCCATGGCAACCTGCAACAGAGATGATGTGAGGCAGAGAGAGACACGAGTCACGCTTCATTCAGAAATCCTTTAATGTCGAACAGGGAGGCTGAATATGGGGATGGATTCACCTCACTCTGATATCTGACCAATCAGGTGCAGGCTTCACTCAGCGCACCTGTAATGCCCCGCCCACTCCAAATTTAAGGATACACACACACACGCACACAGACACACACTTCCTGAACTGTCTCTGGTTTATTGGGCTCAGAAGTTCATTTTTGTCTGAACAAAAAACGACCTGAGAAAATGAAAAATGAACCACAGAGAGACCACAGAGCTGTGTGTGTGTGTGTGTGTGTTTATGCAAATGAAGCACTGTGTTCGTTTGTTGGAGTCATTAGGTGTGAAGACAAACATCACAGTGTCTGTTTGTCTCGTTTGGACCTCAACAAAGTTCATCTGCTTGCTCTTATTTTGGTAGTTTTATCATCATCTCAACAGTTTGTCAAAATAAAAGCACTGAGAGATTTAACCAGAGACTACGTCCA